>CAJQZJ010033242.1:1275791-1383594 GCA_907164525.1 Lophiomys imhausi | reverse complement strand
AAAAAAAAAAAAAAAAAAAAAAATCCAATACCCTGATAATATCAGTGTTTGATTCTCTGCTTGCAACAATGATTTTCCCTTTTTTTGTTGGTGGGGTTTTTTGTTTGTTTGTTCTTGTTTTTGTTTTTTTTTCTTGAGACAGGGTTTCTTGGTTTTGCCCTGGTTGGCCTCAAACTCAGAGATCTTCCTGCCTTGCCTTCCAAATGCTGGGACTAACGGTGGGTGCCACCACTGGCCAGGAATAATGATTTTTCTTAAGAGCTGACCTATTCTTGTAATGTTTACAGGGGATGACTTACAAAAGCCAAGAGCTTTGTTTTATCTTTTTACTAAATGGGACATTTTGTTAGATTTCATTTTTATATGTTTTTCCATTGAACAAAACTTTGGTTTGTTGGTTAGTCAATTATTGCCTTAACTATAGGTAAATTCTGTTTAGAGAATTATTCCTATTTGGGGCATCCTACTAAATAACATACTGAGAATGTATCTAATTTCAATGAATAAATATTTAAATCGTTTCATAAACTTTCGCCTATTAGAAAAAAAACTAAGATTATCAAAGTTAGCTAAAGCTTCGACTTTCTTTTAAGATATACCTTCGGAAAACATAATTATCTCCTCATACAGTAAGTACCTGACATCCTATACAAAAAAAAAAAAAAAATTAAGAACTACACTGCCGGACTTGATGCCACACACCTCTAATTCCAGGACTGGGGAGGCAGAGTCAAGGATCTCAGTGAGTTCAATGCCAGCCTAGTCTACAAAGTGAGTTCAGGACAGCCAGGGTTACAGAGAAATAAAAAAGAACTATATTAACCCTCTCTGTTAAAGAAAAACACATACTTTAAAAGACTTTTAACTATGATGATTAAAAATTCATAATTTAGTTACAGCGTAATCCTCAAAGGATTAGTAAAACTAAATGAATCCATCGATCACAGGGGAAGAAAATGAACATCACATCAACGACTTCAGTTTGACTGAATGAAAAAGACTATATATCCAGGTACTGATAATCCACTCAGACTACACAACTCGAGGTGAGGAACTGTCTCACACTAGGCAACAAGCAGCTGGAATGTTTTAACTCCAGAACCTAATTACAATTTAACATTGGTAACCTTTGGCCCTGTAAATAGCCATTGCTTGTTCACCTCTGCGTCAGACCTAAGCTCCTGTGACTAACAAATATAAACTTCTTTAAATACATTAGCTTAACAAAACCCAGTTTCACCCACCAAAAGGCTAAGATTCATTAGACAGCTTCTGAACCCTGTAACTGAGACTTCCCTGCTTTACTCTAATCGTCTGTTTCCTCCAATGTACTATTACTGTTACTATAACAAACAAATAAACAAACCAACAAACCAAACCAAAACAAAAAACTTTCATGGAACTGCTTCCACATTGGAATGTAGAATTTGGGATAACCTAAGTCTGTGTTCCCGGTGTGTGATCACTCATATTTGGGTCCAGAAAATATTATTTTCTTTTAAGGTGAGAGCTGTGTTTCTGCTTGACCGTCTATTGTGCAAAACCTGCATTTGGTCTTCTGTATACTACTGTCCTCTAAAAAGAACTATGACTTCATGGAACAAGGACAGAGACCAAATTTAAAATTTGAAAGCATTGTTATAGCCTGATGAGATGTCACTCAATGTTACAAAGGAAAAATTCCAAAAGCCCACTGATGGTGAGGCTCAAACTTTATTAAGCCGGGAACTCCTTTGATCGGGAGAGCATGTGGACCAACTAAAGCACTCTGTATTCTTTTCTACAGCTTTTGCTTCTGGGCAGGCAGGAGCAAGCTAGCAGATTATTAGGATCAATGAAAAGTAGTTAGCCTAGGCTAAACCACCAAATTTTTAAAAAATTAAAATGGCATGGTGTAGGGGTTAGATAAATTAGATTTAGAAAATATATAGGGGTTTCTGATACTGTCTCTTAATTCGGGGCATGAACAGCATTATCAGCATGAAGTCAGGAAAAACAGGAAAGACTTAATAGACTGAAAAACAAGGTTGAAGTCAGGAAAAACAGGAAAGACTCAATAGACTGAAAAACAAGTTTGAAGTCAGGAAAACAGGAAAGACTTAATGGACTTGAAGAAACAAAGTATCTGGCCTGACATTGTTTTCAGCTGCTAAGTGGGCGGAGCCCAAATTAAGCTGAAACAGAGTTCCTCCTATTTAAGGACAGTGTGTGGAGCCCAGAAGGGAAGAGGCCCCTGATGCTAGAGAGCTCCAAGAGTCCTGCTGAAAAAAGGGCTGGCCATTGATGGCCAGCTCTCTCCCTGAAGCAGAAAGAAGCTGGTGAGCAAAGAAAGCCTGAGCAAGACACCAAAAGGCCAAGGACTGGACCCTGTGGCTCAGCTTTTGCCTGGAGGGGTTTGATCTGTCCGATCAGTGGCCTAAAGGAAACGGTGCCTGGCTTTAAGGACTGAGGCAGAGCAGCTGAGTTCCTGATTCAAAAGAAGTAAGTTGGCCTGCAGAAGGCTGGGGTCTCCCACAGAGAAGAAAGCATGAAGCCTTATTTAAGGTGAGACTGCAATAACCAACTTACCCTGACGAACCTGCATCTGAGAGATCCAGAAAAAGGACTGCTAAGTGCGTTAAAGAATCTACAACAAAGACTGTGTTCCTGACGACTGAGGACCTGCCCCAGAGACTGTATCATTCTAAAAGGTTATGAAAGTAGTTGTTATAATTATCAATAGGTTTAGTGGATAGGTTAAAGGGGTTGTAGGAATTTATAGGTTTAATAGTTAAGAAATTGTTGGTGTTTGTTATAAGTGAATTTAGTAATAAATAAATAATAATTTAAAAGATCGGTTACAACATGGTTTCAGGTGTGACCCAGTTTGAACTTCTCTGAACAGATGTTTCCTTCCTGTTATCTCACCTTTCTTACAGTACACTGAACAAGAACACTTTGGCCCTGGGTCTAATTTCTCATTTTGAAGAAGGCGTCTTTCTCCTAGGTCACATCAATATAATGTGCACCTGGAATATTTTATGTGAGACAGTAAAGCAGACAAAAGACTGGGGCTTATTAAAACGCACAGAACCAGTTTGAAAGGGCTTTAACTGATCACATTAGAAACACACTATTAAGCACCGACTATAATTGTAATGCTGAATTTAAGAATAATCCTGAGATGGTTGTTATGATAGAAGCGGGGCAAGGAGGAAACATTTTCTTTGCAAGAAATGGCAACTAATAAATGAAGAAGGAACGTTCCTCCCTTTCCTCAACTGACAGACAGGGGTTAGCTCACAAGGCTATGTAGACTAATCTAATTAATACGTGTAAAGTCCACGTTATCTGTCAGCATACTGGCCCGGGGAAGAGAAGGTAGCACGATCTCTCCTCATTAGACTGGCCAAAGGATCAAGCAACGGGACAAGAGTCACCCGCTCGCCTCAGGGTTCCTAGAAAGCAGCGCGGCCGGAAGTGCTGTTTTTCGGACGGTAGTCGCTGTAGCGCACTTCCTACTTCTGTACGTTTCGAGCTCCCCCCCCCCCCCCCCTTCTGAGTCTGCGCGGCCTGCGCTGGGTGTGTCTTCTCTCCTGATGGCCTTCCGGGCTGCAGCCCCCGACGGGTTCAATCCTCCAGGCTGGGCAGCCCCAGCCTCAGCCAGCCGCCCGGCCCTCTGCACGGTGAACTGTGAGGAGGGTGGCTTAGTAGTGGACTCTTAGTACGATAGCTCATGCTCTCTGAATGACTGTGTGAGCAAAGGCTTGCTATATACACATGAATCTGATTTGGATCTCCAGGGCCCACATGAAAAGTCAACGTGAATGTACAAGCCTGTAACCTCAGCATGGCGGAGGTAGAGACTACAGGATCCTGGGAGTTGTTTGCTGGCCAGTCTAGTGGAATTAATGAGCTGTAAATTCACTGAGACACCCTCTCTCAAAAATTAAGGTGAAGAAAAATAAAGGGAGACACTGAACGCTGACAAACCTGTGCACGCATGTGCACATAGGTTAATAAACACATGCGAAAATAATTTTATGAAAGACTTGTTCTGTAGGGCGCCTCCCTGAACATAACTTGTTCTTTTTCTTTTTTGACATCCAAGCAGTCATGTACCATAGCTGTTAAGGGGTCTTGGATCAGGATACATACCCAGAGAGTTCATATTCCATTAGACTTTCTTAAAATTTTTACTATTCTGACTCTGCTTTCTGTTTCTTTTAGTTTTCAGGCACCTCCCAGCCCAAGCCCGCTCCTGCACCCACACCTGAAATTACTTGAATCTAATCCTCTTTCTCTTGAATCTCTCTTTATAGTCCCAGACTTCTAGTTAGGATTTAAGATTACAGAAAAGACTGCATTTGAGGAAAGGAATAACAGAGAGTGTCCGGAAACCTAATGAAACAGCCATTTTATTTGTGTCTGCACATTTCCCACTTGCTCCCTCATTTTCTCTTTGGATGATAGAAAATTATAGTTTGAGTCCAGGGGAAAGTTGGCAACTATTGATTAGGCCAGTTCTGTGCCAAACTTCTGCACCTGTGTTTCACCTCTTTGCTGTCTCATCCTTTATGTATAGCCACTTTATGTGTTATTTAGTATTTTCACCAACTTGGTACTAGAGAACTAGTATGGTCTTTATTTCATTGATAAAATTGGGGCTCAAGAAAACAATTACCTTGCTCAAGGTCACTGTATACATTTCAGATCTGCCTGTGGACTCTTGTGAATGTGAAGAATGTGGTAAGAACTTCATCTATCAGAACAGCCTCATCCAGCATCAGATAGATAGTGCATCCCACAACCAAATCCAGGTTGTTCCTTGCCTTAGGCAAGTAGGGCAAAATTTCCTGAAGTCAGAACCCTCAGGCACAGCAGCAAGGATAGTTTCTTACTTTGTCCCCGAGAACACAACCATAGCTTAATTCTCTAGCATAGAATGATGCAGAAAAGCCAATGAAAATGCCTTCATTTTTATGATGACAGAAACATAATAATCTTAAGTATATTTATCAGGTTTTCCATTGTTGGTGGTACCCACAGCTTTGCAATTTTGAATATTGCTTGTGTTTCTTCAGTAAGATACACAGTGGGCCAGTGAGGTGGCTTGGTGGATGGGGTGATTGGCATCAAGCCTGATGATGTGAGTTCAATCATTGGATCCACGTGGTGCAAGAAAAGGAACCACCTGCACTCTCAAGTTGTCCTCTTCCTTCCACACGTGCATGTACACACATAAATAAAACACAATAAAACCTTTAGTGACATGTACCGTAAACTTAGTCTCATCCAGACCTTTGCAAGAAATTTTCTAGGTATTCTTCAGGAAAACTACATCTTCGTTTTTGAGAGCTTGTTTGGAGGTTCTAGCAGGGGAGCGCAGCTACTTGTATACCCTTGACCAAAGACCGGTCCTCCTCTATTCGGGGAAGGTCGTCCTCTTCAACCGAGCGTGCAGCTTCGGGAGGGACGCACATGGAGTGGTGAGGGAGGAAGGGGACACCCGCCTAGCCAGCCAGATCAGCCGAATCAACCCTGGCAATCAATGGGGTGACAGATGTCGCAGCCAGATCGCCCTCACATCCTACATCTTCGTTTTTAAAAACCTTTCTCCTAGTATTAAAAAAAAAAAAAGTAGCCTGAATACAGAATAATGTCAGTACTGAGATACTACACTTTATATTTCTTTCTTTTAATGCTGACTATTTATAATGCTTTATACTACACCAAGGAGACCAATAAATGGAAAACAAATTGGTGGTAACATAAATATGGCTGGGAAGATCAAATACATAGCAGGTAACAAGAATAATCCTATTGGTATAAAAGTGCACAGAGATGCCTTATTTGACAGGTGGGGTATGCCAGGAGGTGACTGTGTTTGGTCATATAGCTTCTTAGTGCAGAACTAAAACTAGGACCCTGCATCTTAACTCCCACTGCAGTGCATTTGTCTGCTAAGACATTAAAACATGACAGCACTGACCAGAAGTTGCAAGAATGTGGAACATCCGGGATTTGTGCCATTGAGGCTTTGCTAGGTGAGCTTCACACAGCAATTCCCTCTATTTTCTGATAAACACACAGCTTCTCTCCTCACTTCACAGCTGCTCCAGGAAAGGCTCCTCCTCCTACTCATCCACTGTTTGAAGCATTCTACTTGGTTCTATAAAGGTGACTTCATTTGTAATTTTTAAGAAAAATTTCCTTGAGGATTTCATAGTGTGTTTTGATCATATTCACCTCCCTTCTCCAACTTCTCCCAGTTCCACTCCACTGTTTCCTACCTGCCCAACTTTGTGTTCTTGTCTTTTTTAAAATCAAGACCAACATTGCTACCCCAGTATTCTGGCCTTCCGCAGGAGTATGGTCAACTTACCAGGGCTACACTCAGAGAAAATTGACTCTCCCTCTTCAGAAGCTAACAGTTACCAATAGCTTCATGGCTGGGGGTATTTTATGGGATTTTATGCCCAATTCCCCTCTTCCATGCTGGGATTTGGTCTGGATGGAGCTTGCATAGGTCTTGTGCATGCTGTCACAACCACTTTGAGTTCATATGTGCAGCTTCTTGTTAATGTAAATTTATATAATTGTGTCTGTTTCTCAGTTTTGCTCTTAACCCAGCTATTATCCAAATAATTGAGACTCTATTATATTATTTGTTAAACAAGCTTCACAACACAAGAACTGAGCAGTTATGACTCTATTCTAACCCCTTAAATTAATCTGACTTCTCCCTAGTTTAAATCCCAGACATACTTGCACTTCGTGGTTTTCCTACTTCAGCTGGCTCTCTCCCGGTGTTTCCTGGACCAATTCTGTGGCTGAATATCCTACTTCCTCCTCAAACTCCTCCTCCTTTGGAGGGCAGGAAGTCCAGCCCTATTCTCTCCCCTGCTCAGTGAATGGCTGTAAGCTGCTTTATTGTCATATTAGGGGACAACTGGGAGCAGTGTTTACACAACATTCAGACAGGAGATTCTCAGAACAAGGATTGTAACCAGATATGGGGGGTACAGAAATCAGCATTTGAATTACACAATAACTTTATGCCTACAGCTTCTCTGTTGACTCCAGAAGACACTGCTCCTTAGTCATCCATAGTCATCCACTGCTACTGGCTCTTGAACTCTAAAATTTAACTAGTGGTACTTACATTGTGGACTTCATTCTTCAGCAAGTTTAAAAATAAAAACAAGGGGGCTGGAGAGATAGGTCATAGGTTAAGAGCACTGGCTGCTCTTCCAGAGAACCTGTGTTCAATTCCCAGCACCCACATGGTAGCTCACAGCCATCTGTAACTCTTCCAGTACCAGAGGATGTTTCCTGTAGAGGATATTTTATTATGCCTTGAACTTACATTATTTCCAAAAGAAATATGTACAGATGTTAGAATGAAAGTAAGAAAAGTATTGTGGACACATATGAAGTGAAGCTAGTTTCTTGAGTAAATATGCATTCCTTATATAATACATATGTATTAGGTGCTTGTCTCATTGCTCTTACTAAATTCTTTATGTGACTGCTATTCTTGACTGTCAACTTGACTATATCTGGAATTTAAACTCAAGTGGCTGGGTACATCTGTGAGGAGATGTTTTGTTTTTTTTTTTCCTTAAATCATGTGAAGTAGAAATACCTACTTGTTTATTTAATAATTATTTATTACTTCAGGTTACATTTTCATCACAGTGCCCTCTTTCCACTCCTGCCAGTGCTGCCCTCCCACCCTCTACCCCCTATCTCTTCCATCCCACTCCTCTGGAGTGGAGTGTCCCTACATATCAGTCCCCCACCCCAGTTCAGTAGTCATATGAGGGCCAAGAGCCTCCTCATCATACACTGGGGGAAATATCTACTTTTAATCCATACTTTTTGAGATGGGAAGATCTACCTTTAATCTGGACCACAGTTTCTGATGGCAGCCATATAAAGGACATGGAAGAAGGGAGCGTTTGCTCTTTGCCTGCTTAATAAGACCATGTAACAGTTTGTAACCAATCCCCCTAAACAACATCTGTAACATATCAAATGACCAAAATATTATGCCCCCACCTTTTGGGAATGGGGCATTCCTCTCTTAAAATTTCTTCCTGCTGAATTGGAATGTAGAAAACCTGTTGGAGAGCCCAAACAAAATGGAAAAAAATGGTTAAGCAATTTAATATTAACATTTGTTGTCCAGTCTCTATGTGCTCAGTAATTTGAATGTCCTGAGCATTTTGTAGTCCAAAGTTGAACTTTGGGTGGGAAAGTTCAGGGCTTTATTGAAGTCCTGGCTGGAACAGTCTGTGAGCTGGACCATCTGGACTTATCTTATCTTCTTTGGGGTTTGATCCCTTTGTTCTGAAAATATATAATTTCTCACAAGTAGCTTATCTCTCTATTTTTTCTTTTGAGACAGGATTTCTCTGTGTATCCTAAACTCATAGAAATCAGTCTGTGTTTGTCTCCCAAGTGCTGGGATTAAAGGTATGCACCATTATACCCAATCATTAACGTATCTCCCTTAGAGCCCCACATCTAAGGAGACTGGCTTGTGACACTTTTCTCTTTATATCTTTTTAAATCTCTTATATTTTAGCATTGCTAAATGACAAAAAAATATCCTTTTACCTCCCGATATAGGAAAATCAAAGACATCTAATCAAAAATCAAGCAAAGAAACAAGAACATTCCAAAGGCCTTGGTCTAATTGCCATCCCATGTTGTAATTAAAGTTCTGTTTATTATTCCTTGGAATCTAGTTGCGACTGTATTTCATTGGTGGACCCTTCCCAGAAAACCCTGACAAGCACCTCATAGCTCTTAGCTCCAGCTGTCATCAATTTTGTATTAGTTGAGAGTGGACAATGCTAAAGATACCACTGTGCTAATGACATTACAGGAAAGCTACTTATAAAGCCTGTAGACCTGACACCCCTTCTCCTGAGGGCTGTTTTCCCATTCAGGTGATTGGCCAGCCCATTTAGATTGAGTCTTATGAAGGGACAATGTTGTATCTTCTTCACCCGAAAGCATCTGGCTAATTATATTATAAAGTTTACATAGTCATTTATTAACTATGTTATGGCAATAGTCTCAGAATTGTGACATAGATACTATTTTTTTGACCAGTAATCAGAGTCCTGAAGTTTCAGTTCTCGATGTGGGGGGGGGCAGTGTTTGTGTGTGTGTGGGGGGGAGGTATCCATCCCTAATGACATCCAGGATGCTAATATCTAGCTTGTATGAACTGATGTCCCCATCAGGGAAAAGCCACATTTGTGTTAGATTCTACAAGACTGATTAATGGATTAGAACTTAGGCGGTTGTGGAGAGTATTAAAGTTCCAGGTCCAGAGACAGATTAACTTCTGCTACCTTTAGCATTCTTTATAGCCATTCATTGCCCACCTATGTGTCTGACTTAATGGCCTGCTTATTAGGTAAATCCCTTTGAAATGCACTAACAGATCACTTGATTCCACCAATCCAAAGGCTAAGACGGTTTGAGACAGCTATAACCCACCTAACTCACATTTCCACCAATGATTTTTTTTTTCGAGACAGGGTTTCTCTGTATATCTCTAGCTCTCCTGGACTCGCTTTGTAGACCAGGCTGGCCTCGAACTCACAGAGATCCGCCTGCCTCTGCCTCCCAAGTGCTGGGATTAAAGGCGTGTGCCACCACCGCCCGGCTTCCACCAATGATTTTTTTAAGGTGGCTTGATCTAGTACTGTCCTTTGTTCTGATAACCTAAATCCACGTTCCTGAGCCACAGTCCACACATATTTTGCTCCATAATAAATTCTTACTGTCTTTGAGAGCTTGTGTTTGTTTTTTGGTCACCCTCTCCATGCACACTAGCTCCCTAAGAACGGGATGAGATTTTTTTTTCCCTTCATAACAAAATGTTCTGGTATGTGATAGGACCATTAATCACTCTTTTTCTGGGGAAGGGGATTGTCTCTCACTTCTCCATTTTAATTTTTTTTATTCTAGAATAGTATTTGTGTTTATTGTGATACCATAGCTACAAACATATTTAAGGAGCACTGACTACTTTGTTGAGTTTTTCTAGCCAAGAAAACCATATTGCTTCCTATTTATGTTAATATTTAGCTTTTAAAGAGTGTTTTAAAATTTCTCCCAAGTAAATGTGGCACATCTCTTGATCTTGAGTATTTTTGTTGTTGCTTTTGTAGCTGTGGCCTTTTCATTCATACTCGTTACATGAAGGCAGGTTTTAGTATTGTTTATATCCTGCAAACTTACTAAATTATCCTTTTAGTATATTTTTCCCATCGACCGTCCTGGCTTTTCAAATTTATGATCATATTATCAGCATTTTTTTTTAAGACACTTGAGAATCATTGAAAAAGTCAAAACCCCACAGGATGGGTTTGAAGAAACTATCTACTCTGGGAAAGCATAGCTGAGTCCGGAAGGATACGGGAGAAGGTCTCACTAAACTCACTAAGCTGAGGAATCACTAAACTCAGATACCGAATCACACGAGAAACTGGACAAGGACGGGAATTCTTTACTTCCTGATTGGCTCAGCGCTCAGACAGACAACCCCATCCTTCTCGCGCAGGCGCAAGGAAAAACCACTGAGTAGAAGGCGGCGGCTCTGTAGAGTGGCTCTGGGAGTGCGCGCCTAGGGATCCCGCTCAACGGCTTCCGGCCTTTGTGTCAGTCAGCGATGGCTTCCGGTTCCTGGGCGGGCTGGATTCCACTTCTCTGCGCAGGAGCGCTGCGGTGAGCGAGTTGGTGCTCTCGGCTGGCGGGAGGGCGCTCCTAGGAAGAAGGCTGGAGCTGGGGGTTGGGACGCCTGCGGGTACGCCTGGGGCGCGGAGCCGGCCGGGACCCAGGAGCGCTGCAAAACTTAAGTTAGATTTTGAATCAGAACTGGAGGGGCAGAAGAAAGGCAGAGTAATCTTTCCTACCCTTAACCTTTATGAATGTTTAAGTCCCTGCTAAAGCCAATTCGTGTGCCTGTACTGTGTATATAATTTTATTACACAGGCATCAGGTATGCAGAAAATTTTCAAAAGCAGCAAGCCATGGGTATCCTAGCTGTCTGCTGTTCTATTCTTTCCGTTATTTTTGTGGTAGTGGTGTTGAACCTCGCACATGGTAGGCAGCGCTTACTCTTCCCCAATGCCGTCTACTTGTTCTAAAGGTTTTATTTCAGTCAGTTGTGTTTTACTTTAGGAGATAAGTTATACTTTCCAAGCCTTACTTCCTGAAGTCCTGAAACAACTTGGTATCTTTTTCACTTTTGTCTGTTTTTGTGAAAGTACATGTACTCCCCGTGAATACAGAAAATTAACTGGAGGGCAGGCTTTCAACTGTCCCACTTAAATTCTTAGAATATGTAGTATTTGCTTATGGTAGTTTGTGTTAATAATGATGGCTTATCCCTTAGGTCCACTCGGTAAGAAAATTTACAAAGGTGGTGTTACTTGAAACACTGATAAATCTTTTATATACTTATGATGGTATCTACTGGTGATACCAAGATCTGTAAGAACCAGGTTGGACTTTTGGAAATAAAGATGGAGGAAGAGTGTAAGTATACCACCAGACAGGATTGGAACCTACAAAAGAAGACTTATAACAGAGAAGTCTTCCGAAAATACTTCAGACAGTTTTGCTACCAGGAAACATCTGGACCCCGGGAAGCTCTGGTCCAGCTCCGTGCACTTTGCCATCAGTGGCTGCGGCCAGACTTGAACAGCAAAGAACAGATCCTGGAGCTGCTGGTGCTAGAGCAGTTCCTGACCATCCTGCCCGAGGAGCTGTGGGCCTGGGTGCACGAGCAGAATCCTGAGAGTGTGGAAGAGGTGGTGACTGTGCTGGAGGATTTAGAGAGAGAGCTTGATAAACTAGGATACCGGGTAAGAAGAAAATGGATGGGGTTTCTGTTCCCTAAAACTAATTGTGAATTATACCCTGGTGAAGTTTACCATTATTTCACAAAGCATATTGACACTTACGTGGATCCAAAAGAGGCTTTAGTTTCATGGGGATTTAGGGGTTGAACTTGTATGTTACACATCCTAGCCTTGTAATCTTGTAATCTTCTTTCTGATATCTTTAAGGCTGAGGTTGCAGGTATGTACCACCACTCTTGTCTGGCCTTAACTTTATACCTTTTCATCAGAGGGATTATATATATCGGTGCTAAGCTACATGTTTCTATCTGTATATGCCACTTAATTCAGAAACACAAGACTCATACTACAGGGAGAAGATATTGGAGGGAAGTAGAAGAAGAAGGTATTAGAGAGATGGTGTGTGGAAAGAGGTTTGTTTCTTAAAAACCCAGTTATATGAGAATGTTTGTGTTTAATCCCAGGTGTGGGGCTGCTTCAGTTAAGACCACAAGTGTAGACTATGTGCCTCCTGAGCTAGCAGGGGCATGGCTTAGCCAGCTGAGCAAGTTTAACTCTGAGGACTTGAGAGAGAGAGAGATGAAAATCTAGAGCCCCAAGGAAAAGGGGGCGCTTGAAGGAGGAAGAGGTTGCTGGTTTCCCTGTTGGTGCTCCCCTGCACTGCTGCTGGTTTACTGGACTACTGGATATCCTGACTACGTTTGGTATTGCCCCTAAAAAGAACCCAACCACCCTTGTCAGCAGGAAGTAGCTCAAAGAGACCTAAGTCCATCCCTTTCCCCTCTAACTTTCTTTCTCCCACCTAGGGTTGGAGGGTTGGAAGAAACAAGGATTGGAAGGGAGGTAGAGGTATTAAGTACTGTAAAATTAATGAGAATGTAAAATAATAATAAAGCCACATTCAGCAATGGTAGTAACAGGGTAGAAAACAGCGTCTTGTGGAGGGTGTCATATAATATAGAACAAGTAATTAAGTAAGGCTCTGAGCTGGGCAAGAGCAATGCCTGTCAAGTAGCACTCAGAAGGTGATGGGAGCAGGTGGACTGAGAGTTTGAGATCAGCTTCAGCTGCATAGCAAGACCCTGACTCAAAAGTAACAAGAGCTGGGGTGTAACTCAGTGCTAAAGGACTTGATTAGTATGTGCAAGCTCCTGTGCTTCATCCCCAGGACTGAGATGGCTATGTACTTAGTGATGGTGCTGTTAATATTCCCTAGTAGAAATATTGGTGAAGGATACCAGCAGTTAATCCCGCCTTCCCCCCAGCTGTTGTTGGTGAACAACACTACTCCAGTGTTGCAAATTTGAAGAATTCCTCACCAGTGGTAGGGTGGGACTTGTCACCCTGGTATCTGAAGAAACCTCTCAACCTGGACTGTAAGCAAGTTCAAGGAACTCCTTGGTTGGCCAAGCTAGACTTAGGTAGGGTCTTTATTTGGTCTGTTACCAATGCGCTATCTGGAGTAAAAGCTTCCTTACATCTTCCCAGGAAAAGTCATACAGCATGTATCTACTACTCTGATTCTGCATTAATAGTTAAAAAATGGAAAAAACCAAGGTCACTGTCCTGAATGAATGAGATTTGGGAGCAGAATGGAAAGTTAGATAGATGGGTGGGCTAAGGTAGGGAATACATCTTTGAGGTATAAAAAGCCTATTTCCATTTGTGTTGGAAAGGTGACAATTGAGTAGAAAAGTTGAGATACAGAGTTCATGACATTGACCATAAACCTCAGCTTAAATTTTCTTCTACTGCAAAGGCTCCAAGTCTTTTCTCCATAGTCTAAGTGAGCTATAAAAATTGAGTAAAAGAGGCAGAAGAGGGAACCATTTATAACCCTTTAAAATTTTTGTCTTAACTATGATAAGACTTTTTCAACCAGTGGTAATTTTGACCCAAATAGGACATATGGCAATTTCTTAGAAAAGTTTTGGCTGCTGTAACTGACGAAGGCAGAGTTGATTCTACACATCTTACAGCATATAAGCCAGCTGCAGATGGCAGTAAATGAGCTTACCAAGAGCATGTCAGAATTGTTCTTCTATTTCACAGGTTCTTCATATTGAACAGAATGAACCTGTGAAATAAAAGAGGTGTCATCTGACAATTGGGTATAAAAGAGATGGGGGAGAGGGGAGGAGCCAAGAAGTTTGAAACAAGGTCATGAAATCATGACTCATTGTAAAAGGAATGGTGAAGTCGTTCCTGACAGTTAAAGACTGCAGGCAGCCATTCTGCAGGTTTTTATGGAAAACCAGTTTTGTGCCACACACCTTCAAAGACACTTGGAATGCAGCAGTATAAACACCATATACAAGTTACTGCTCTTATGTAGATTCTAGTCTACTGAGAAGAGATAGAGGAAAAAAAGATTCTACAAATGTATAAGGTGTTAGATGTTGATAAATCTGCTAAAAACAACAGAAAGAGTAGTGAAGGAAATGAGGGTTGTATCATTCAACAGACAAGTCACAGAGCTCTCGAGCAGAGGAAAACTAACTGCATAGGCCTTAAGTGTTGCCAGTTGTGTCTAGGGTAGAAGTAATTTGTTGAGAGATGAAAGAGTTAAGGAAGTTATATCATGTAGGGACTTACAGGCCATTAAACGTAATTTAGATTTTGGTAGATGGAAAGTCAGTGCCTGACTTTGAGCAGAAGAGAAGTATAAAGTAAATTTTAAAATATTTATTCTGGTTGCTATCTTGGGTAAATTCTACAGGGGTGGTGTGGAGGCCGGTAGGTTGAGAGTAGAATTAGCCATTGTCCTCGTTAGTATAGTGGTGAGTATCCCCGCCTGTCATGCGGGAGACCGGGGTTCGATTCCCCAACGGGGAGGCTGGTGGTTTTGGGCTGGAGAGATGGCTCAGCCATTAAAGGCTAGGCTCACAACCAAAAATATGAGAGTAGAATTAATAGAAGTCGTTTTAGGAAGCTATACCTATTAACTAGAGATACAGTTGGAAGTCACCAGGTACGAATGCTGGGAACCCCACATCCCAATCCTCTGAAGAGCAGCAAGTGTTCTTAACTACTTAGCTAGTCTCCAGCCCCTTCCTCCTGAGTTCTGTTTTCCTCCTGCCTTCTTTTCCATCTCTCCTTTCACTACTTTCCCTTCTCTATTCTTTGAACACTTGACAAAGATGTAGAAATAACAGAAAATCAGCAAGATTTAGGTGTAGCAGGGAAAAGAAGGTTCCCTGGAGAAGGGGATATTTTAAAATGACCTTGAAAAATGAGTGGGATCGTGGCAGGCTGTTGCTTTGAAAAAAGTCATTTCCGGCTCTAGCAGACCAGGTGCCAATGCTATGAACACTATACTCTTGTTCACTGTTTCTAGAGTGCATCTCTCACTTCCCTCAGGCCTCGGTCCAAACTGAAGAACAGGAAATGTTCGGGTGGGAGATGAAGCCTCTGGGAGCAGAGCAAGACCCCAGTGTGTCTCTTCACTTTGTAAAAAGCAAGCTGAAGTGTGAAGCTGCAGAATATGAAGCCCAAGAGGAGCAAGGTACAGAAGGAAGGAAAAGATGTATTTGTAGAGCTAAGACAGGACCTGATGGCTCGGTTATACTTCCTCCTGTTTCTCTCATTAACCTCAGGAGGACATGTCTAGAAATCTGATGCTCATGTGTAGACTTCCATGTGTCATGGTTTGTCGCATTTTAGTTAGTTTTCCCTCCCTTCCTTGAAACCCAGAACCTCAGGCATGTGAGACAAACACTGTGAGTCTCTCACGTACATCCGCAACCCCTTTTCTTATAAAATTAGTAATTTTCTAAATTCTGCCTCTATGTTGTTTAGGTTTACTTAATTTCATTCTTCTGATACTTAGAATTCTTTATTCAGACCTCTGCTATTTGTAGACTTTGACCTATAGAACAGTATTTCTGTCTTCCACTTGGACTATATCCTTAGTCCTTTTAGTAAATAAATTTTTGTTCCATGGTGTCTGCAGCTGCCTAGTAATCTGAGAGAAAATATTTACCTATGAGTGAACGAACAGTGAAATGAACATGGCAGAAATATTAAAGGTCATGAACTGGTGGAGACTTGTTATCTTCCTCATCTTTGCTCTCCATGGTTTTTGGTTTTTTAATAAGTAAACTGCCTTATGGCTTTAAAAGAATTTACAAAAAATATTCAATGAAAAATTTCTGTATCATATAATTCATCTAGTCTCCTCCCCCAACTCTGAAGTCAATTGTCCCTTTTTTGTTTTGTTTTTTTTATGTGTCCTTCTAGACACTTTATAGTGAATATTTTCCTCTCCTTTTACACTAAGATGGTATGTATACTCTTGCACTTTTTATTTATTTATTTACTGGTTTTTGTTTTGTTTTTTTAGGTTTTTTGAGACAGGGTTTTGTGTGTGTGTGTGTTTGTGTGTGTAACAGCCCTGGCTGTCCTGAACTCACTCTGTAGACCAGACTGGCCTTGAAGTCACAGAGATCCTCCTGCCTCTGCCTCCAGAGTGCTGAGATTAAAGTCATGTGCCACCACGCCCTGCCACACTTTTTATTTTTTAACAGCTGCTTTGCATTAAAAAAATATATAAACAAAGCATGAAGCAGCTAGCCAACTGCTGATGACATTTGTCTTTGGTGCTTTCTTAAAACAAATAGTGCTACAATAAATAGCATAGCATAGATTCCTATCTGTAGTTCTGTTTTATCAAAGTTATATACTATTATAATTTCAGTAGCTATTGTGAAATTTGGATAAATTCACACCAACAATTTGTGAGTACAGTGTAATTCCAAACTAACTCGGTGAGTGGAAAATACCTTGTACTGGCAAGATGGCTAGCAGGTTAGAGTTCTTGCTTATGCAAAGCTGACAGCCTGAATCTATCCCCAGAATCCACGATAGGAGAGAAGCAACTTCCAAACTTGTCCTCTGGCTTCCAAACACGTGCCAGGGCATGTGTACATTCACATAAAATAGTAAAACATTTAAAAATTATATCTGCTGTTTAAATCATGTTTGCCTGATAATGGAGTAGTTTCTCTTCCTGTGATGAGGACTGTGTGTCTCCTTTCTTGGGAAACATATAGTTTTCCTTTGCCAATTTTTCTGTTACTTCCTTGCTCATGTTTGGGGAGCTTTATATATTTGATTCATCTTGTATCCTAATGCAGTTTTATAGTTTGTAGTAGAAAGAAGCTCTGGGTCTTATGTAACTTTCCTTTGAATGATTTTATATTGCTAATTTCATAAGCTACCATTTTCTACCGCTGGAGAGAGGTAACATGCAGGCTCCTTTTTGTAGTTTCAGGTGTGGAGACTGGAAATGGGTCAGGAGTGGAACTCTAAAGCAAGACCTTTGTGGGGGAATGGAGGCAGAACAGAATCCCTCTAAAGGGTTAGCAAAGGGTGTACTCCAGTGCAAGGGGACTCAGGGCCATGCAGAAGAGCCTTCCAGTGCTTCCAGTGGAGACTGCCAGCCTCTGCGGAATGAAAACGGAGTGAACTCAGCTGAGCACTCAGACCATGTTGAACACCAGGACGTCTGTCCAGGGCGAAAAGTACATGCATGCGATGACTGTGGAAAGACTTTCAGTCAGCACTCACGCCTCATAGAACATAAGAGGGTCCACACTGGAGATAGGCCCTACAGATGCGAAGAGTGTGGGAGAACGTTCCAATGGAGGACTGTTCTTTTTCGACACAAGGTGGTCCACACCGGAGAGAAACCATATAAGTGTAATGAATGTGGCAGGGCCTTTGGCCAGTGGTCAGCTCTTAATCAACATCAGAGACTTCACTCTGGAGAAAAGCACTACCACTGTAATGAATGCGGCAAAGCCTTCTGCCAGAAAGCAGACCTTTTTCACCATCTCAAGAGCCACAGAAGATACAAACCTCATCAGTGCCTTCAGTGTAATAAAAGTTTTAATCGCCGGTCTACACTTACACAGCACCAAGGCATTCACACTGGTGCAAAACCCTATGAATGCAGCGAATGCGGGAAAGCTTTTGTTTATAACTCATCTCTTGTTGCCCATCAAGAAACCCACCACAAGGAGAAATCCTTCTCTCCAAGTGGGCCTACTCAGCACCAGAGGAACCACACTAGGGAGAAGCCCTACAAGTGAAATGTATGTGGGAAAGGCTTTGCTCAAAACACAAGTCTTACAGAACATGAGCAAATTCATACTACATAGAGACCCTACAAATGTGCTGAGTGTGGGAAGGCCTTTACTCAAAGGTTAGTTCTCATGGAACATCAGGGAATCCATACTGGGGAGAGGCCCTACAAATGCGATGGGTGTGACAAGACCTTCAGACAGAGGTCAGATCTTAGTAAGCACCAGAGAATTCATAGTAGAAGTGGCCCCTATGAACGTAATGAGTGTGGGAAATTGTTTAGACAGAACTCAACTCTTATTCATCATCAGACTACTCACAAAGGAACAAGAACCCACTCTGTGATGACTACAGGGAAGCCATCTCACAGTGTTGGCTGATGAGACATGCTGTATTTGTAATGCTTTGCGGCAACACGTCAGCCGTTGGTGCTATAAAAACCACAGATATTTGATGAGCATGCACTGTGTACTGTCCATTGTATGGGGCTCTGAAGGAAGGAAGTCTAACTAGATTTTCAGAACATTTACAACCTAGCCTGGCATGTGAAAATCTACCGTAGTTAAAAGGACAGTGGAATTGATGCTCAACATGTTTTAGAATAAAAGTAATAGAAAATAAGTATCATGCATTATGAAGGACAGATTCCTTGTATATCTGCTCAGGAAAGACTTCTGAAAGGTTTTATTGAAAATAAGGGTTTGATGAGTAGATCTGGAAGACAGAAGGGAGAAAACATGTAGGTAAAACAGTGAGCAGAAGCAAGAATGCAAGAGGTTTAGAAGCCATCCTACTAGAGAGTTGACTTTAAAGTGCTCACCTGGTGGGTGTTGGTTGGAAATAGCTTGGGGACAGTAGGATGGCTACATTGCTAGTAATGCTAGCCAACACAGCACTTTTCTCATTTGTCTTTATCTCTAAGTATAAATGTGTTCATTTGAAATGATGTGGTCATACATGCTTTATCGCAGCACTGGTGATGCTGAGGCAGAAGGATTAGGAGTTCAGGTCCATCCTTTGTTACTTAGGTAGTTCAAGGGCAGACTGAGCTACATGAAACCTAAAGAAAAGGAAAACAGGACACAGGGAACTGGTGGCGCAGCAGTGAAGAGCACTTGATGCTCTCACAGACCATGATTCCCATCACCCACATGGTGATGGCTCAAAACCATCCATAATTCAAGTTCCAGGACCTCTCTGTAGGTATGAGGCTCACGAATGGTGCACATACATACATGTAGGCAAAACATTCCTACACACAAAAATGACAGCTGTAACATCTCACAAAGAACAAGACCAGAAACCAGGTTCTTACTCCTGTCTACTACGCCTGCGGTACCCCAACATGGGTGAACATCAACGTCACTTGTGATGTCATGTTTTTAAAATGCCTGTGTACACTGAATGAGTCCCTGAGTTTAATCACAAAGCTTTGAAGGTTTACCTGGGCATGGAAGTATCATAATCCCAACCTCTCAGAAGGCTGAGGCAGGATGGCTGAACAAGTTTGGTGAAGCCATTTAACTTCTGTGCTTTAGCTTTCTCACCAGTAAATATGATAGAATGTGTCTAATCAAAAAATTGCCTGTGTTAAACAGCTTATATAAAAGTGCTTAACACATAGCATTGTAACTCTGCTGTTGGTTTTTATTGACTCTGGGCTCTCAAATGTGCTGGTTCCAAATGGCCTACACCAGGACAGGTGTCATCTGTCACCATGCTGTCAGCTCCTTGGGACCACTGTCTAGGCCACCCTGTACTGGGGCAAAGTTTCCCACCCACATCGTTTACTTGGGTGCCTTGGGAACAAAACCACCCATTACATCATTTCATCTCAGGAATGCTATTTTCTCTACCCTATCTTTGAAATATTGTAATAACTATTATTATTTAGTAACTATCCTGCTATTTTATTAATTAAGCAAATTACATAAAAATCTAGTCATTCTTATCAGCAATTATGTGACCTCCGCAAGGATTTATTGACCACCTTATTGAATTCCTGGCCTGTCAACAGCCAGAGTGAATTATCTATCCACTCATTCAGCAAATATTTAGGGGCCAGATGTGTTGTGGGTGTTACAAGGGAGAAATAGTGCATGGACAACCAGTTCCTCCAAATGTGGAGCTGTTAAATTTCTTTTTCTGCCACTGTTACAGCCAGATGTCCTAAAGGCTTTATGAAAAATGAGAAAATTCTGAAAGTTAGAGGGAAGAAACAGGAGTGAGTTCAGAGTTTTGTTTTTGCCACATTCATCTTGCAGTGTCAGCACAGGCCACCTTAGTGCTACATAAGCTGTGATTCATAGATGCTACAGCTGAGTTAACTCAGTTACTGTATTTAAAAAGTGTTTTCTGCATAAGTGTTTGCCTACATGTATCTCTGTGCACCACTTGTGTGCTGGTGCCTGTGGAGGCCAGAAAAGAGCATCTGATCCCCTGGAGCTAGCATTACAGGTTGTTTGTGAGCTGCCATGTGAGTGTTGGGAACCAAATTCTGATTCCTTGCAAAAGCAAAAAGTGCTCTTACTAATGAACCATCTCTTCAGTTTCTTGTTACTGTATTTTTAAAAATTATTTTAAATCTTTAAAAAAAAGGGTGTGTGTTTGAGTGTGCATGTGCATACCCAGGGTGGCCAGAATAGGGGTTAGATCCCTTGGAGCTAGAGTTACAGTTAGTTGTGAGCCTCTCAGAGTGGATGCTGGGAACTTCACTCAGGTCCTCTGTAAGAACTCATCTGCCAAGGTCTCTCCAGCACCCCCAGTTACTGTATTTTGAATTTCTAAAAAGTCTCAATTTGAATCCCCCCTCCCCAAGTCTCCCTGGAACATTTTTATGATAAATTCTTGAGAGCTTTTTTTGCTTGTCATTTTAAAAAGATGTATTTATTTAACTTTATGCATATGTGTGAGAATATGAATGTATGTATGTGCACCATGTGTTTCTGGCGCCCACAGAGGTCAGAAGAGAACATTAGATCCCTCGGAACTGGAGTTACCAAGCCTGGGTCCTTGGCAAGAACAGCAAGTGCTTTTAACCATTGAGCCTTCGCTCCAGTTTCTTGTTTTTGTTTTTTGGGAAACAAAAACATGTGCCATGGGCTGGCTGCCAAGCTGGCATGTAATTGAGGATGCCCTTGAAACCTGAACCCTCCTGCATCTATTTCCTGAGTGCTAGGATTACAGGCAGGAGCCACCACACCTAGTTTCAAGTTGTGGAATAATAGAGGTGGTTTTTGTTTGTTTTGGTTTTTCCTTGATTTAAAAAAGTATCTAGGACTGGGGATGTAGCTCAGTGGTAGAATACTTACCTAACATACACAAGACCCTAGATTCAATCCCCAGTGCTACAAAAAAGTATCCGGAATGTTACAATAGTTTGGATATTATTTCATTACACTATTTCAGCAGACTTCCTCTATATGTCACTCTCAGTAGTTAACAGACCTGGACAGAAAATCAGCAATGATATAGAAGTGAAGAATCCCATTAACCATTCAGGAAATATCCATGAAAGATTAACAAGTAGATGCTATATATCATACTACAAACTTAAAAGAAAAACAAACAAAAAGAAAACAGGAATTGAAATCATAGTTGACCACAGTAGAACAGACTATGGAAATAAAATGGGAGACCTACAAGCATTTATAAGCTAAGCAGAATACTTCTAAGTAATGCCCAAGTCCAGGAAAAACCCTCATAGAAAAAATATTCTTAAAAGAACTTAAAATTCAATGGATGGCAATAAGTGAGGCAAGGGTAAAGAATGCTTGGGATGAGGGAAGTCAAACAAAATGGCTCAGTGGGTAAAAAACATTTGCCACTAGCCCTGACAACCTGAGTTTGAATCACAAAACCCACATGGTAGAAGGAAAAACCTGAATCCCCTCAAGTTGTCCTCTGGCTTCCACAGATATGTGTTGTGGCACACATGCACACATATATATACACACACAATGCTATCTTAATTATTTTTTAATTTATTTTGTGTTTGTGTGTGTGTGTATGTGTGCATAGGTTATATTTACATCAATGCAGTTGCTCATAGAGGCCAGAGGAAGGCCTCAGATCCCCTGGAGCTAAAGTTCCAGACAGTTATGAGCTGCCTTATGTGGGTGCTAGGAATTAAACTCTAGTCCTCTGAACAGCAGTAGACACTCTTAACCACTAAAGCATCTGTCCAGCCCCAAAACTTTTTAAAAACTGTTGAGAGAGACAACAGAACATTAAATATTTATATTAGAAAAGAATATCTCAAGTTCCTGCCTCAGTAAATAAAATGACCAAGAAGAAAATAAACACCTGGCAACACAGAAAATGAAATGATAAATATTTGTGAACCAAGTCTCTGGCTGAATACTTGTATCTAGGACATAAAAGGACTCACCAGATAACTGTTAACAATTCATTTAGGTGTAAACAAAAGACAAACTGACATTCGTGGCTGGAGTGTGTGCCCAACCAGTTGTCATTTTCTGGACCAGTCATGCCACATGTCACTTCCCATGCACCTTCACAAGATTCCCTTAACTTTCTCCTCTTGGAAAGTTTTTCTTTTCCAACCACTTAGCTGTGTTCACACCAGAAAGAGGAAGAGAGAGAGAGAGAGAGAGAGAGAGAGAGAGAGAGAGAAGAAAGAGATGGAGTGGGGGCAGAGGGGAGATCTGGGCCACCACAGGGTTAAACAGCAACTGTCAGGAGAGGATGTTGTATCCTTGGCAGGAATCTAACGCAGAGTACGACTCTGCCATGTGGAGGTGGTGTTCCCACAGAGTTGCCAAAAGCATCACAGAGCCTTCTCTCTTAAAGTGGCTGAGACTGGGTCAGAGGACAGTGAGAGACCCAGGGTCACAGATTCACATGCAAAACAACAAGCACAGATTTGCACTAATGTTCAGTTTAAGTAGCAAGCCAGATAGTTCTGTCATCACAACCCTTGGGAAGCTGAAACTGGTGGATTACAAGTTGAAATCCAGTTATATACCAGCCTAGGCTATATAGAAGACTGTCTCAAAATTAAGCAAATACATAGCCTCAACGAACTTATTGAAAACAAAGAAAAATCAGGGCAACAGAATTAATTCTACCTTCAATGAATTAACTTTCAAACAGAAAAATATACCATTGGATCAAAGAGACTCTCTTCTTCATATCCTATAAATTCCCAATGAAGTGTAGGTACAACCAAAGGAAAACACTTCTTCCTCTTTCCCACCATGTACTACCATATCCCAGTAAATCCTCACATGCCTCTACCTGGATGTCTGTATCTCCTCCCCCCCCCAAAAAAAAAGGATATTGTGACACTACTGTCCCATGTTTGGCATCAAATTTGTGAGAGAAAGACCGATATTAAGTCATAAAGGAAACAGACCTCTGGGTTGAAAGTTAACGTAGAGTAAAAACTAAAACCTGTTCCCTTACAGTACATTGAGTTCTCTAGAGGGAAGAGGAAAGGAGAGAGAATGAGTGTGAGACAGAATTATAAAAAGACTGGCTTACACAGTATGGGGCTGGATGATTAAATGATGGCTGTACACACTGAGGCAGAGAACCAGCTCCCAGTCTAGGAAGTTGGGTGCTTCAGTAGTTCCAATCCAGCCTGGAATTCACTTAAGAGTCAATGGCATTGAGGCTGGGTTGAAAGGTTGAAGGAAGTTGGAGCTTGATGTCAGTGACAGATAAAGTCACTGTAACCATTTGAATGAGAAATGTTACCCAGAGCCTCAGGTATTTGGACACTTGGTTCTTAGCTGGTGGCTGTCTTAGTTATTTTCCTATTGCTGTTGTAAAATACCATGGCCAAGGCAACGTATAAAAGGAAGCACTTATTTCGGACTTACAACCCAGAGGGATAAGAATCTATTACCATCATGGTAGAGAACTGTGGCAGTGAGCACAAGCCATAACCACTACCAGGAAACAAGTGAATAAAATGGCCCATGTCTTTCGACTTTCCCCTCCCCCACCCCAATCATACAGCAACATATTTCTTCCAGCAAATCCATGCATCCTGGCCCTCTCCAAACAGTTACCAACTGAGGAACAATCAATAGATGCATGACTATGGCGGACATCTCATTCAAACTACCACAGTGAACTATTTAAGAAGAGGTTGGGACCTCTAGGAAGTGGAACTTTGCTGGAGGAAGTATATATCACTGGAGGCAGGCTTTGAGATTTTATAGTCAGGCCTTACTTAGAGTTCATACTCTCTGCTTCACATATGTGTTTGAAGATGTGATCTCTCAGCTTCCTGCTGCCTGCTACCATTTGTTTCCCACCATTATGGGCTCTCCTGGAACTGTAAGCCATATAAACGCTAACATTTATAAAAAGGAATATTACTCGGCCACTAAAGTGAAATGAGATTCTCAGGTACTTGGATGGAACTAGAAAAAAAAAATCATCCTGAGTGAGGTAACTCAGACTCAGAAAGACAAATGGTATCTATTCACTTATATATGGATATTAGCTAAGTCGTTGATAAGCAAGTTACAATCCATAGAATCAACAGAGGGTAGGTGAACTGTGAGGGATCGGGTGGTGTGGGGGTCTCCCTAGGAAGGGGAAACAGAATAGATAGTTATGGATGGATGAGGTGGAGGGATGTAATGGGAGGATCAAACAATGAGGGGAAGAGGATAAGGGGAGGAAGGGAATAAGGAGAGGGTCAGCTAAGGACCAATTTGAGGAGTCTTATGGAAACCCAATACAGTAGAAGCTTCCTATAATATATACATATACTAAGGTGATCTAAACAAAATGACAAAATAATGGGGGAGACAGAGCCTAAACTGGACATTTTCTGTCACCAAATGAAGCTTTCAGTACCAGGAATGGGTTACATTTAATTGAGTTATTGACCAAAGGGGCCCCATGGAAACCCCCAAACAACCCAGGCTATTTCTAAGGCTATTGATTGTTCTCCACAAACTTAAAGCAAGGCTCTGTTGCTGAAGATGACAGATTAATCATGGGACATAGAAAAGTCAGCTGGCACCTACCTACAGCCATCACTCATATGGACTAGTTGTTCATAGTACTAGTTAATATCCTACCAAGGGACAAAAGTAAATATTAATCCAACTATAAACTCATCTACAAGAGTGACTTGCCTGCAAGCCACACTGGTGCAATGTTGGCTGTGGTGGTTTGAATAGGTATGACCCCTATAGACTCATGTGTTTGAATGCTTGTCCCATAGAGAGTAGCACTATTAGGTGGTATGGACTTGTTGGAGTAGGTGTGACCTTGTTGGAGGAAGTAAATCATTGTGTAAACAGACTTTGAGGTCTTATATATGCTCAAACATATGCTCAGGGTGGATACGGTCTCCTCCTTGCTGCCTGCAAATCAAGATGTAGAACTCTCAGCTCCTTTTCCAGCACCATGTCTGCCTGGATGCTGCCATGCTTCCCACCATGATGATGATGGGCTAAACCTCTGAAACTGTGAGCCATCTGCAATGAAATTTTTTCTTTTTTAAGAGTTTCCTTGGTCATGGTGTCCCTTCACAGCAATGAAACCCAAACTAAGACAGTGGCGCAAAGCTTGTGGCAGTAAACAGCCAATATCTGATTCAAGGCTCCCTCAGTGAGATGGAACCCATATCCAATGCTGCTTGGGTGACCAAGAATCTGATACTAGATGTCCCAGGGACTTAGGTTAAAACTAAGAGTAGTGGAACTACTGTTCTACTAAAAGAACATGGCAATAAAATGACTCCTAATGACATTCTGCTATACTCACAGATCAGTGCCTTGCTCAGCCATTATCAGAGAAGCTTCCTTCTGTAGCAGATGGGAACAAATACAGAGACCCACATCCAGACAATATGCAGAGAGACTTTGGAATATTCGGCCCTAAACGGAATGTTTCTCTCAAATACCTCCCCTCAGGAGTCAGGGAACCCCATGGAAGAGGAGTCAGAAAGAGTGTAAGAGACAGAGGGGATGGAGGTCACCAAAGGAATAATGCCTTCTTGATATAGTATGACTGGTGCACATATATGAACTCAAAGAGCCTGGAGCAGCCTGCACAGGGCCTACATGAATCTGCACCAGATGGGGTCCTAGAGCTGAGAGAAAAAGTAAACATATGACCCAACCCTAACCCAGAAGCTTTTTCCAACTGATAGCCACTTGCAAATGAAGAATTAGTTTTCTTCAAGAGGGTTTGGAAACAAATCACTCTTAAGGGAAGGCTGCCTGCCCAGCAGTAGATGGCAAACACAAAATAAACTCAGTGACATCTTTTGAGGTTCTGTGTTTCACAATATTGTCACAGAGTTTTTCTTTTTAGTTGTTTTCCTTACCGTATAGATCCTTTTTTTTATATATACCATGGCTTCTGGTTTGTGGTTTTTATGGGATTTCTGAGTGTGCTAACGTGTCTTTTGTCTATATGCATTTCTTATGTTTTTTTCTTTGGCTCTTTTTCTTGTTTGGTTATTTGGTCATATTTCTTTTTTCATATTTTACAGTTTTATTTTTAAATCCTTTACACATATGCATACAAAGAAAAATAAATTTCAGACCATGGAGTTAAAAAAAATTCTGATCATTAGCTACTGAAGACAAGACAAGAGGCTTAGCAGTCACATGTGAGGGTTTGTCTGTCTCCCCACACAGAAAACAGTGAATCCAGCTGCTCCTTCATTGTCACTTGGTCTTCACTTTATGGAGGTAATATGGAGGAAGGGAATTTTTCAGTGATATCCCCTATAAATGTTTCAAGAAGGCTTATGGCAATCCTGAACCATCCCTTTGTTGGGAATTTGGCAAGAATGCAACTTCTGAACCAGTTTGCTACAAGAATTTGTTCATTTCCTATTTACAAGTCTCCCAAGAAGAGGGAACCCAAGTACTGACCACACCACTACTGTCCCACCTCAGACTCTGGGCTCATTCCACAAATGAATCTCCCTCCCTCATAGGCTATGCCACCTGCAGTGACAAGTCCTGGCCCTGAGGACACTACAATGACCACATACAAAGAGCATCCATTGCTTCAGTGTCCACCCACAAGATCTGAGCTCACTCCTGTGACAGATCTACCAGCACCTGTCCCAAGCTTAGCTCTGTGGAGCCACATCAACATTTCAGTTCACAGGCCAGCTCCTACCATCCATCCCAGACAGCACCATACAGATACTCGGGGGGGAACCTCTTACACACAACTGCCTAAAGAAGCTGAACTGTCACCAATTTCCAGGAAGAGTAGGGCAAGGAGGGACTTATGTGGTAGACCCTATCAGAAATGGCAACTGATGACAACAATTTCCCTATGTCATTGGGTTCTACCCAAAAAGCAGCACCTAGAAAGGGCATGAAGAGCAAAAAGAGATCTGTAGCTGGATACACAGCCCTTGACTAACCAAGGGACAGTGACAGCTCACTCCCTACAATTATGTAGGACCTAGGACACAGCTATGCACCCTACACTCCTTAGATGCCTGGGTTTTCTTTGTTGTTGTTGTTTTGTTTTAACAAGAGACAGAAAGTCTCTTGTGGATCCAGAGGGGATGGAAGGTAGGGAGAAGCTGGAAGGAATAGGGGGAGGGAAACCATAATCAGAATATATTGTATTGTATACAAATCTTTTTTAAATAAAAGAAAAAAACCATCTCTCTTCCTTATGGTGCCTTTGGTCATGGTATTTTATCACAGCAACAAAAAATAATAAAGTTATTCAGATCTGGAAACACTTTGATAGACACACAGATAGAGATACCTTTCACAAGTCCAAGCATCTTGATTTTCATTTTGTGTGTGCATGTGCTCTTTCCTCAGGAGTAGACAGCAGCAGCACTAAGGACAACGTAGCCTTAGTGTTAGAAGTACCTCTCTGTCAGTCAACATCCAAGACCAACTATCACATGCAGGGTGACATCAAAACAGAGTATACAAGCGCATGCCATTCTGTAGCTGAGCTCTTGTTTCACTGCAGATAAACAGTTTTGTAAGTTTCTAATTATGTCTTAAATGGGGTAGAGAGCCTCAATCCTTAATAGAGGAAAGCCTTCATCTCATGAAAGCCTCATGGTAGGCAGGGAGCTGAGAGGAAAATAGTCTGTTGCTCAGAAAATCAACTTATGTTCAGGTAGGCTACAGGGCTTAGGTCATCTTGTGTGAAAACCTAGTCTGTGTGGCACATGCAGGCAATGCTAGTTGCCAGGCAGTTAGGATACATGTAGTCAGTTCCCTGTTAGGGGGACAAGAAAGCGGAGATATAAATGAATTGGTTAGAGAGAATAGAATTTAGTTTTCATGCTCCTGTCCAGTTTTGATTCCTTTTAAACTGTCCCAACACAGTTATGTCACAGGATGGTTTTAAAGATATAATTTGTTTGAACTTTCTTTTTGAAAATGGGAATAGAAACACTTTGTTCTTAAGCATTAAGTGCTTGGGAATTTTATATCAAATGGAGAATAGAAGCAGATAATTTTGGGAATTGAACAGGAACTCTTCTAGAATCTGAGTATACTTTGGACTCTGGTAGAGCAGTCATTTATCTTATGTCAGCCTCACAATGCTCCTTTTCCAGTCTGATCTAGAAGCAGCGTGGAGAGGCAACAAACAACCTTGCTCAGCTCCACTACCAACTGAAGACTACAGCCAGAAAAGGTGGGAGCAAGCCGGATGTGATAACCCACACCTGTGATCCCAGCACCTGGGAGGAGGAGGCAAGAGGATCTGGAATTGAAGGTTAGTCATCCTTGGCTATAAAGAGAAGTTGAGGTCAGTCTGGGATACAAAATACACACAAAAGTGTGGCAACATGATCCAAAAATGTGAATACTCTGGGTAATCCTCAACTTCAGTATCGCGAGGGCTAATTTCATGTGTCTTCTGGACCACATATTTTGGTCAGTCATCATTCTGAGAGTGCTGTGAAGGTGGTTTGGACATTAACATTTGAATCTGTAATTCAATAAGTACACTGCCCTCCTGCCTAGCTCTTGTCCTGTTAAAAGGCCTGAGAGAACACTCTTCCTAGAAAAGTGATACCATTCCTGCCTTGGATGCAAACTGAACACTGTTTTTGAGTCTGGAGCCATGTTGCTTTTGAACTGAAACTTACACCCTTGGTTTCCAGATTACAGAGGCTAGATAATCACACCACACCCAATTCTTTAAAGCTATGCCCCTCCACCACATGCATACATGTTCAGAAATCATGCTATTTATTTTTACATTTAAGGACTCATGCAGTAACAATGTGGTTTATTATTGAAATGCAAGCCACTTACATGAGGATTTGTTAAAACATGTGTCTATAGGTCTCTGAAAACCTTGATACCAAACCTTGGAAACTCATGAACACAGAGACCTAGATAAGTCTGTGAAGGAGTTAGAGAATAAATTGATTCCTAGCTTTTAAAAAATGCATTTGGTGAGACAGAATATATCATATACGCAAAATCATCATGAAATCAAGCTACAAAAGTTTGTTATGTCCAAACTCCAGAATCTCAACATTGTAGTTATAATTATATTATGGAACACTGCTAATACCAGAAATCAATTGAGAAATATGAAGAGACAGTAATGAGAGTATTTCTATCCTAAGAAGTAATAGACTAATGAAAGTTTACAAGAAAGGGGGGAAGGCATCCTGAGACCTCTGTAGAAGCAACTCCATTTGAAATATATGTAATAAATACTTTCACAGTACTGATTTAAATTAACAAGCCTGAAATTTTCACCATGATTAAAAAAAAAAAAAAGAGGCTGATCTTATGTCAGCCTTAGTGTCCAAGGAGAGTTACTGAGAATGAACATAAAGGTAATTACCATGTGTAATTAAGCAGCATTGGTTACAGGTGAGCCAACATATAAGTAAGCAAAGACGTGGACTCATACTGGAATTCTGGACTCAAAAGCAAGCAATTCTTATTTTAAATATTTAGTGTGAATTCACTGGCTTGCCAAAATGTGGAGGTGGTAGGTTTTGTACAGCTTATTATCAGTGTTATAGGTGAATGATCTTTGAGAAAAGTAGAATATTAAATGTCATGTTCTCAAAACTCTTTAAAAATATTTCAGATTTATTTATGAGTGTTTTGTTCATATGTATTGTCTGTGCACCAAGTATGCCTGGTGCCCTGAGGGGTCAGAGGGGGGTGTGGATTCTGTGGAACTTGGTTATGATAGTTTCAAGGCACTGTGTGGGTACTGAGAATTGAACCTGAACCATCTGCAAGAACAAGCACTCTTAATCTCTCTGAGAGCCATCTTTTCAGCATTCTATGAAATGTCTTCTCCTCCTTTTGGATTTTTGAGACAGGGTTTCTCTGTGTACCCCTGGGTCTCCTGGAACTTGCTCTGTAGTTCAGGGGAGCTCAAAATCAGAAATAAGCCTTTCTCTGCTTCCCAAGTGCTGGAATTAAGCCCGGCTACTGAAATTCTCGTAAGTAAAAGACAGCGCCATGCCAGAGTGTTCACATAGTTAATTCCCCAGCAGTACAGAAGGAGATAGGCAGACATCTGCTGCTAGTTCTTGGGAAGTTCTTGCCCCATATATACTGGATCTGTGAGTAACCCTGCTGCGCCGCATGTACTTATGGACCTTCCCCAGCGGAGGGTTTTTGTTTGTTATTGTCTCTTCTTAGCATAACCCACTGCCTTAACACAGTTGAGCCTGTGGTTATGACATAAGGAGAGGAGGCAGGAGCTCCTGGTTAGGCCCAAGATAACTAAAGTGAGAACCAAGAGGCTAAGCCTTAGACATTGATCACTTTATTCTGAAACTGGTTTTCACACTACATGAGTAGGAAAGTTTCTTTTCTTTTTTTTTCTCCCAAGAGTAGCAAAATAAACAGAAAAAAAAATTAGTGGAATTCCATGGGTGGCACATTCACAATGACTTAATGCTAAGGATGTTGTTTAAGGCACTCACAGAATTCCTAAATAAGGTAAAGAATTAAAGGATTCTAGCACAGTAACCTCACCTTCACCCTTGTCCTGCCAAGTCAGGGTACATGGCAAAAACCAAAACCAAAGGAGTACTACATTGATTCAATCTAAAACATCATTTTTTAAAAGATATAAAATGGCCTTGGTGAGAATTTCCAGATAATAATGGGTTTTCAGATCTATGGAGGAAATCTCACTAGTATATTTAATAAATGTTTATTAGCACCTGTATACAAGGCACAAAACAGGACCAAAGAGTTCCAAGTCTGACCATGTGTGAAGGGCTCATTAGCCTAAGGAAGGTCAGCGTAATAACCCCAAAGCATAAGCATTCCCGCGGGAGACATAAAATGCAGGCCAAGGGAAGGCAATTTGCCAGTTAGGAAGCCCATTTGATTCCAACGGGTGAGAACTTTTGCTGACAACTTTCTCATAGCCTCCTATGAAATAAGATTTTTTTTCTAGTCACCTTCTAGAATGTAGAAGATAATGAGTCTCAGTCAGATCCCTAATATCTGAGGATGTGCACTATTAAATAGAGCCCCAGCCTATGACTTCTGCAGTTAGTAGGAGCTCCAGAGTGGCTTCAGTTCAGTGACAGTTGAACACCAACTTCGGAATGTACAGCAGGGGTCACTGTGACAGATGTTTTCTTCCCTGTGTGTCTTCTCTGATGTTGAATAAGGTATGAAGGTCGGGTGAAGCCTTTCCCACATGTTTGGCATTCAAAGGGTTTCTCCCCGGTGTGTACTTTCTGGTGTTCAATAAGGCTTGTGATCCTACTGAAACTTCTCTCGCAGTCATTGCACTGATAAGACACAGGAGCCTCAATAGTTTCCCACTGGCTTTCCACCCTACTCTGACTTTCCCAGTAAGGTTCTGGAACAAAAAAATCTTTATCCCCAGTATGGGTCCTTTGATGTCTCAGGAGATGTGAGCTACGCCTAAAGGCTTTGGGACACATGTTGCACTGGTATGGCTTTTCCCCCGTGTGAATTCGGTGATGTTCAAGGAGGCTGCAGCTCTGAGTGAAGGTTTTCCCACAGTCATCACACTCGTAGGGCTTTTCCCCGGTGTGGGTTCTCTGGTGCTTGATGAGGTCTGAACTGTGACTGAAAGCCTTACCACATTCTTCACACTCATATGGCTTCTCGCCAGTGTGAACTCTCTGGTGAATGATGAGAGCCGAGCTTCCAATGAAGGCTTTGCCACACTCCTCACATTCATAGGGTTTCAATCCAGTGTGGATTCTTTTGTGTTTACTTAGGCCAGAACTCTGAGCAAAACTCTTTCCACATTCACGGCAATAGAACCGCCTATTTCCTGTGGTATTCTTCTGTGTTGTCTGTAACTTGCCTTCCTGCTCACTGGCTTCTGCACCTGCAGGAATCTGGACAGTGTCTTCACCCAAGTAGCACACTGTCTGCTCAGGCTTTTGTTCCATATATTCCTCAACTGGAGGCAAGTCCCTAATCTTAGTCTGCATATCCTGATCTGAAACACAAATGCCAACAACTGTTAATTATGCTTTGCATAGGAGCACTGTGATGAATAGCATGGAGACAAGAACACAAAGGTCTATATATACACCAAGGTCAAGCATTTAAGTGGAGAAATTAGGATAGAACAAAAGGGAGGATACAGAAAATCTGGGAACACATGAAGAGAGGAATGAGGCTGTTGGAAGAAAGGCATAACAACAAATACTGGAAATGGAGGACTCCTGTGGATACACAATGGAGGTGTATGGGAACCCTGAAGTTGTAATAATAGAAGGATAGCACAAACATATGCCTAGGATTAAATACTTCACTTTCTCTGCTGGAAAGAAATGGAGCTGACCAAGCCCTTCGGAGGCCAGAATATCATTAGTGAGTCATAGATCATAGATACCAAGCTTCAATATTTAAAGCTATACTGCTGGACTTTGGCTTTGCTTAAATATGACTGTTTTTATGCCCCAATACTTCCTTTTTGGAGTAAATCACTTAACTTGTTCTTAATTTTACAGGAACCATCAGTTACATAGACTAGATATTTTTTAAAAGACTCCCAATTTTAGAGTGTTGAGATTTTTTTTTAAAAGATGGAGATTTATAAAATTATACTGTTGTATATTGGAATAGTATCACAAGATCTTGGGGATAAACAAGAAAGAAAAGGTTATGGTTTATTAATGATGTATTTGTGTGTCAAGTTGACAAGGGTCAACTAACTTGTGTTGGTTACCTATTGTCACTTGACACAAACTATAAGGGTATCTCAACTGAGGAGTCATCATCATCAAATTGGTGTGTGGCAAGTCTGTGGGATATTTACTTGTTTAATAACTGATGTGGGAGAGCCCAGCACATTGTCAGGGGTGTAGTCCCAATGCAGCCACTGTGGCCATGATCAAAGCTGCCACCACGGATGCAATCAAAGTGGCTGCAGCAGCAATTCATCAAAGTGGTTCAACCCCCCCCACCCACCCCAAGTATCAGTACAGTCCCTGAGCAGCACACCACAAAAGCTTTAAGCTGTGAGCTGCCAGAGCTGTCAGGGTCCCCTTTCCAGCCCCAGCCTGGGCGACTGGAGCTGTCAAAATGGCGGCTCCTGGTGCTCCTATCAAAATGATGCATGCTGCCAACTAGGGAGCTGTCAACAATGATGTCTTTCCTGCCCCAGACCTCTGCCGCAGGAGCTGTCCACTGAGACGACACCTTTCCTGCCTCAGCCTACGGCCCTCAAGGGAGCTGTCCACAGAGGCAGCACCTCCTCTCCAGTCTCTGTCAGCTATTCCTGCTGCAGGGAAAGACTTCCTCCCAATGGACTCCCTTTGTAATCTTGGCAATTTTGTAATCTTTGTAAACCCTCAGGGCAGGAAAGTGACCAGACACCAGTCTGAGGAGCTCCAGCAGCCCAGCCTCCCCAATCTCCCCCTAGACCTCCCTGTCATGACATTTCCAAACTCTGTAACTGTCACAAAGGTCATCTTCAGGACCTCAATCGGACTCATCCCAGATTATGCTAATTTAACTTGAAAAGTCTGAAGAGACCCACCTATCCCTTAGCAGGAAATCCACCAATCCCTGAGCAGGAAAACCCACCAATCCCTGACCTCTCTAAGCCCAGGACCTGAAAGTCCACCAATCCTCTAGAAATCCCTGGCCTAGAAAGCTCTGCACCGCCCCCCGCCCCCCCCAACCCTATATAAGCCCTGCACTTTCCTCAATTCGTTGTTGCCTCTCCTGGGAACAGGGGCAGCCACACCCTGGATTCCTCCCTCCTCACCGGACTCTCCAATAAAACTCTCTTATGAGATTTGTTGCCTGCTGAGACCCTTTCAACAAAGAAGCCAAGAAGCAATGAAGAAGAGAAAGAAGTGAAGAATCGAAGGAGTGGGGCTCTGGCTCCAATGCTCCACAGCTCAGCTGGGGTTGGGGAAACCCTCCCCAGTGAGCTGCAATGTCTCTGCTGAGGAAGCCTCCTCTCAGTTGTGTGGTTCTTGGGCTCCTGTACCTCAGGATGTCCTTTCACTGGGACACTGTTCAACCTAAAAGAGCTGTGTAGTTCCTGGGCTCACGAGTCTCAGGACACCATTCCATTTGTGCAGGTCAATTGCCAACAAGTGATGCCACCTCTGGGCAGGTAGTACTGATTGTAGAAGCAAGTAAGGGAGCAAGCCAGTTAGCAGCATTTCTCAATGGCCTCTGCTTTAGTCCCTGCCCTTGGGTTCCAGTTTGAGTTTCTGTTCCAACTTCCCTCAATGAAAAGACCGCGACATGAAAATAAGCCCTTTCCTCAAGGAATCAAAGTATTGGGGGCAATATAAAACAAACTAGAACAGGTGTGAGAACGAGTGAGCACAGCAAGCAATAGAAAACAGGACAAGTGAAAATAGTTCTGTGATAAAGACTGTACCATTTGGTTTTGTGTGAATTTGATATAAGCCAGAGTCATCAGAGAGGAACGAGCCTCAGCTGAGGAAATGCCTCCATGAGATCCAAATGTAAGGCATTTTCTCAATTAGTGATCAGTGGAGGAGGGCCCAGCCCATCCATGGTGGATGGTTTGATCCATGGGCTGGTGGTCCTGAGTTCTATAAGAAAACAGGCTAGCAGGCTGAGCAAGCCATGGGAAGCAAGCCAGTAAGCAGCACTCCTCCATGGTCTCTGTATCAGCTCCTGCTTCCAGGTTCCTGCCCTGTTTGAGTTCTTGTCCTGACTTCCTTCGGTGATGAACAGCAACGTGGAAGTGTAAGCTGAATAAACCCTTTCCTCCCTATGTTGGTTTTTGGTAATGGAGTTTCATTGCAGCAATAGAAACCCTAATTAAGACAAGTTGGTACTAGGATTGTGGGGTGTTGCTGTGACATGTTCTGGAAGGAGTATGGAAGATTTGGAACTTTGGGTTAGAAAAGGCATTGAGTGTTGAGAGCTCAGTGGGATGGGCCATTTGCTATTCTGAATTAAGATTCTCCCAGGCATGATGGCACACGCCTTTAATCCCAGCACTCGGGAGGCAGAGGCAGGTGGATCTCTGTGAGTTCGAGGCTAGCCTGGTCCACAAAGTGAGTGCAGGACAGCCAGGGTTACACAGAGAAACCCTGTCTCGAAAAACCAAAAAAAAAAAAAAAAAAAAAAGGATTCTGTATTGTGGTCAGCGGGGGCTGAAGAGTCAGCCACAATTAACAAGAGAGCAGCATGACTGAGGTGAAAGCTTTGTGTTACTGGGACAACTGATCTGGTTAGCTGAAGCTAAGAAATTAGTGGTGACCAAGAAGAGACCAGCATAACTGAGGTGAAATCTTCTGGGAAGTGTTTCCTGAGAGTCAGCACTCAGAAGGTGTGTTCCAAAGGTGGCCAAGGTTGTATGTCCTGCTGGTAGCCGGACTTGGCAATGTGGAAGAGTTGCCCAAGCGGTACTGGTTTTGAAGGGATGAAGGGGTCAGGGAGAACAGCTTCAGGGTTGGTACTGTGAGAGGCCATTAATGAAGGTGCAGCCTCAGTATCAGTTGAAGGCTCAGGACTGTAGAAAGAGTTTGAATCATGGCGCCATGAGGAGAGCCTGTGAGAGGCTAATGGTGAAAATGCAGCCCAGTTACAACAGAAGACCCTAGCATTTTGGAGTTGTAAGTACCATAGGATAGCCACCACAGCAACAGCAGTGGAATGGAGCCAGCTGGAGCCTAGAAGACAAGCTGTGTGTGATGCAGAGGGTGCAGCTGCAGAAATGACCAAGTCTTTTGGAGGATCCCAGAAGACTGAGTGAATTCCAGATAATTGGACATTGAGTTATTTATACTGTTGGAGTTTGGTTTTGCCTGGTTCAGATGGTTACTTGTGCCCTGGTTCTTCCTTCTTGAAGAAGGTATGTAATTTAATTTTCATTTTTACAAGAGCCTACAGCTGAAAGGCTTTGGACTTTTAATGTGTTTGAATTTGTAAAGACTGTGGGACTTTTAAAGTTATTAATGATTTTAATGTGATTATCTTGGGAATGAATAAGGAAGAGTTGTAGCTTAATAGTGATGTTTGTGTGTCAACTTGACAAGAGGTCAGTGGTACCATTTGGTTTTGTGTCAAGTTGACACAGAGCTATCAGAGAGGAAGAAGCCCCAGTTAAGGAAATGCCTCCAGGAGCTCCAGAGGCATTTTTTCAATTAGTGCTCAATGAAGGAGGACCCAGACCATGGTGGTTGGTGATATCCGTGGGCTGGTGGTTCTGGGTTCTATAAGAAAGCAGGCTGAGCAAGCCATGGGAGCCAAGCCAGTAAGCAGTACCCTCCATGGCCTCTGCATCAGCTCCTGTCTCCAGGTTCATATGCTGCTTGAGTTCTGGTCCTGACATCCTTCAGTGTTGAACAGCAATGTGGAAGTGTAAGCTGAATAACCCTTTCCTCCTCAGGTTGCTTTTTGGTCATGGTGTTTCATTGTCCTAACTAGAACAAAGACACAGGCACAGTTATGGTGAACTATGCCCTGCCAGTGTCAGGTACAACAGAACAGAGCATCATTTCTCTGAGACAAAACTGGAGACTCTACCATGCCATCAATGAGTTGCGTGATGTTTGACAAGTCTGAAAACCCTGTGTCGTTGCCTCTAGGGTCAGGGCCTATAGCTGGTGTCTAATGTTGGTTCTAACTCTCACACTGTGACTCCACAACTTATTTCTTGTGGAAGGCTCGGTCTCCTCACTAGTCATGGATGGGAACAGGAAAGGAAAGGGAAGATTTTTTGCAGTTCACTGAAGTCTTGAGTGCTCAGCAAGTGTGCTATGCCCTGAGATGTAGAGCCCCAGTACTCAATATTTTGTGAGCAATCCCTTTTGAGTCGGAACAATACCATGGATTCTATCTACTTTATCCTATCACTACAACACTCAGAGGGTGTGCTACTTGGTTTTTGTCAGCTTCACACAAACCTAGACATATCTGGGAAGAAGGAATCTTAATTGAGAAGGTTCCTCACTGGCCTGTAGGAACGTTTGTGGGGGCATTTTCCTGATTAATTATTAATGTGGGAAGACCTAGCAGCATTATGCAGTACCACCCCTGAGTAGTATTCCTGGAGTATACAAGCAAACAGGCGGAACAATCCATGAGGAGCAAGCCAGTATGTAGCACCCCTCTGTAGCTTTTGTTTCTACCTCCAGGTTCCTGCTTTGAGTCCCTGTCCTGACTTCCTTTGATGATGGACTATGATGTAGAAGTATGAGCTGAAATAGGCCCACTCTTCTCCACGTTGCTTTTGGTCATGGTGTTTGTCATAGCGACAGAAACCTAACTAAGACAGACGACTAAGAAGCACACCTACAAGCATGAAGGAGGAGGTCAACAACAGGCTTTCCAATGTGTTATAATTTCAAAAAATAATGGACTCAAGAGCTTCTAGCAGCCTAACAGGGGAAGCAGGTACTTTATATAAATGATAGTAAGAAGCCTGAGAAGAAATTAGTACCCATCATTCTTACCCAGGGAAACCAGGCTGCCAGGGTTCTCTTGTACTCCATCTTTGTAGAGGTTTATTTGAGATGAATCCTGGTCCATCCATCTAGGGGAAAGGGCTGGGGCTACATCTTCCATTTTCAGCAACCCCTAAAAGAATAAAAGTCCACCAAAAAGATAGAATAGGGAATATCTGGATTGCAAACTCACAGCCTCTCCCAGTCCACCCACAAATGGCAAAGCTTCAAGCATGCTATGTGAAGTTAAACAGTAAACAGACCTTGAGATGGATAAGGAACTTCACATCCAACTAGGAACAGGGTGGTAAATGGAGGGCAGGGATAGAGATGGACTGGGGAGGAAGCACACTAGTAGTAAAGGATGTTGAGGAAGGAGAGCAGCTCTACCTCACCTGCAACTCTGAGGTGAGCCTGGGAGCTGCCACTCCATCTTCTCCGCAGTGGCCCCCCCCTGGGTGACTACAACAAAAAGAAGCTCTGGGTGAAACTCACACTAACATCCAGTCTCCCTGCATTAGAGGATCCAGGTTTAAAAACTTGACTAATAAATTTATGAAAAAAAAAACAAGCTCATAAAATGTTTTCCTTTCCAAATATATGATTGCTGCCAGACCCAAAGATGTTCTCTAAAGATACACTACTAAAGCTTTTGGAGAGCCTGAGTATGGCTCATTGGGAAAACACTTAACATGTGTGGAGTCCTGGATTTCAACACATGCATTACTACAAAAAGGGAAGAAAAAAAAAAAACCCACAAAGCTTAGTAATACTCACCTCTGACTTCTGAGGGCAGGGATCCCAAAGACTCCTGCTTAAGCAGAGGCTCCATGGGCTCCACCTGGCCACTTTCTGAGCCCTGAGCTGATGTCAACAGTACTGCCTTGGAACAAAGGAGTTCCTGCCCATCATCATCATCATCATCTGGAATCTAGAAATCATTCATTTATTTCCATTTTCCATCTATTTATTAGACATTTCCAAAGTACTTTCTATCAACTTGGCACTGTATTCTACAAATATGTACTCATTTACAACAAACAAGTACTTCATAAGGGTACAGCTTATCCAAAATCACTGTACTAAATGACAAAGCTAAGATGGGAGGTTAGGCAAATGTTTCCAGGGCTCATTCAATGTTTCTTATTATACATATGTAGATGGATAAACCACTTTAGAAAAACGGTGATATAAATTCATCACATGAATTTCTTATTTGCCAAAAATTGAGGCTGGTATGTCTAGTTTATTCTACAGAGTGGGTGAAGCCAAGAAGACTATGAAAATCCCAATAGGGTGTGGCATGTGTTATCAGATGCAGGTTTGTTTCTGGATCATTAAGTAACAGTTTCCAAGTTCCTTTCTCTTCTGCTGCTCAGCATTTCCACATCTTTTATAAAGACCGAAGTTCACAAAATGTGGTGTCTTTCCACCATTACAGAACTCAGGCAATAACTCCAAGTCCAGAATATTGGCCTTGGTCACTGGTTAGAAGGCCACAAGCCCTGTGATATAAAAACACTAGGGATTGCAAAGCGGAGATTGTCTCCGAAAACAGGCCAGAAGATGGAAGTGAAACACAGCCTGTTTTCTACGAGGTTCCATACATCTGAATGGAAAACAAAACAAAACAAAAAACCCTTACTGGATTCTAAGAAAACTGCAGGATTTCCTTCCATTGTCAAGGGGAACTACAAAGGGTGGGGGGCATAAGCACCACAGTCGTGCCAGGAAGACACTGCAGATGTTGTCACATGTGGTAAGCCAAGAAAACACCTACAAAGCCATTTGTACCTATTGCCACTGTGCTCAAATCTGTACTGTGGCTTGCTCAACACACGAGTTAAGAAGTACATACACTGCCAGGCGTGGTGGCGCACGCCTTTATTCCCAGCACTCGGGAGGCAGAGCCAGGTGGATCTCTAGTGAGTTTGAGGCCAGCCTGATCTACAAAGTGAGTCCAGGACAGCCAGGGATATTACACAGAGAAACCCTGTCTCGAAAAACAAAACAAAACAAAAAAGTACATACATAAACGTTCACCACTCTGCTCGACACATTCTACCCTAGCCTCACTAGGACCGAGTTCTTCCGCAATCTCGCGTTTTCCTTTATGCGTTGAACTATTCTGAGGGGTCCAGATCACTTTGCTGGTTCCTCAGGTTCCCAGTACAGACTGAGACTTTGAGGGCTCTAAGCAATGCCTGCCCCCCACCCTTGGATTTTGCTATGCTTAGGGCATAGGTCCCAGAACCTAACCCTGCTTCTTCTACCTGTGTAGGTGTCTCATCCAGCTGCCTCTCCAAGTACTCCAGTAGTGCCACCACCTCCTCCCCGCTGTCGGGGTGCTGCTCGCGCACCCAGTCCTGCAGATCCCCTGGGAGGATGGTCAAGAATTGCTCCAACACCAGCAGCTCCAGGATCTGCTCCTTGCTGTGCATGTCTGGGCGCAGCCACTGTCTGCAGAGCTCACGGAGCCTGCTCAGCGCCTGCCGGGGTCCCGCAGCCTCGGGATAGCGGAAAGCACGAAAGCGCTGGCGGGAGCGGTCGGGCCCAGGGCTGCCCAGCCAACTGGCCTCCTCTGCCAAAGGGGAGGCCTCTTCCTGTTCCACTTTTATGACCAGTAGCTCCATCTGGTCCTCTGCAGAGTGCGAATCCAAGGTTGTGCTTTCCCTTGATTCTCGAGCCATCCCGAGCCAAGCAGTTCTCCCGTTTCACTGTAGCTGTGAGTTGTATTTCTGCAAAAGACTACTGAAAGGTGGAGATGCTGATAAGCCACTGCAGTTGCAAATGCTCCCCTCCTCCTAGGCCCAGGACCCCGAGGAAACTGCCAAGGAGACCCCCATATTCAAATGCCTCTGGAGCTTCTCATTCTGAACCATCTTGGGCATTTAGAATCAACTGCTCATATCTGTAAAGGTGTTCTGGTGATGTTCGACTTACGTTAGAATATCCATCATGACCGTGGGTGGCATCATTCCATGGGCTCGGATCCCACACAAAAAGGAGATATCAAGTGGAGCACTAGCGTGCATCTCTGCCTCCTCACTAGACAGAATGTGGGGAGCTATCTCCACACAGGACTGTGTCCTCAAACTGTTAACTAAAATAAACCCTTCCTTTGTTTGTTTTTGTTGGTTTGTCACAGCAACAAGAAAATAGCTAACATAACTCGTCCAGAGAAGAGGCTACTGTTGTGGTAAACTTGACCATGTGTCTAACACCTGTGGACTGGTTTGTGGAGAGAACAACACAGTTTGGAGTTATAGGCTAAAGCCCTATGGATACAAGAAAAGATAAAGAGGCCATTCTGATAGGAGTTTGGAATTCCAGAATGCCAGAAATATGTGAGCAATGGAGTCCTAGCTGAAGGAGTTTCAGAGTAGAATTTGGACCCTTTAAGGAATGGAATACAATCTGTATATGTTTACATCCTGGCAAAGAATCTGGCTATACTCTGTCCACAACATGAAAACTTGAGACTGAATTACAAAATAACGGAGTAATTTATTTGTCAGAAGAGATTCCAAACTGGATAGCATTCAGGCTATGACTAGTACTCACTGCTCTTATTCAAATCAACAGGGAGAAAGACCAAAAATATATGAAAAATGTGGTTTGTTTAGGAAAGGAGTGGATACTACTCTAATGTAACAATTAGGTACATGCAGACAAAGCTTCTGAAATTGTCAAATAGCATCATGAAAGCCAAATCTTGTGTTTTACATCTGGAAAATAAGAAAGGCGCTATGAGGGCAAGATCCCACCCATCCATTTAAAATCTTAACTTGTGAAATTCATTTAAAAGGAAAGCCTAAAGTGAGAACATCACAAGAGTTCACTGATTCAAAATGGCTGCCTATGAAAGTATTTCCCCAGGGCCAGCCTGAAATACACACAGCAACCACTACAACAGTGATATAAAGGAATCAAGGTATAGTTCAAGCAGTAAGCACTTGAAAGCATATCATCCATGTAGTACTGGTTTTGCAAGTATGAAAGATATCAAAGCAAAGGGACCACACAGGGTTGGAGAATTCCAGAAAGACCCTGAGACTAGACAATGTGTGGTGAGGTCAGATTCCCTAGAAGAAGGCCATTGCGTGAAGCTGGTAACACTAAAGCCTAAACTGCAGTGGAGACTCCAAAATGTAGGAGATGCCAAGATCATGGGACAGCAGCTGAGGGAAGCTGAGGCACAGAGCAGAGCTGGGACAAGAAAAAGATCACATGTGTTATAGACAATAGAGCTGGAGAGGTAGAGCTGCCCAAAGTTGTTAAGCCCAGATTATTCTATGAGCCCCAGATGCTAAACACAAAATTGTAGGATTTGGTGTTTTCCTCCTGGGTTTCAGTCTTGCTTTGGTCCACACTTTCCCTGCTATGCAACCATCCCCCTTGTTTGAAATAGGAATGTTTACTTTGTGCTAGTGTATAGTACAAGTACATTGTGTTATTCTAAAGTGCCTCAGCTGCTGTCAGTACTACATGGATGATGCTTTCAAGTACTGTCGCAAAGTTAAGAGATTGCCTGAGTTGTAGAAAAATCTCAGAACTTCTGTTCTGAGTAGTACTGGGACTGTCAAAGACATTTGGAGACAGACTAAACATTTTATATTGTAAGATAATTGTGAATTTTAGGACAAGGGTTAATATGTTATGATTTTTAAGTGATACATGTAATTATCACAAGTTAATGTGATTAACTTGATAGGGCTTGGGATCACTTAGGAGATTCTGCAAGGTTATTTTTAGACAGCTTTTATTGAAGTAAGAAGACTCACTGTGAATATAGGCAGCACCATTCCATGGACTGAGGTCTTACATCAAATAAAAAGCAGAGACCAGGATTCATCTTTCTCTCTCTCTGCTTCCTGACTACAGACACAATGTGGCCACTCACTTCAACCCTCTGCTTCTGATTTCCCCACTATGGTAGACAATATCTTCAAATAAACCTAAGTTACTTTTTGTTAGGTATATTGTCAAAGTAATTAGGAAATCTGAACCCCACAATAAACTCTCCAAAGGACATTCTGAAAATGGGTCTGAACACCTTATACTTCTGGAGAGAGAAATTGAGACTGAGGAAGCCAAGTTTCAGTGAAGACATAGGACACTGTCTGTACTCTCTAGGAACCCTCTTGGGAACTGGCTGAGTAATCCCATTAGAACCCTGATCTATGGGTGGCCCAATTCTTAAAGATGATACCAAAGACTTGCTGTCCTAATAATCATTACAACGTTGAACATGATACACCTCAGAATGATCAGACTGGTCACAAGTGGCTTACTTCTACCAGGAGCATCAATGAGCTTTTAGGTGTTTTTCAGCCCAGAACTTACAAGTTTAAGCCCAGCTCCCCATCAACATTTTGATCCTCGCTCTTGTTAGTCTCTAAACAGAACTCAGCTGAGCCCAGCTTGGCCTTCTAACAAATAACAGGATTTGTTTATTTGTGTATGTGTCTGGTAACTTGCTAGGCATCAACAGGAAATGAATATTAGTTCTTCTCTACATTTATGGAAAGGAAAAAGAAAAAGGTAGGACCTGTATCAAAGGAAATACAACTGAATTTTTAATCCCTCGATGCATGATTTAATGAGAATTAAATTCGATCTGATGTGAGCTTTACCCAAACAAATGGCTGAAAATTAACGTCACTTCTAAGTAGACTGTCAAGCAAAGTCTCTGAGCTTTGTAGGAGCTTTTGTTTTCTTCAGAAACAGCAAAACAGCAATACACATCACCAAGTCCTTGCCCTAAGGGATGCAATGGTGCCCAACTCTTATAACCCTCAGTCTGCTACTCTTTTGAGCCATCCAGACTCAAAACTCTAGTTTTGTCTTTCTGCCAAGGTTTCAACACAGATGTAGACCCTATATAGGCCTTAGTAGCCAGAAAAGCTTCTTTCAGTTCCTATGTCCCATGGCTTCTCAGGCAACCAACCAGGTTGAAGATGCTGTCTGCTTAGAAAAACTGCCTTGTCCCTGGGTTATGGAACCTTTCTCTCCTGTTGTCTTTTCAGGACCTTCATTCAGTCTGATTAGGTATGTACCTTCCCAAGCTAAGTTTCCTGGTCTCAGTTCTGGTTTGGCTCAAGCCAAATGGGTAATCTTGGTAAATCACATATATCTGTGCCTGAATTTCCTCATACATAAATGGGTTAGTGACAGCAGAAAGGAATGTTGTGAGCACTGTTTGCATATAAAGTTCTTAGAACAGTGGTTAGCATGTGGTGAGTAGGATATTATTGACAACTAATAAAGTGGTACATTAATATCAGAACAGTTTACTGGCCTTTCTCCTTTGAAGTGAGTTTTGGCATTCTGTTCTACACACACACACACACACACACACACACACACACACACACACACACACACACACACCTTTTTTTCTTGAATCCGTTGCAGGATTTTAGCTCCTATTTCTTAGATAAGGACTCCTGATCCCTGTCTAGAGTTACCTCCCAGATAGTTCTAACTGGAAACTTATAAGGAAATCTAAGTCACTATGCTCCAAACAAAGCTAATTTTTTTTGCTTCCTCCCACTTTCCCGATGCAACATTCTTTACACGCAACAGCTCTATCTATACGCATCCTTGGAATCATGTAACTGCCTCTTCTCATCTAGTTCCAACATAGATCACTTACTCCAATCTGTTCTACCTGGAATGTCCCTTAGATTTGCTGTGTTTCTATCCACTTAGCTATTAGCATTATTGTCTCCATCAGACAGCACTCTAGAATTCCTAACCAGGGCATGAATGTTTTCATTCAAGCTGGCACCAGTTTCTACACATGCCCCCTGATGGAACTGAACTTTGGGATTGTCAGATAAAACTTGTCGGCCAGGCATGATGGAGTATACGTGTAATACCAGCACTCATCAGACAGAGACATAAGGCAGCTGCATGTTCACGGCCAATCTGTTCTATAATAGTGAGTTCCAGAGCAGTTCAGGACATACGGTAAAACTATGCCTATAAATAAATAAATAAATAAATAGATAGATAGATAGATAGATAGATAGATAAATAAATAAATAAATAGTTTTTCCCACTAGATTGTTTCTTGAAAACAACTGTCCTCACCTTATTTTCAGGATATACAGTAAAACTATGTCCATAAATAAATAAATAGTTTTTCCCACTAGATTGTGAGTTTCTTGAAAACAACTGTCCTCATCTTATTTTTCTATTTCCGAGATACTGCTATATAGTAGAAACAGAATAAATTTGTTACTTTGTGAGAGAAAGACTGAATGAATACAGCTTCATCAGGTAAACATTGTTCTAAAGTCATTTTTATCAAATTCAGAGATTTTAAGTGAGGTTATTTCTATGGTATAGAAAAGAGGGGACTACCTTTTTATTTTAGAATGTTTAGCAGTACTCCTGGTCTGTACCCACCATATGACAATAGCAGCACCAAAAAACTAGAGTTGTTGTTACCTCGGAAACTCTAAAGCATTGGGAATATGGCTTAGTCAGTAAAGTGCCTGCTGCACAAGCTTGAGAACTTGAGTTCAGATCCCCAGAAAGCATGTAAAATGCCAGATGATGGCATGAAGCTGCAATTCCAGCACTGTCTCAAAACCATAAATAATGAAATAAAAATAAAAGTGGAGAGTAATAGAGGAAGACATTCAATACCAATCTCGGCCTTCCATGTGCACACGTGTGCATGTACCAGTATACACAGGTGCACAAACACTGGAACACAAACATACAACACACAAACACACATAAAATTCAAAACCTGAAAACCAGCTAATACATCTCAGTGTTATAAGCTTATGGAAAGCTTATAAACCAGGGAATGGAGTCATTCCATCTCACTCCAGGCCAGTGTGGCCTTGAATTCAGCATAGAGCCCAAGCTGTCCTTTAACTCAGGGCAATCCTCCTGCCTCAACCTCCCAAGAGCTGAGATTACCTGTGAACCATCACACCTGGGTAAACATTATATCAACTGTTACAAAGAACCAGAAAAATATTTCCTCCTAAATAGCTGTCACAAGAGATCTGGGGTACTATAATTTTATTCAGATAAGTAAACCTAAATTTAATGAAGCCTCTAGATCCAAGAACTCATGTTCAGGTAAAACACAAGAGCAAATTAAAAGTATTAAAGTGATGCTACACAACAGAATCACTGGGAAGCTGTTAAAGCCTCCTAACAGTTGAGCAGCCTCTGGATGTGGGCCACATCCTCAGGATCTGAGAAGTTACTGTGTGATCCAAAGTCCAGCCAAGTGCAAGAACTAAGAGGCTAAAGATAAGTTTTTTTTTAAAAGTAATCAGTAGAATAAAGCAATTGATGTGACAATATTGAAAACCCAAGGTGTCCCACAAATAAATGGTATTTTTAAAGAGGAAACAAAGGGAAGGGGGACTATCATAGATTACAAGAGATACAATTCAATACAAACTATGTGGTTTAAACACCATCATCAAATTGTCAAAAGATACTTCTGGGTCAATCAGGAAACATGAAAGCAACATTAGGAACTGCTGTCAATTCTGTTTGTTGTGATAGTGTGGCCCAATTAAAGTTCTGATTTTAGCACTGACATGCCTGCAGATGAATGGATATGATATCTTGACCTCTAGTTTGCTGTAAAAAGAATGAAAGGAAGAAGGGAAGGAGAGGAGGGAAAGAAAGGAAAAGGGAGGTGGAGGAGAGATGGAAAGAGGAGGAAGAACGGGAAGGAAAGGGGAAAGGCAGAAAAACATGAATGACATTGACTAAAAGGTTACAGCTGAATGATGGGCCTATTATTGCAACTGAGTTTGTTTTTCTGATTTACACTTAAATCTTTACTAATGTAATTTTAAATATTAACAAAATCCTATCTTCTTTCTTGTTGGGATGACGGGAGGTAAGATTAAATCTGAAGCTGAAAGGGAGTGGGGTTGTTGAGAGAGGCTGTACGGAGAAAAATGAACATTGATACATTCTTAATAATCATTTCAACCACCCATGTTTCATCTCGTGTCCTATCTGGAGTCTCACCAACTGGGTGAGTACAAAGGTACAGGATCAGAAGGCTGTTTACAAATGTAAGTGTTTGCCAAATAAGTAAACCAAAGACAAGGTTTTTGTTTTTGTTTTTTTTGTTAAGCTACAAATAGAGAAAAGAATGCTACATGGGTCCCTGTAGATCCCGCAAATGTTTAAGACCCAAATTCTTTTAAGAAAAAGGAAGGAGATGAGAGGGCTTTCAAAGACCGCAAGAGGCATCGATTCAGTGACAATGGTAAACTGTAATATGGTCACTATTAGCTTTAAAAACCTGCAAAAAGAACAAAGGGAGTTAGTGTGAACTCAGTTTCAGATCTATCTCTAATCTACCACCGATTTACCTATCTATCAATCATATCTGTCATCCATGCATGTGGCCAGTGAGGATTCTTGGTGAGGGTCAGAAAACAGGCAAGCTTGCAGCACCAAGCCGAACAGCAATGTCGGCTCACACCCGGGTCCTTATCCTTCTTCACTGTTAGATACCTCTCGATGCCCCTCCTGTCTCTCAAGCTCTTCCTCCCACACAAATAAAGGTATCCTCAAGATTTTAAAACTCCGTGAATCTGAGCATCACAAGACACTACACAAACCAATTTTATTCTTTGCTTTGGGATAGGCTCTTCTCCAGAATGTTTTACTTTCCCTCCTAATATACACAAATCATCCATTAAAAACAGAACTGGTAAATAACACTAAAATTAAAGCCACAGCCAGTGCCAAGGCTAGTTACTGAACAAAAAGTGCTGTCCTAGTTAGAAATAGCAACCGCAATAACAGCAATTTTTACATTGTGCAGATTACCCCGTGCCTGGCACTATTTTAAGCACCTTGCACAAATGAAGCCATTTACTCCTCACAACAATCCAGTACGTCGGGCGATATCATTATCCCCTAAAACAGCAAAACACAGAAAGGTTACGAGACTGGGAGAAAGTCACAAAGTAGCAGAGGCCAGATTCCACCAGGCAACCCGACTCCAAAGTTCTGGCTCTCTTCCAGTACCCCAGAATAAAGACCTTGGAACTGACCTTGTCTCCAGGAAAAGCAAAACTGTGACGTCTCCCATTTTCAAAGCTTAAGTACATGACCCAAGAATCCCATCGCCAAACGCCCTGAGACTGACCACAAGCCCGGAACCGGCCCGAGGCGAGGTGGCCGAGGCCCTGTCGGGCGCCCGGACCAAGTGGCCACCGAGTTTATTTTCCCGGCGCCGCCAGGCCGCGGAGGAGGGTGTTTTGTCCTACCCCCACCACCCACAAGCAGCCACCCGGCTGGAGAACCGTAGCAGAAAGGGATCCGAACCCACCCGCGAACGCAGCACCGCGCAGCACCCCGCAGTCACAAAAGTGTCCGAAAGTCCGACCCCCCCCTGGGGGCGGGGCACAAGGCACTTCCGGCCTCTCTAGGCACCAGTCATACTCTATGGTTCGTTTTAGCCCTCTTCTTCCCTTTTTTCGCGGTTGCTTCGTAAAAAGCCTTTTTAAAAAAAACATTTAAAAAAAAAAAACTGAAGTAGAATTACATCACTATCCCTTCCTCCAGTCCTTTCCAAGAAACCCTTCCATGCCTCTTTTTCCTCATTAGTTACATTCATATCTATGTATATATGTTTGTGCACAAACAAGTATATATCCTCAACTGGCTAAGTCGGTTTTTGTTTTCTGTGTTTCAAGGCTGACCACTCTGCAGTGGACAACCAATAAGAGGGCTCATCCCAGGGAAAGACTAATTCTCCATTTCTCATCAGTCAATAGTTACCTCTGGACCTTTGGTTAGGGGTGGCACCTTTTGAAAATTTATCCCCTTCCAAGTTAACATATCTATTGACATTGACATTGTCCCAGTCTTGTGTATAATCCATTTCTAGGAAGGACTGCTTCACAGCTGACTTGCTAGTATTCTGGTCCTTACAATATATATATATATATATATATATATTTTTTTTTTTTTTTTTTTTGCCTGCTCTTCCTCCATGTTCTCTGAACCATAGATGCAGGAGATGTGATGTAGATGTATCTGTTAGGGCTGGGAGCCCCATGATCTGTCGATCTCTGTATGTTGTCTAGTTGAGTTTTCTGTGATGATCTCCATTAGTTGTAAAGAGAAGCTTCTTCGACCGGTGTGGTAGCTATATTTATCCAGGAAAGAGGGCTCTAGCACCAATAGACTTTCAAAACGTGATTTTTCCCCTCAAGGATAAATAAGGGAAGCTAGCAAAATAATGAGTCCTTGTATAGTCTGACATCTCTGTGAATAGAAAAAATTTAAGGAAAATTATATTTGCTTATGTGATGTCAAAGAAATCCTAGGAAAATGCATAAGAAATTTATGCAAACATTTAGAAACTGGATGAAAAAAAGGAAATAAAAGTGAGGAGAATATGTTTTTAAAATTTTACAACTAGTTGCATTTCCTAATTAAAATATTAATTATAAATACATGCAGTTTTAAGGACCATTCTGAATGGATTTTATAGAAAATTCAAGATAACTTACTCTTCAACTTATCATAATTAGCAAATTTATCAAAGCTATTAAAATTTAAAAATTAATACTGATAATTAAAATCTTCATGACAAACACAAATAAGAAAATGTCACCTTAAAAAGTCAACCATTACAGTAGCAAGAAAATATAGAGGAGACCTCAATAGAAACATAAGGCTTTATTTATTAAGGATAGTTGATGAACCAGATATGTTGGTTCATGTGTACAGTCTCAGTATATGAGAAACTGAGGAAGGAGAATCACTTCAAGTGATTCTTGAAGCTTCAAGTTCCAGGCCAGGCTGGTCTACATTGTAAATCCTGGATTACAGTGTGAGAACCATCCTCAGAAAACAAAACAACCCCACTCATGATCATGCAAGCAACAATAATTAAACTCCATGAGACATCAAAGTATAGGGAACTAGGAAGGGTTTTAGTGGAAGACAGAGAAGAAATTCAAAAATCACTATATATGTATGAAATTGTCAAGTAATAATAGTTTTTTAAACCATAAAAGTTCATACCTAATAAAAGATACCCTCACCAAATAACAGAGGATAATAGAGATATGTATCATATCTGTGTATTTGAGAATTCAATATCATTAGAATATCATTCTTTCCTAAGTTAATACAGAAATTCCATTCAGTGTGCTCCCTTCTGCAAGATATCCTAAAACTGGACAGATACTCAGATTAGTATGTCCACTGCACAAGGATGACATGTAAATTCATGAAGCATTCCACATTCTTTAAAAAAAAATCAGTGAAGAGTCAATAAAAATTTCAATCGTGTACATCTAATGGAAGCTAACTGCTCTATTTTAAATATTTATGGGATAATGAAAGTAGTGAATATACAAGGGAATTTTTGAGTAAATGAAAGGGGTGCAAAACTTGCTCTGCTTGACAAAAAGTTTAGTTTAAAATGAAAAAGAATTTCAACAGTGTAAAGACATCACTAAAGACAAGTAGATCTGTGAGGCAGAATTGACCATAGGGAAACAAATATGTATATACAGATGTTCGATATGTGACAAAAATATCATTTCAAGTTACCAGAGAAAGAAGGAGCTTTTTGACAAATAGTACTATGACACCAGGTAGCTAAGTGAGGAAATCAAATATAATTGGGTTTTAACTTAACATGTCACACAAAGATCAATTCCACTGTAAAGTCAAAAAGAACTTTCATATTTAAAAAAATAGAAGATTGCTTTTTTAATGAACTCATTCTCTTAAACTGAATATGGTGGTTTGAATGAGATGACCTCCATAAGCACCTGCATTTGAATATGTGGTGGTTGCTTGGGGATGATTAGGAGGTATGGCCCTGTGAGAGGGAGTATGTCACTGGGGCTGGGCTTTGAAGGTCAAAAGACTTCTGCCTTTGAAGTTAGCTGTGTCTGCTGTCTATCTGTGCATGGAGATGTGAGCACTCTCCTGCTCTTCTGGAATGACCCCCCCCCCATGACTGTGATGGACTATTATCCTTCTAGAAATGGAAGCCCCAAATAAATCCTTTCTTCTATAAGTTGCCTTGGTTATGGTGTCTATCACAGCAATAGAAAAGTAACTAAGACACTGAACAAAATACAAACTGAAGAAAAAAAGTCTTACCTCATTAAAAATTAGTACTGATTATGTAGGTATAGAAATGCCAGAAGCTAGTAGAAAAGACAGTTGGAAGACTGGGAGAATATATTTGTGACACACAGTATGAAGAAAAGATCATTACACTGAGTATAATTCACATAAATATAAAATTCATAGCCAAATGGGAAAAATGGATAAGAATATATTCAGGCTATTTACAGAGTAAAGATTTTTTTTTTTTAGGTTTTTGGAGACAGGGTTTCTCTGTGTATTCTTGACTGTCCTGGACTCACTCTGTAGACCAGGCTGGCCTTGAACTCACAGAGATCCGCCTGCCCCTGCCTCCCCAGTGCTGGGATTAAAGGCGTGTGCCACCATGCCCAGCCAGAGTAAAGATTTTAAATGGCCATATTGTTGCACTTAGAACCTGAATAGGTAAATCAGGCCTGGTACTTTGTACTTAGAGATTTATGTACATGATACAGTGATTTCTTTGCTCTGGAAGAGATGGTCTGGCATGTCCTGGATGACATACCTCAGGTCTTGACTTAGATGAGTGGCACCTGTGTCTTCGCTGGAAATACTTCTGTCTTATAGCAAATGTATTTTATCAGGGCCTCAACATATCATATCTTGCTCATGTTTTCTCAATGATTTATCATCAGTAGTGATAACAAACACAATTAAAAATGTCCTGCTACTCCAGGACTTCTGACTATAATATGGTGCATACGAAAGGAACTATCTTAGTCACTGTTCTATAGCTGCAAAGAGACACCATGACCATGGCAATTCTTATAAAAGACAATATTTAATTGGGGCTTGTTATTGAATGTGGTGGTTTGAATAAATTTCAGAGGTTTAGTTCACTGTCATCATTGTGGTGAGCATGGTGGCATGCAGGCAGATATGATGCTGGAGAAGTAGCTAAGAGTTCTACATCTAGATCCAGAGGCAGCAGGAAGAGAGAGACACTGGTACAGGCTGAGGCTTTTGAAAGCTCAAGGCCCACCCCCATTGACACACTTCCTCCAGCAAAGCCACACCTACTTCAACAAGGCCACACCTTCTAATCCCTCTCAAGTAATGCCACTCTCTGAGTACCAAGCATTCAAATGTATGAGCCTATGGGGGCCATTCTTATTCAAACCACCACAGGAACTCTGGGATGCCAGAAGTAAAAATTTTGTCCATCTTTTGAAAATATGAATCTTATTCTCTTTTCCAAAAGAGATAGAAAAATGTATTTACAAATTCAATAACTGCATATAATGTGCCAGAGGTCCTACTAATCTGCCTTTTAGAACATCTGGCACTGAAGCTTTGACTGGAGCAAATGCTTTGTTTAGTCTGCAATATTTACCTATCATTCCTTAGAATCTGTCTGGTTTTTCAGAGAAAAGGCAGCTGAGATAAAGGAGGGGTATGATAAAGACAATTTTGCATCTCCAATTAACATTTTCCATTGGTGAATATTCATTGTACAGAACACTGGATTGTATAAGGATATTTCTCATACAACTATATAATGCCCTTTAAGGATATCCCTCAAGTTCCTTTTTCCCCAACCTGCATCTCTGTTTAGTCCTGTACCTCTAGAAGGTTCTCAACCTTTCTAATGCTGTGACACTTTTTAATATTGTATCATGTTATGCTGACCCTCAATTATAAAGCTATTTTCATTGCTACTTCTTAACTGTAATTTTGCTACTGTTATGAATTGTAATGTAAATATCTATGTTTTCCAATGTTCTTAGGCAACCCCTGTGAAAGGGTCTTTTCCTCCCCATAATAGATTCGTGACCCACAGGTTGAGAACCACTGCTCTAAACAGTTTTGCTTCTACTTTTGTGTCATAAGCACACATATGATTTTATGTATTTATATGAAATCTAGGAATTACAAATGAAAGCATGCAATATTTTTCTTTGTGAAACTGAATTAATTTGCTTAGTATGATTATCACCAATTGTATTCATTTTCTGTAAATAATACAACTTTGTTCTTTACAATTGAAAAAATTATGTTTGTGTGTATATATTACAATGTTTAACCTATTTCTCTGTTGAATAGATTCCCAGGTTGGTTCCAGAACTTAACTATTATGAACAGTGATGTAATAAACATTGATATGCAATTATCTCTATGTTATATTTGCCTAGAGTCATTGGGATAATACCCAGCAGTGGTGGTATAACTGGGTCATATGGTACATCTGTGTATAACTTTTTGAACCTCCTGCTGAGTCCCATAGTGGTTGGAGTGGTTTTATTGCCACCAGCAGTGATTAAGGAGTCTGTTTTATTTAGTATCCTCAGCAGTGTTTTTTTTTTTTTTTAATGTCATCCTAACAGGAGTAAAATGGAAGCTCAATCTAGTTTTAATATGAAATTTCTGATGTTTAGTGAGGTTGAATTTTCATTTGTTTATTAGACATTTGTACTTCATTTTTGAGAACTGTCTGTTGATGTTTAGTAGTCTATTTATTGATTGGGTTGTTTGATTTGCTTTCTTGAGTTCTTTGTACACTCTAGATATAAATCAGTGAATTAGTTAATAAAGATTTTCTCCCATTCTGTAGGCTGTCTTCCCATGCAATTATTTCCTTTACTGTACAGACACATTTTAATTTCTTTAGACACCATTTGTTAATTGTTGACATTTCCTGGAAGACTGGCATCATCTTCAGAAATTCCTTGCCCATGAAGCTTTTCTCCTACTTTTCCCTCTAAGAGTGTCAGAGGATCAGGTCTTCCAATAAGGTCTTTGATTCATTTAAGGTTGGTTTTGTACAGGACCAGAATAAGGATCTGTTTTCATTCTCTTACATCTGGATATTCAATGTTGAGATTACACACACTTGGGCTGAAGAAAAATGATGAAAATAGTTCAATAGGAAACAATGATGAACACCTGAAGGGTAAACCTCAATGTAAATGAGACTTTTTAAATTTCACTATTTTTAAAATGTATTTGAATATTTTACCTGTGTGTATGTGTGTACCATGTGAATGCCTGGCACTGGGGAAATCCAGAAAACCGTACTGGATCTCCTGAAACTGGAGTTCTAGGTGGCTAGGAGCTGCCATGTAGGTGCTGAAAAGCAAACATGGGGCTTTGGCAAGAGTAGCAAATACTCTTAACTGTTGAGTTATCTCTCCATCCCCTAATTCTGAAAAATTTTAACTAATAATAAAATTAATATACAGAGGATTAAGATGTAGTTCAGCTGGTAGAGTTCATCCTTATGTGCAGAGCCCAGCCTTGGATTCAGTACCCTATACCACAGAGAACGTGAAGTGTGCCTCTAATCCCGGAATTTGGTAGACATGGGCAGAAATTCAAGGTCTTCTTTGACCTACATATTGAGTTTGAGGCCAGCCTGGGACATCAAAAAGAAATTCATATAAATAAGTGTTCCAAGGACATAAAGTCAAAGAAATAATGAGAAAACATTGTAGATGTGTGTCAGGCATTTACATAATTAAACTATTACTTTCCTGAGTTTGCTTGTGATGTCTGCAAGGCTTTAAAATCTGTAGCATGTTGGGCATGGTGGCATATGCCTTTACGCCTTTAATCACAGCACTCGGAAGGCAGAGGCAGGTGGATCTCTGTGAGTTCAAGGCCAGCCTGGTCTACAAAGTGGGTCCAGGACAGCCAGGGTTACACAGAGAAACCCGGTCCCCCCCCCCCAAAAAAAAAACCAAAACAAAACAAAAAACATCTGAAACATATGACATGATTTTTTCCAGACTAAGTCTACATTTGGTACCTATGTTTTATAATTTTGATTTATTTTTCTTAAATATAGTCTCCCAAATAGTATTTTATTTTGTATTATAAAATTCATGAGAATGAGGGACTTGTGTTCATGATTATTATAGATAGCCCAAGAGCAAACCTTTAGGACAAGATTGTATTAAACAGACTTTGAATAACTAATAAAATTTAAAAATCAATTAATGGCATAAACTTGTAATTCCCACATTTGAGAAGCAGAGGCAGGGGATCAGGAGTTCAAGGCCATCCTAGGCTGAATAGTGAGTTTAAAATCAGACTGAGCTATATGAGAGTCTATTTCAAAAGCAAAATTGCATCAATCAATTTAAGCTTGTGACATGTTTTATCTATTCTTTTCTCTATTTTTGTGGTTACTACATCGATTCCCACTCGTATTATTTTCATTGAGGATTCTATTGCAGTCCCTTTACTGATCTCCCTACTCAGATTCTTACTTCCTTGTAGTCTGTCTTCCAAAAAGCTGCTACAATTCTTGGTGCAAATTTAATCATATTGTCCAGATTCCTCTTTTAGGGATACAGGAAAAGTAAGTGTTGGTGCTCTCTACTGCACATTCTACTTTCTAGTCACGCAGAATTGCTCAAGTATCTCAACACAATCTGCGAGATAAAAATTACTTAACTTTCCCAAACAGTATTTGCTTAAGCTTTTGAAGTATTGCTAAAGCACTTTCAATACTGTAAAAGCACCATTAAAAGTTAATGATAGGGCTTTATTATTACCACTTCTTTTAATATTTTCAATCATATTGACAGCTGGGGCTATTGACTCACTAATAGCTGTTTTATTGTTCCCTTTGGTCCTAGCTGCCTTGAGCAAGAACTATTAGCCACAGCCAGCTGGACTGACCTAATGTCAAACCCATCTGCTTTAAACACTCCAAGGATACCTTAAGGAAACTACATGTCAACTTCAACTGCTTGCTCAGAAGGCCCTATCCCAGCTGTAACTGGTACAAACTGTTTCAGTTTATGTAAGAACTTTGTAATCCATCACATGCTCCAGAGTACTCTGATAGCCATTTTCACCCAGGCCAGAGGGGAAGTGCGTTCTCTGGTGAGTCAGCAAAAGAAATAAATATACTGTAATTGGCGAAAGCCATTCTTGCATCAAAAACTGCCATGACTGGTACAAACACTGTTGTATCATTTTGACTATAAAGCAGGCTGTTCAGCTTACTGCTTCCAGCCAGCCAGGAAACATCCTCTCATGCATCTTTGTGGGATTATCTGTTTGTAGGGTCACTTCCTGTCCCACTGTTTTGGTTTCGTGCCCACAAAAGCGCCCCCTTCAACAGTGGGGGTGCGATTGGGGCCCAAGCTTGCCAGCCATGCGACATCGAGGCTCAGTAATCTTGTAATTCCCAGAGCAAAGCAGCTTTTAGAAAGGGGGAAGGAAGGCTTAATTTGGCACATGGGCTCAGGACCGATGACGCACTTCCCGTCTTTGTGGTGGTCAGCTGCTCCGGACCTGGAAAGTTGAGTCCGGGAGGCTTTGCCGACTCTCGGGTTTCCAGGAGATTTAAGGCCCTTATTTGGAAAGGGGGTGCGGAAACAATTGCGCCGGCGCGATCTGACCCAGATTCCAGGCTCAGAGATCGGGTGAAATCCGGACGAGGCTGGATCTTCCCGGCTCAAACCTAGTCCAGAGGTACCTGAGATGGGTAGAGGCGATTGTGCTGGGAGTAGAACCCAGGGCATCTTCTTATCGTAAGCAAGCACTCTACCGCCGAGCTTGAGCTCCAGCCCTTATTTCTGTTTTTTGATGTTGGGTTTTGAAGCCAGGGACATGCTAAGCACCATTCTAACGGTGAAACCCTTGTACTGGTGAGCTAGACCCTTAGCCACACCATCCCTATTTCATAAATGTAAACACGAGGCACCATTTGTTTCATATACTTTGTTGTAAAAATAAACTACAAATATCATGACATGTCACCCCCAGTATTTTTTTTTTAAGTATTAACTTATTTATGGGTTTGAGTGTGTCACCTGAACGTGTGATGTGCACTCTGTGCTGCCTGGTGCTCACGGAGGCCAGAAGGTGTACGGTACCCTGAAACAAGAGCTCCAGACATTTTGTAAGCCACCACATGGGTGCTGAGAACGGGTCCTCTGTAAGAACCATTGAGCCGTCTTTCCAGACTTTAATACATTTCTAAGAATATTTTCCTACATCACCATATTATTAGCAGACACAATTAAGAGGAGGAGGGTTCCCTAATACTATCTGACACCTAGCTTACTCTCAAATTCCCTCTGCTTCCCAGCAGATCATCCCACGGATTTCTTTTATAATTTATAGCAACTAGAATGCGATTGTAGGCCACTTGTTATATGCAGTCTTAAAATATCTTTTAGTTATATCCCCATCCTCCCCCTCCACCCTTCCCATTCCATCGTCCTGTTGAAGAGACTCCACAGGCTCACCTGTAACTTAGCTGCTCACAGGTTTGCTTGAGTCTTCAGGATATTTAAGTTAATTCTTCTATTTCTTTGTAATTGGGACCCAGTATCGTCTGGGAATTATGCTGCAACACAGATGGCTGACATTGTTTTTCTGTTATTGATAAGTATGCCAAAACTATTGAGAAAATGTTACTGTACTTTCATGATTTTAGTTCAGGTATGAAGAAAAAGAGAACACATCAAACTACATTGTTTTACTGCCTGACACACTTACGTATTTACATAAGTAAATACTTATGAAATGATTTCTTTGTGGGTTCCAGGTTATCCATAGAAACCGAACATTAAATTTAGAAAGGATATTTCTAGTTCTTACAGGAATATAGCTTGAAAGCACCTTTCAAACTACAGCTTTTCTTGTAGTGTATTATAATTGTATGCAGGACCTATAAGCTGGTCCCAGATCCATAGATGTCTATTGAGTGAGGGAACTGATTTTTCAGAGCTTACACTTTCTTTTCTCAGTTGTATTTTTTTTCCAGAATTGTATCTTTTACAGAATATGGCCATGTCTTACTTATGTGGAAGTCTTTCTAGATTAATCGCAATAACTCTCGCTCTTACTTTCTTCCAACTGTCTTTCAGGCTTCCACCCTTGCTTTTGTTCTCATTTATTTCCACCCAGTAGCAGAACTTCTCAGTACACAAATCCAGTCTTGTCACTTTTTTTTTTTTAAGCCCTTAGAATTTCCATGTTCATTCATTAAATCCCAGCTCCCGTGTTCATAATCTGTCTCGCCAGCCTACTGCTTTGCCACTTTCCTCTTCTGACTTGGCTGTAGACATTCCAGCTTCCCTCCTTTCGTTACTTTGGCCAGGGGCAAGACCATGAGGAGCCTCCTGGGCTCTTCCCAGCCTCAGCTCCAATGTGCAAGTCACTCCTTTTGCACTTAAGGATTCCATGAAAGAGAGGATAAATGTTTTAGTTGATTTCAGTGTAATGAATCGTGTGTGTGTGTGTGTGTGTGTACGTGCACACGCGTGTGTACACATGCTCTGGTACTCCTGTGAAAGACGGAGGATGTGGAGGATGACTTTCAGGAGTTAACTATTTCTCAGTATCTAATTGTATCAGTTGGGAGGCATGATGGCAGGCACCTCTATTGGTGGCATTTGCTGACCCTCTTATGAATCTTTTTAGCCTCCTATATCACACATTTTGTTTTTCACGCACACTTACATTTATAGCTAAGCCACCAGAAACCCTGTGCCTATGCTTAGAAGATATGTTGTGTACCCTTTAGTTACTTTCATTCCTGTCATTTGTCTGGTCTGTGACACTGGATCCACCTCATTTGCCTTTTCTCACCAGACAATCTCAGTTATTTTAAACTAATCCTACTGTACTTGCTTCTATACTTATTTCTAATCCATGTTTTTCAATGATCCATGCCCAGTGAGAATTTTAGCACCCTTTTTTTTTGTCTTTTATTTATAGCCTTCCTTACCTTTACCTAAAGCTACCATATATTTAAATCATTTCACTTTGTGTGAACTCTCTCTCCTTAAAATACATATTTTATTCCAAATTTTAGCAGTAATCAAGGAAAAGTATGCAAATATACAATGGAAAGTATACTCATTTTCTTCATTTGTTCCAGCTATACTGTGTCTTCACTCCTGTATTTCAATTACCTGTTGCTATGATGGTGTGTCATAAATAGCACTGGGTCTTGGGGCACAGATGGCCAAGGGTGCGCAGGACATATCTGTATGTTTGCTGTCAGATGTAGAATGGCCACATAACTCTACAGGTCTTGAGTTAGGCCTGTCCACACGTCTGTGAGCCCCTCTGTTTTTAGCTGTTCCAGGCTGGTCTCATCTTTAGAGGGGTGATTTAACTCTTCTTGTACCTCATCATCTGAAGACTTGCCTGGGTATAGCCTTCTGTCAATTTGAGAGGGAAAAAGTAAACCAAACCCAATCATACAAGCACCTTGCACATCTCTGGCTTGCTAATAGCACATGAGCCAAATCAAGTCACATGGTTGAGCTCAGAGTCACAATTCAAGATGGAGAATATTACAAATATAAGGCTATAAGTATGTAAACTTGAGACCATGAATGTGTGTTTTACCATATGCTTTCCCCCCAAAATATGTAGGTAATACCTATATATAATTTAAAAATATTTTTGCTTTCAGACAGACTCTCACTACATTGCTCTGGATGGCCTGGGACTCAATATTTAGACTAGGCAGGTCTTCAAATTTCAGAGATCTGGTTGGCTCTGCCTCCCAAACTCCAGGATTAAAGGCTGTGTCACCATGCCTAGCCACTTTTTATTAATATCAATTCTATTCATTGTTTCCATTCTTTGTTTTTTCTCACTACTTTTATTCATTGTTTTAATAATTATTAGGTAATTTATTAAATAATTTATAAATAAAATTATATATATTGATACATACTGTTCTGTTGTCAGGTTTATGTTCCTTAAGAATATTGAATCACAGAGTCTTCAATCATAATTTTTCTTTCAGCTGACAGTGCTGTGAGCCCTCTAGACTAATCCCAGGATGGTTTCAGCAGAGGGACAGTATGTACTTAAGATTGTGAAAGTAGAAGGCCCTCTCTGGGACAAAGAAAGCTATCGTCCAGTGAATAGCTTTTCTGGCCAAGAGGCCTCACGCCAACTTTTCAGGCATTTTTGTTACCAAGAGACTCCTGGGCCTCAGGAGGCTCTGAGCCAGTTGTGGGACTCTGCCCTCAGTGGCTGCGACCTGGGACCCACAGCAAGGAGCAGATCCTGGAGCTGCTGGTGCTGGAGCAGTTAATGACCATCCTGCCTGAGGAGCTGCAGTCCTGGCTGCAGCAGCAGCACCTGAACAGCAGGGAGGAGACAGTGGCTATGCTTGAAGACCCAGAACACTGCAAGCCTGGAAATGGGGTGAGATGAGGACTGGGGATGTAGACAATGAATACTGAACGAAGAGCAAAGTTTGATGCCCGTGGCTACAAATCTGAGTTCTTTGCCTTTGTGTAAACAGTCGCCCCCTAAATCTTAAGAGCTTATGAAAACAAGTGTTGTTTTGAGTTCTGGTGATTCAGGAATCCGGCTGCAGCTTACCAGCGTCTCATGCAGTTTTCAATGAAGATGTCAGTCAAGACAAGGGTAGCCACATGATAGCGGCAATGAGGCTGACAGACCCCATTGGAACAACCCAGCGTGTGGATGTTGGTATCTTTAGTTGCTCTCTGTCCATTGGCAGGAAGTTTTAGTTCTTTGCCACATTGACTCGTCCTAGGTGTTCACATAGAAGATGATCCACAATAACCTTCCATTTTTGAATGAATGAGTTTATTAAATACTCAGCAAGCAGAAGTAAAGCAACAAAACAGCAAGGAGCAGATAAATAGTAGAATGTCAAGACACATCATCCAGCAGAAATGGCTGGGGAAGCATCAATTAGGGTCACTATCCTTTTTTAAAAAAATATTTATTATTGTGCATGTGTATGATATGTGTATTTCTGAATTAAATGTGTGTGGACGTGAGAGGACAACGTTTTGGGAGTTGTTCCTCTTTCCATCTTGTTGAGGCATTGTCTTTCTTGTTGATTCTACTTTTTCTATGTATTTCATGCTAGCTGGCCTGTAGACTTCTGGACAGTTTCATGTCCAGTTCCCATGTACAGCAGTAGGAGTACAGGGATTACAGATGTGAGCCACAGCATCTGACTTTGTGGGTTCTGGAGATCAAACCCAGGTTATCAGGCTTGCATGGCAAGTGCCATTACTTCCTGAGTAAACTCACAATCTGTTCTCTTTAAAAATCTGCCACAGGGGGCTGGAGAGATGGCTCAGCGGTTAAGAGCACTGCCTATTGCTCTTCCAAAGGTCCTGAGTTCAATTCCCAGCAACCACATGGTGGCTCACAACCATCCACAAGGTGATGTGGTGCCCTCTTCTGGAATGCAGGTGTACATGCAGATAGAGCACTCATATGCATAAAAAAAAAATCTGCCACAGTTCTCAGAAAGTCACTTCACATACTTTATCCAGATCTCTCATCATGCTTCTCATGGGGGGTGTGACAGGAGTGGTCTTGGGTCACCCTCATGTGGATCAGTTGCCAGATCCACAAGTTGTATTATTTTTTTAATCACTTGGTTGGTTGGATTACTTGTTCCATTCACTAGAGTAACTTGCTTAGTTAGACAAGAGGAATAGCTTTAATATTTTGGATCCAGATCCTTGCCTTTAAGTTAGCAGGCTGTATTATTAACCTACTAAATCTTTCATCCCTCATCGGTTCCTGAACTTCTTTGCACACAGTCTTTAAGGAGTACCATAAGTGACTAGGGGAGGGTCATGAGTTATCAGTCAGGTCTTTGCTCCTTGCACCCCCACACATAGCCAATTTTGAAATGAACTTTTCTTGCAGTGACCATCCTCTTCCTTTTCCTGTATTTATAACACAGGTTTCTTGGCAACATGACCACACAGCTGTGCAAGTCCAACATCTCCTTTTCTAATTAAACTTCTTGCTGTTTTACCCAGTCTTGCTCCTCAATAGCTCCTCAAGCTGGCTAAAAAGGCCACATTATTCCTCCCAGTGACCATTTGCAAAGTATGAGCTGCAAGGTGTAACTTAAAATCTTTGAGCTTGTTGGACCACTACTGCTCATCAAGGCTAGCCCACTTTGCTCACTTCTGAGTCACCACACAAAAGGGGAGGTATTCCCAGCTGGGGATTTCCTCAGAAACATCAGATCATTTACCCCATTAGAAATAGTAATCACATTTTGTAGATTTGCATAGCTCTGACAATTACATTCATCATGGCAAATGATCCAGCATAGCCATACTTTGGTTTCAAAATGAGTGAGACTGTTAAACATAAGCAAGCAGAAGAGAACAAAATCATAAGCAGCAGATGTAGAACATCAGATCAGACTAGAAAAGACCGAGAGGCTCAGTCACACAGGTATAGCCACTGGTCAACAAAGAAGGCTCCAGGCAGAATTTCTTCCTCTGATGAGACTTCCCACCACGGGCACTTAAAAAAATATATTTATTTGTTTCTTAAAATTTTGTTTTAGATTTTATGTGTATAAGTGTTTTGCCTGCATTTATGTGTACCTTGTGTACACCCATTCTCCACATAGGTCAGAAGGTTTTACATCCTCTGGCACTAGAGTTATGGGTAGTTATGAGCCACCATGTGTGTGTTAGGAACCAAACTAGTCTCTCAAGGACATGGTAGCTTTACTCTTGAGCTGTTTTCCTCTTGTCTCAGGGCCAGGGATGGGGCAGCTCATCTATCTCCAGACAAGAGTTCTTGAAGGATACTTCTAGACAAACATGCTTGGGCCTGAAGTGGAGTCAAGACCTCCTCCAAAACCAGCTTTTTAGTGAGCTCAAATAGCACATGGCAATTTCCTAAGGTAAATTATATGTAATAAGGTATATTGAAATAGGGTTGCTTGTTATCATGACATGTAAGCCAGTTTTCTCCAAGGAGAGAAAGCAAGAAGGAAAAGCCACAAAGCTTTTTGGAAATTACTATTATAGAGAAGTTAGAGACCATCACTTCTGCCATAGTTCATGAGCACTCAAGGAGAGGGAAATTAGATTCTCCCATCCCCCAACCCACTTTTGTTCTTTCTGGAACTGAGGATTGAACCCATAGCCTTGAGCAAATTAAGCAAATGCATTTCAACTGTACTATATCCTCACCCCCTTTTAAATTATGTATCTTAAGACAAAGTCTCACTAAGTTCTCCAGGTTGCTTTGAACTTGGGATCTTCCTCAGCCTCCTGTGTAATTGGAAGTTCAGGCCGGGGCCATCAACCTGTGCTAGATTTCACTGTTTAAAGGGAGAATATCAAATCATGTGACCTATTTAAAATGGCCTCATCTTACTGGCTCACTGTTGTTCTTTCTTTTCTGCCTTTGGTGGGACACAGAATGTTGGTCCTTTTGTTCAACCATTTTTCTGTAAAGTGTTTTGTATGGGTCCACATAATCCCTTGCATTAATCATTAGCTCAGGCTCTGACAGGTCTCTGGTAAACTCACAGGTCCGAGGTCAGAAGCATGGACATTCTGAAATGCCCTCAGAAGACAAGGTGCTTTTGAAGGCCAAGCAGGGATCAACAGTCAACCAGTCCATGGCGACACAGCTCAAACGTGAACCTTTTGGCCTCCACCAACTTGAAGAACATGGTAAGGACCATACATGTCCATTCAAGGGAACTCTGGTGGCTCTACATTAGGGTGTAGTGAAGATTGTGATTCTGAGGCGAAATTACCTGGGTTGGAATTAAGCATTGCAACTAAGTAGCTCTTGACAGTAGACAAGTAGGCAACCTTCTGGTTCTTAAGCTTTTGCATCTCTGACATGGAAAAATCTAACTACTTGAGTAAAGAGTCACCTGAAGATTTAACAAGTTAATATGTGAGACACTTAGAACTATACCCTTCATGTAGTCTATAGTATCTGCCTGTGTATATCCTCTCTGTGTTTGCCTGTATATATCCTCTATGAGCCTTGCTTTTCCTCCAGCCATTTCAGCTGTAGAAATGTAACTCTGATATCCCTGTTTAACCCATCTTTACGTTATGTAAACTACAAGTTTTGCATTCATAGAATGTATCTTTCTGATGTGGATCCATTTATTATTATTGTTCTGGTTATTGTTCCAGGTGGTGAAACCATCTGTAAACCAGGGGTTGCCATCAAAGCAAGAACTCATAAAGGAATCAGAACATTTTGGGGATATTAGATGCCAGAGAGATGCTCCTCCGGATTCTATTTTAAGCCCAGAGAACCATAAACATAAGAGGATGGAAAAGCAGCATCAACGCCCTGCTGGAGAAAGACGATATGGGTGTCAAGAATGTGGGAAAAGCTTCACTCAGAGCTCAATCCTCATTCAGCACCAGAGAATACACACTGGGGAGAAGCCATATAAATGTGAGGAGTGTGGGAAGGCTTCAACCAGAAATTGGGCTTGAGTGAACATCAGTGGAGCCACATTGGAGAGAAACCTTCTCAATGTAAGGAGTGTGGGAAAGCCTCCAGTGCCTGCAGTGACCTCATTAGACATGGGAGAATCCACACAGGGGAAAGACCCTATGATTGGGAAGAAGGCTTTCTGCCTTAGCTCACATCTTGTCCAACATTAGCAGGTACACACGAGAGAGACATGCTGTCACTGTAATGAGTGTAGCAGAGCCTTTATTCAGAACACAGGACTTTTCCAGCATCTTTGGATGCACACTAGTGAGAAACCTTACCTGGGTAGTCAGTGCACTAAAAGCTTTAGTAGCCAAACACGAATCACCAGAGTAGCCTCACTGGAGACAGACCTTATGGATGTGATAAATGTGGGAAAGCCTTCAGCCATTGCTGGAGCCAAATCAGGCATTTCAGAACACATGCAGTTGCTGAACTGAACTAGTCCTGTGGATGTGTAGTCCTCATATGTGAGGGGGTTCAGTGAAGAACCTGAGAAAATAGTGAGAACCTGTATTATAAGTAGTACGAGTAGCTGCAGGGAGAGAAGCCTATGAGCTGGAGAGGGTTTAGTGTAGAGGAGGGGAGAAGGGCTAGGATGCTAATCTGGACTTTGAAATGTGTAACAGCCACTTGTGATACCGAGGGAGCTGGGGGGGCCAGCATGGGCTTTGATATGTTGATAGGCACCACAGGTAAGTCATATGCCCCTTCTACCTGAGGTGAGGGAAATGACTCTCTTTGCCAGGTGGGAACCGGTTTCACAAGTTCCTGAGGAATGCTGGCTTTTATCTAACCACCTGAACTCCTATAGTCCAGTTTAAGCTCATTTCTGAATATGTGGACTGCATGTATGACTTAACAGTCCTCTAAATGGGGCCATCTTGGAAAATAAGATTCTCAGGTGGTCTGTTCTGTTCTTACCTTTGTTTGTTGCTTGTTTGCATTGGAATAAATAGCTTTCTAAGAAGCAGATACTTGTGTCTTTTGGATCTATTGTTTATGGATCTTCCAGTCAGCTTTTTTATTGTCACTTTTTTGGATCATCTCTAGTGATTTCCCTTAATGCAACTAAATCTTGAAATAAACTTGAATAGAGAAACTGTTCTTGAATAATATTGAATATTGAACAACTCTTAAGTATTTGTATGCATTTTGTAAAGATTGGTTGAGTTTAAAAGATAATATAAAGTTGGGTATTTTTTCTAAGACTTAATGCTTTGGGGAATAAGATTTACCCACATTTACAGAGGAAGTCATTGCTACTGTTGTTATGAAATATAATGTGATGAGGGGGTACCATGGCATGCCCATGCCAAGGGGCACCCCTGAGAAATGACGACATTCAAGAGATCCAATATAAGGAGGTTTACTGGGAGAAGGGAGATGAGTGAGGGCCTGGAGAAGGGGTAGAGGCAGACATGTAGACAGGCAGGCAGATGGGAGGAGAGCTGTGAGAGCAGAGAAGAGGGGAGAGTAGAGGACAGAAAGGGATCATTGAGGACAGAAATGGGGAGAGAGAGAATGCTGGGAACACACACACACATGCAACCCACACCTGGCACACCTAGTGGGGGGCTGGGGAGGAACGTGATGGCAGCAGGTGATGATGTAAGCTGTTTTTAGGTCCCTGGGAGGGGCCTAGTGGAATCGCTTGCAAGTTAGCAGTGGTCTCCCTTAACTCTGTGATGGGTGCTGCTGGAGCCCGGGCAGAATCTCCAACACGGGTGTAGCTTTTTCAGGGAACTCTCATTTCACACCCTCAACTCATAGACTTATATTCTAAGCATCTACATCATATTTCAGGGATCAAAAGTAATTTTTTAAAAAATTTGTTTATTTATTACTTCAACTTAAATCTCCATCACAGTGTCCTCTTTCCACCCCTCCCAGTCCCACCCTCTCATCCTCTACCCCCTCTCCTTCCTATCATACTCCTCTGGAGTGGAGTGTCCCTACATATCAGTCCTCCATCCCAGTTCAGCAGTCATATGAGGGCCAAAAGCCTCCTCATATACTGGGGGTCTACATGGAGCACCACTAGGGCAAAGTGTCTCATTAACAGGTAACAAAGTCTGTCTTGATCCTTTTGGTGTACTATATGGCTAAAATCCAATTATAAGTGAATAGATGCCATGTGTGTATTTTTTTTTAACTCTAGAGAGCTTTAGGCAGAGGGTGCCTATAGTGTCTGTACTCAGGAGGCTGAAGGAAGAGGATTGCTGAGTCCATAAGTGCAAGACCAGCCTGGACAACACTGTCACCTTATCAAAACAATAAAAGATTAAAATGGTTCTTCATATTGGTATGATTTTACCATTTACTAATAAGAAAGCAGGGTGAGGCCAGTAAAATGGCTCAGCCAGTAGAAGGTTCTTGCCACCAAGTCTGATGATCTGAATTCAATCTGGAGATCCCCAAGGTTGATGAAGGGAACTGACCCACGAAGTTGTCCTTTGACCTCAACATGCATGTTACACTGCACATGCTCATACATACACATTATGCACATAGACTAATCATTTTAATATTTTTCATGAAAAAAAGCAAATTTACGAACGGATAAGATGTTTTTGTATATTTTTTATACAAGGAATTAAGTCTTGGCTGAATGTTTGATATTGTAGGATACATTTTCAAAATTTTTAAAAAGTTGTAATTATTTAGGTGTATACATGTTTGTCTGAGTGTATGTGCATCATGTGCATGCAGGTGGCCTCTGAGGCCAGAGGAGGGAAGCAGATCACCTGGAGCTGAAGTGGCAGGTGCTTGTGAGCCACCTGATACGGGTTCTGGGAACTGAACCAGGGGCTCTGCAAGAGGATTAAGTGCTCTTCCCTGCTGAGACATTTCCTCAGCCCTATCTTCAACATTTTTTTTTTTTTTTACAGTTGGTTGATGGTTTGAATTTATTTATTCAACATACATGTGTATGTGTATGAGAGTGTAGGTGTACATATGGAGGTCAAAGAATAACTTTCAAGTGTGGCAATAGATTACCATGAAAGTATCTCTTATATTCAAAGAGACTGGAACTTTGGGTGGGCCTCACAACTAAGGTAATGATACACACTGAGGTCACTTGTTACTGATATCCTGCTGTGTATTCAATATGTTTAACCTGCCTTTAAGAGGACAATGTAACAACCAACCTTACTTGCCTTGGGTTTTTTATGTTATCAACTTTTTTTAACATTTTTATTTATTTATTATGTATACAGTATTTGCTCTACATATATGCCCAGGCAGATCTCAATGTAGATGGCTGTGAGCCACCATGTGGTTGCTGGGAATTGAACTCAGGACCTTGGGAAGAACAGCCAGTGCTCTTAACCTCTGAGCCACCTCTCCAGCCCTATGTTATCAACTTTTATAACCTAAGCTAATGTATAACTTTAATTTTAAGATACACACTTTTCCATGACCCTGACTCAGAAAACAGTATATGTGTGTGTATGTGTTATAATAATCATGTTTTGAAAACAGAAAGCAAGAGGAAAGCAGCTTTATAAAATAAATACCTCTTATAAATGCTGAACGAACATATGGCTATTACTTGATAGCAGTTATGTTTGCTTCTCTGAGTGCTCAGAGTAAGTTGGACTCAGTAAAGTAAAACTTTGTAAAACTTCATTAAAGATTTTTGTAAAGTATTCTTCATTCCTTCCCCATGTGATGCTTTCTGATCTGTTCAGTAAACACAGAGCAAAGCCCTTTGTTAGGGAGAGATCTAAAAGATAAGACAACATACAGGTGAGCACAGATTCAGACTCATACAACAGACAGATTACAGATAGGCCAGGATACACACACATATTCCGAATATATAGATGAGCTGCAGAGAGGTGGAAGAAAGGGTGAGAATTCAAATTTGGGCTCACTCTTGGTCAAACCTACTCCAAAAGGAAGTTTCAGATTTCTTTAATGTGATATGGACATATGTTGGTGATCCTGACTTTTTATCAGTAATGTGTTTGACATGTTTTGATGTCTCTTGTGAGGAATCTCAAATTCATTTAATATATGCATTCAGAAGTTGGTTCTCTCCTATTTTGTAGGATCTAGGAATTTGAACTCATGTCATCAGGTTCATGTGGGACATGTCTTTACCCACTAAACTATTAATATTTTTAAAGGATTTTATTTTATTTGTATAGTGTTTTCCTGAATGTAGGATGTGTACCAAATCTGTACCTCGTAGTTTTTCCTGATTCCTACAACAGGGGCCCCTTTGTAGTCCTTCTCTGGTACTTAAGCTTACAGTGAATTCATTTGAGTGATCTTTCCCTCCCTCAATATTGGAAATAGCTGTGACAAATTTCTTCTGCATTTCAGAGGAGGAATCTAAATTTGTCCCCCCGGCCCTGTGTACTTGGGATTGAATCTTGATTTGTGCAGACACTCCAACAGTGAGCTATATGCTCCACCTTCCCAGGGTTGAAAATGTGGATACCAAGTGCTGGTATGAAAATGAGCTGGCTGTCAAGCCAGAAACAAAGATACAAAACTCTCTTTAGAAACTTCATGCAGACTCAGACACCTTTTAGAGTTCCACATGGGACAGAAGTAGTCAGTGGACAAAACGCATTGGGAAAGGTCTACCTGTTGTGAGTGTAGGAACACTTTATACAGTTGTGAGACTTCCAGACTCACCCAAGGATATCTACCAGGAGAAAGTTGCACCATGCTGTGTTGGCACAGCCTCCATTTGGACTGAGCACTAGGGTGGTGGTGGCAGCCTGGCCTGCTGATACCTCAGAACCTGCTAGAGAGACCTGACCAGCCCTGACGGAGAAGGGCAAAGAGCACAGTGACACGACTGCAATGCTGGTGTAGTGTCAGTTGGCCACTGCTGTTTCCACTCTCGTTCTAATTCTTTGCTTCAGTACTGTGTCATAAATAAAGCAGGCCACACTCATGAGAAGACTGGGATGGCTTCAAAAGGTGGTTCAAACTTGTCCAGCACTAAGCAGCACACAGATGACAGAATATCTGTGTTCTAGAAGAGAAACAGAACCTTCAAGCAGAGTCCCAGCAATGTTATAATCCCAGAGTGGTCCCAGGGACCAGAGGCCTGTTGGTGTAAAGAATGCAGCAGTGCTCTCAGAGTTAGAAGCACTGTGGACATCCGTTAGGAAAAGCATAGGTAAGGTGAGAATGTTCATTGAAACAACAGCCTAATCCCCACAACATGAGTGATCCATTGCTGTAAAAACTGTCTTTTAGCAGGACTCGCTTGTGCCAGCAGTACTCAGATGGTACAAAGCCTGCTGTGTTAGACTGTGGCTGAGTGTTTCATGATAGACAATAGACCTGGAGATTGCATTGAAAACAGATTCAAGTTATGCATACAGCACCACCACACGTTAAGTTGACTAAGAACTTTAGTAAATACATTCTGGAGAGTAATTTCTTTTTTTTTTTAATATTTATTACTTCAGGTTACATCTCCATCAGTGTCCTCTTTCCACTCCTCCCAGTCCCGCCGTCCCACCCTCTACCTCCTATCCCTTCCATCACACTCCTCTGGAGGGGAGTATCCTTGCATAACAGTCCCCCACCCCAGTTCAGCAGTCATATAAGGGCCAAGAGCCTCCTCATACACTGGGGGCATACAAGGCAGCACCAATAGGGCAAAGTGTCTCATTGACAGGAAACAAAGTCTATGTTCCTGTTTCCTTTGCTGCATTGGCTGTAGCATAGTTATCCTGCACTATATGGCTAAAATCTGACTATAAGTGAATAGATGACATGTGCATCCTTCTGAGTATGGGTTAGCCCACTCGGGATGAGCTTCTCTAGTTCCATCCATTTGGCTGCAAATTGCATGATTTCGTTGTTTCTGATGGCTGAGCAGTATTCCATTGTGGAGATGTACCACAGTTTTTTTTTTTATCCATTCCTCAGTTGAGGGACATCTGGGTTGTTTCCAGTTTCTAGCTATTACAAATAAGGCTGCTATGAACATAGAGGAGGAAACTTCCTTGTGATTTGGGTCCCGAGGCAGAGCTATTCCAAGTTTTCTAAGATACTGCCAGACTGACCTCCATAGTGGTTGCACAAGCCTGTATTCCCACCAGCAATGGAGGAGAGCTCCCCTTTCTCCACAACCTCACTGGGATGTGCTGTCATTTGAGCTTTTGATCTTAGCCATTCTGACAGGTGTGAGATGGAATCTCAGAGTTGTCTTGAGTTGCATTTCTCTGATGATTAAGGATGCTGAGCATTTCTTCAAGTGTCTCTGGAGAGCAATTTTATCATGTAGCTCAACTGGGCATTTCTTCCTTTCAGACCCAGACTTCTGACATTTGTAACATACCATGTGGGCAAGAAGTCCCATGTCAATTTGTGATTTCCCATGAAGGGAAGGGAGGGGAAACCTTAGTAAGGAAATTTTATTTACATTGTATATTTAGAGTGTCCTAGCCTGAGGTCCAAGTCTGGACCTTACTTCAGAATAAGTAAGCAGATAGGCAAGCTAGAAAGCTAAGCTTTATAATCATTTACTGATAACCAGAGAATTCCAAAGTCCCTGACTAGATCCTTGCCTCCCCGCCCCCCATCAGTCTTACTTTAATATAGTCAAGTACAGTGACAGGGCTAGTAAGATGGCTTGGCAGGTTAAGGGTTACTGCCAAGCCTGAAGACCTGAGTTTGATTCCTAGAAACCATATGGAGAGAACAGACCCCCTTGTGCCCTGAATTCCACCTATACACCATGGTATGTGAATACCTATACACATACACACAAATCAATATGATTAAAAAAATCTAGGCTGACATTTGAAAAAATAAAGATACAGCTATTTATTTTATGTTAAGTTGCACAGAAGTTTGTGCTGAATAGTACATAGCAAGTAATTTAAGACCCTGTGTGATTGTAGAAGCCATTTTTTGGAATTTTATTTTCTAGTAATAGGCACTGAACAAAAATAGGCACCATACACCATATAAGGCACTGTGTGAACATGATGTGGGCAGAAGTGTTTACTGTGGGGCACAGGAAGGTAAAGTGAGAAATCTTTGGTAAAGATCAGCAGAATCTTTGGAAGCCCTCTCTTAAGGCTATGGTCCTCCACAATTACAGGAACATAGACCTCCTTCTGCAATGCCACTTCTGTGGTATCACTTTGAAGCAGAAGCCGAATGAGGCATGATGGCCCACCTGCAATCCCAGGATTTTGGAGGCTGAGAAAGGATTGCCACAACTTCAAGGGCAGCTTGTGCTGTTTTTGAGACTCTGACTGAAAAAGGGAGGAAGGGCGATGGAGGCAGGGGAGGGGATAAAGTGAAGGAAGGGAGGGAGAGGGAGAGTGTACCTCAGTAACAGGAAAAACACATTCTGAGGACCTTATGTGGAATGGATGAATCTATTATTACACATGGCTTAAACCTGCCCCCCAAGAGGACTGCAGCGATGGCTCCGTGGTTAAGAGCACTGGTTACTTTTTCAGAGTACTGGGTTCAATTCCCAATACCCATATGGTGACTCACAACTATCTATAACTCCAGTTCCAGAGGATCCAATACCTTGCCACCATGGGCACCACTCATATGGTATACATATGTACATCAAGCAAAAGACTCATATACTTAAAATAATAATAATGACAAACTACAAAAAAAAATCCCTTTGTGGTGGCTTGATTGATAATGACCTGCATAGGCACATTTGCTTGAATAGTTGGTCTCCAGTTGATGAAACTGTTTAGGAAGAATGAGGTGTAACTTTGTTGGAAGGAGTGTGTCACTGAAGGCTGGATTTGAACTTTAGAAGCCCATTCCATTTCTAGTTGACACTTTGCCTTATGTTTGCAGATCAAGGTTTAAACTGTCAGCTATTGCTCAGTGCCATGCCTGCCTGTCATGCTCCCCACAATGATGGTCATGAATCTAACACTATAAAACTGTAAACCCTAATATGTACATTCTTTTATAAGGTGTCTCAGAAAATGAAAAGTAACAAAGACACACTTCTACCACAGATACATACATAATAAACCAAATATTTAAACTTGTGCCTAAAACACAGAAATGATGTAGAATCTTTGTCTTCAATCTAATTCACCCCTACAAGCCTCCAGCACTATGGGAGTCATAGTTCACTTGTTCCAAATGTCTCACTGGATGAATAATCACTGACGACCTTGGCCCAGATTCATCTACCTTATGAGACTTTAACATGGGCTGTATGTCAATACCTTATACTTGCTTCCCTTTTGAGATAACCTGAATAGTTACTCAGCTTGCTTCACTACCTCCCTCTCTTTGCGTTCTCCTAACTCATTGTCATGACATGGCATTTCTTCCAGTATTCAAAGGCACAACTTCACATGCACACACACACACTTATACAGAAAAATGTCATGCCTGGCCCTGTCTCAACAACATATAGTTGTAACTGAACTTTTTAATATTATTATTATTTATTTATTAACTAACAATATTCATTTATAACAAATACCAACAATTTCTTAACTATTAATCCTCCAAATTCCTACAATCCCTTTAACCTAACCACTAACCTATTGATAATTATTTTTCTAACCTTTTAGAAGGATACAGTCTCTGGGGCAGGTCCTCAGTCGTCAGGAACACAGTCTTTGTTGTAGATTCTTTAACGTACTTAGCAGTCCTTTTTCTGGATCTCTCAGATGCAGGTTCGTCAGGGTAAATTGGCTATCACAGTCTTACCTTAAATAAGACTTAATGCTTTCTTCTCTCTGGGAGACTGCATCAGCAACTCTGCTCAGTCCTTAAAGCCACAGTTTGGACAGATCAAACCCCTCTAGGCAAAAGCTGAGCCACAGGGTTTAGTCCTTGGCCTTTTGGTGTCTTGCTCAGGCTTTCTTTGTTCACCAGTTTCTTTCTGCCTCAGGGAAATCTGGCCATCAAATGATGGCCAGCACTTTTTTCAGCAGGACTCTCGGAGCTCTCTAGCATCAGGGGCCTCTCTTTTTTTATGGGGCTCCATGCACTGTCCTTAAATAGGAGGAACTCTGTTTCAGCTTAATTTGGGCTCCGCCCACTTAGCAGCTGAAAACAATGTCAGGCCAGATACTTTGTTTCTTAAGTCCATTAAGTCTTTCCTGTTTTTCCGGACTTCAACCTTGTTTTTCCACAAGCTGATAAGCTAAACGCTCACATACAAGTTAATCTTCATGCCCCTAATTAAGAGACTGTATCAGAAACCCCTACATATTTTCTAAATCTAATTTATCTAACTCCCTACATACAGCGTTATCCAGTTGAGATATGTAGTTCCTAACACCTATGTCTTATTGTTAAAACATTCTGCTCTCATGAGTTTGTATATCTCTTTTTGGACTGTGGATTCAGTGCCTTTCTACAGAGTATGATATTGCCTGCATTTTCAAGGTATCAATCTCTTTAAAAAACACACAAACAAACAAAACCTGACAATAGGGAAATGGTAGGCTTTGCTCTTTTTTTTTTTTGGGGTTTTTAGAGACAGGGTTTCTCTGTTTAACAGCTCTGGCTGTCCTAGACTCGCTTTGTAGACCAGGCTGGCCTCGAACTTGCAAAGATCCGCCTGCCTCTGCCTCCCAAGTGCTGGGATTAAAGGCATGCGCCACCATCACCCGGCTGGCTTTGCTCTTTTAATACACAAAATAATTTAACAAATATGTAATTGTACATAACTGACACAAAATTAGACATAAAGATAACACACATTCAATACTCACAATTTTTTTAAACATTCTTTGCTGTAACCATCTTTGATGTAAAAAATACCAGTTTACACCAATTACACCATCTTCATTACATTTGTTTTGGTGGGATAGATCTAATTACAGTGTCAATTCTTTTCATGTCTTGTTACTGTGTACGTTATCTGGCCTAATTAGTCAGGTTAACATCATGACCCAAGTAAAAACATGCCACACATCTCTGGAAACCCAAGAGACCTAAGGAGAGCCTGGGGTGCAGATGCTACACAGTTGCCATGCATTGTTCATGGCTGCATCCATCATGTAACTAACCAAAACCCAGTACCACTTCTTATTTCTTAGTCCCATCCTATATGTGGAAATAATTTGATCCATTTTAGCTATACCTTTCCTGCATTCCTCATATAATTTCACGATGGATGGTTGGCTCACCTGAAGGAACTCTTCATCATCAGCTACATAGCTCGCTTCACTGACTGGTTCTATGCCTACAGCATTTGAACACAGACTAATCAAGCCATTACCATGACAACGGCATAAAATTATCTCGTCATTTTCTTCCACCCTGAAACCAAAATACCCCCGTTCATCTTTTTCTATGTTCTACATTCGTAAGTGGACATTTTTCCATTCTGTTTTCATGAATTGCTCCTGTAGCCTTCACACCCTTCTTCTTGAGAGCTGCCATCAACTTGACACTGGTAAAGAAGCTATCAAAACAGAGGTGATAGGGATAGTGACCTTTCTCCAGAAGAACGTCAGCAAAGCTCATTATTAGACTACCACCTAGCCCAAGGTCCAGCTCCCTGTCTGTTTCCACAGCTGGGTCTTCTGTGGGCTTAAACTAAACCAGACAGCCTTGTATGGTTGCACCACAACAAATTTTATAGCCAGTTCTAAGAGGCTTTCCATTCAGAAATTGATCACTATCAAAGCATTCACACATTGACTTGTCAAAACAATAGTATTCTTCTGGGGGGGGGGCATACAAGAGGAAATTCTTATTTATTTGCCTTATGAGAGGCCCCAATTTTGAAAACTTATATTTTTGATCTAGGTGGCTATTATCTGCAAAATGTAGGTATGAGAAAATCAATTCAAATCTATCCTTGTAATTGCATTTATAACTAGGATCTGATCAGAATCAGAGACTTCCCAATACATCCCCCTCCTGGGACGCCTTATGAATCCACTCCAGAGCAGGACATCAAAAACACACCGCATCTCCTGCAATGTGATTTCCAAGTTGACATTTTTCTTAGAAGCATAATTATTGGTTTCACTGACAATCAAGTTGAACGTTTCATCATCAAAAAATAATTCAAAGAGCTCTACTAGGTTCAACTTCTCACTCTTGACATTCAAAAGTCCAGAATCCAGTGTTGACCAGCTTGGAAAGTTGGGCTTAATGTCTCTTTCAGTCCAAGTCTTCTCGGGGACACAGGACTCCTTTAGCTTTCTCTCAGGCGGCAGCTCAGGCTCACTGTCTTCCTCTGCTTCTGAGTCATCAGAAGATGCAAGGCCTTGAAGCAGCTCCCTCACACGAGATTTGTCTCTTTCTCTCCCTTTCTGAGTAATGTCTCAGGCTGCATACTTCAAGGACGGAATGTGCATCCTGGCCCAGGAGTCACGGGGAGGGTGGCAATTCCTGTGAGTGTTCAGATTTGAGACTGACCTTTCCGTAGGGAGAGTAGTACGACAAGGAAAGTGGGGTGCACAATCTCTGGGGAGGATAAGAGAACATATGCTACAAACAAAACAAAGCACCCCAAACCTCTTTCTTTCACACATGACAAATACAAAGTGGAACCGTCTTCTGGGGGAATCGACTTCCTACTCTTCGTGTTTTTCTGGGAAGACTTGCTACACTCGGCATCCTGATTTCTCCCCACCGTGCACTCACTCATGTTGTAACTAACTGATGAATCTGAGAAGCGGCATTCGCAGCACAGCTCTTACCTCCGTCATGTAGGAGCTGGGTGCAGTTCTTCTGTGTTGCTTTTGGCACATGTTGTTCTGGGCAGGCCTCTGCGGGAGGATCTCTTCCATTCTGAGCCTAGTTAGCTCTACCTCTAAGCTCCTTATCAAGGTGAGTTTCTGTTAGCAGTGACTTGAGATTTCCAGATCTGTCCAGCTCTTGTATCCTGTTCTCTTAACTTGGACACGATCTTGTGTCCATTCACTGTTTACCAGGTCTTACAACTCTAAGGATCTCTGAGCAAGGAAGGACTTAGCGCCCTTAACTTTACATTCATTTGGTAGACAAATTTCTCTGAGAAACAAAAAAGAAACTCAAAATTCATTGCACTTGAACTAATAATTTGTTTGGGATCTACAAGGAAGCAAACTAACATGAAGATGAAAAGTACTATTTCATTATACTAATACAATATTGACACAATTAAAATTATGTATTATTATTGTGTGAGTATGCCATCGTTCTTCTGTGGAAGTCAAAGGACAATTAGTAGAGTCCCGTATCTCCACTTCCTGTGGGCTCTAGAGGCTGAATTCAGCAAGCCTTAGGTGGTATACACTTTATCAGCTATCCAGTCAGCTGGTCATTTCATCTGCTCTTGTGTTTTTGGGGAGAGGAACCACATGAGTACCTGGGCAATGGATGGCAGTCAGAAGAAACCTTTTGGGAGCTGGTTCTCTCCTTCCATCATGGGACCCTGGGATGAAATTCAGTTGGTCAGACCATAGTGAGAGTTTTGGTTTCTTAAAAAACCCAGTTATGGTATGTGAATATGTTTTTACTTTAATCCCAGGAGTGGGATATGGGGCTGTTTGACAGCAGGTGATTATGATTTGCTTTGTGTACTAGCAGGGGTGAGATTTTGGCAGCTGAGGATAGCTGACATTTGGAATTCTGGGGACTCTTGAGAGGGTTTAAATGCCAGAGCCCTAAGAAGGAACAGGGGTGGGCGAGTTCAAAGAAGAAGGCTGCTGCTGCTCCCCCGTTCCTGGTTGCTGTCGTTGTGCAAAGAGAGGTCTCAAGCAAAGAGAGGAAGTAGAGGAAACTGGATATGGGGTTGGTGAAGATCAACCCTGCCCCAAGGAACTGTAAATCCCTAATCAACAGGAAGTAATTTAAAGAGGTCTATGAGAGCTTTCCCCTCTAGCCTTCTTTCTTGTCTACCTAGTGTTGGGTGGTTAGAAGAGATTGGGGTGGAGAAGGGTGGTAGATATAAGAACTCAAATAAAATAGCTAAAAAAAAATTATGCCTCTAGTCAGACCTGCATGGCAAGTACTCTTATGTGTTGAGTTCCCTTGCTGGCTTTCTGTTGTTAAGATTTTTATTTTATTTTTTAATTACATGTATATTGTGTGTGGAATGTGTATGTGAGTTCAGGTGCCCAAGGAAGTCAAATGTATCAGAACCCCTGGAGCTGGAGTTACAAGGAGTTGTGTGCCACTCAAATTGGGTGCTGGGAACTGAACTTGTGTCCTTTGAAAGAGCAGCAAGAAGTAGTTAAGAGTAATGACTGAATCATCTCTCCAGTCCTCTGTTGCTTTTTTAAAAAGTATTTTATTATTTTATTTTATTTTTGAGACACAGTCTTACTCTGCAGCCCAGTTTGGCCTGGAACTTACCTTGTAGCCTAGGCTGAACTTGAAATAAAGACAATCCTATTTTCCTGCCCCATCCTTGTAAATCCTGGGATTATAGGCATGAGCCACCAAACGTGGGTCAATGCATTTATCTTAAGATGATATTATGAATTATGTCAGGACATGTCTTTCAATGTTGAAATCTAAACTTCAAGAGCTATGGTGCATTAAGACCAATATGGTGAGGTCAGGCTCTGGAGTAGGAAATGGGGAAGAGTGAGTTAAGGAAGGGGGTGGGATGTGGGACTGGAAGAGGAATATGGGGTTGCCAGAGGTTGGAGTTCTGAAATCACAGCAGATCTGCCACACCATACTGTAGTTACATCAAAGTGTTTGTTACATGAAGCCATAAAGTATTTTCATTGTAACAGGCACTATGAGTCATGGTTTCAGGCAACTGATGCTGCATATACTCAGCAAGCAAAAGCACAGATTCCCCTGCTCCAGTTAGAACTCTGCTAAGTTAGTGTGTGTTGCATCTTGTCCTCTTGTGGGACTCGGCTCAGTCCTCACTGGCTTAATTAAAAATTCCACTTTTCTTTCTTTCAGCTTCAAGATATTTCTTTTGTAGGGGTTGTGGTACAGCTTAGTGGTGGACTACAGACCAAGGCCCTGGAATTATTTCAAGAAAAAGGAGGAGGAAAAAGAAGAAAAAGAAGGAGGGGGAAGAAGAAAAGAGAGAGAATTTTCTATATTATCTCAGAATTAGCGTCCTCTTTCTCTAAAATGAGTAAATGTTAGCATGGAGAATCTCCACACTTGGCCTGTGTGTGGCTAATTATCTCTCTTTTCCTTCTGCTTGCCCTACATCCTCCCTGAAGTTGTTGAGAAGGTTAACTGCTTCACTGGAAGCCCCACCTGCCTGGGATCTGTGCCTTCCCTTCAGGGCGGGGGGGGGGGGAGTGTGTTATGTTCATGTATGCTCCCAGCCAACACTTAGGAAGAGCCTGCTACCATAACTAATTTTTCCGTGTCATATTTCTTTTGGACCCATCCCCACCTGTCTACTCTCACCCTCTCAGAGCTCTGACAGCTCCTCTCAACTGTCATGCAGATGCACTCCTTTCTAATGTCTGTCTTTTGGTTTCTCCACTTACACGGCCATGAGGGAAGAATGATCAAGTAGAACAGAATAATGAGGAGATGCCGAAGGTAACTGTGCTGCCTCGAGCTTTTGCAATTGTTCCACACTGAAGGCACAACCTTGCATGTGGGTCTTGTGATCATAGCAGAGAGGGGCCAAGTCTGTATTGTTCCAGGGAAGCAGGCTTTGACTCACTGGTTTGTTTGTTTGTTGTTGTTGTTGCTTTGTTTTGTTTTTGGTTTTGTTTTTTTTTTTTTTTTTGGTTTTTTGAGACAAGGTTTCTCTGTGTATCCCTGGCTGTCCTGGACTCACTTTGTAGACCAGTCTGGCCTTGAACTTACAGAGATCCACCTGCCTCTACCTGCCGAGTGCTGGGATTAAAGGCCTGCACCACCATACCCAGCAACTCACTAGTTTTTATGTTTCCATCCAATGTCTTATATCCGCAGGATCTTAACCACTCAGGACATAGACACTTACCTATTAGGCATTCTTAGTTCTTGTCACCTTGTACCATTTCTTCAGAAGTGTCCCACTCTAAATTAACAAAATCATTGTTAGTTGCAATTCTGCTAAAACAATACATTATTATCCCATAAGTTACAATTAGTAATTATTCCATAAATTCAGAGAAAATAAATTAGAAAATAATCTCTTGGAGTATTCAGTGTTTCCAATGAAAACAAGTAAAAAATATCAACATTTATCTCAGGAGTGCACATTTGTAATCCAAGAAAATGAAGCACAGGGGCTGGTGTGGTGATGATGTGAGCCTTTAATGCCAGCACTCAGGAGGCAGACGCAGAGGCAGGAGGATCTCTGAGTTTGAGGCCAGTCTAGTCTACCTAGTGAGTTCTAGACCAGCCAAGGCTACATAGTGAGACCCTGTCTCAAAACAAACAAATCCAAAAGAACACATCCTCCAAAAAGAAGAAAATGTAGCACAGCACGGGAAAATAATCAGAAAGGCCAACTAGGGTCCCAGACCAGGTAGAAAGAGGTCCCAACAGGGAGTGGCACATCTAAGGGACTGTAAACATAGACAGTAGTGTTCTCAGGAAGGAAAACTTCCTCTGGGGTGAAAGGGATCAGGCAGAGGCACTCATGGGGTTTCTTTGAAGTACGAAAGGATATCTGAAAGTATTAAGCTACATGGAACCAGGATGGGAATGAGAAGCGTGCAAAGAAGTCACTGAGGCAGTGAGTGCATAGGGACAGTAACAGTGGATCACAGGGAGAATTCACAATCAGGCCATCAACAGGAGCCTACATGACTGGGAAGGGTGCAAAATGGCAAGGGCTATGGTAGGTCTGCAGGCAGAAGCCAGAATGGAGGGCAAGAAGCCATAGCGTGTGTGGACTCCAAGTAACCAAGGAGGGTTGGGGTTAATGACGGGGAAAGAAGAGCCTAAATGGAGCCAGCCAGAGCCTGTTCTTACTTATTACACCCATGACGTCATGCTGAGCTGAGCTCCTGCAGAGCCTCCTCTGAGACAGATTGGAGCACCCCTCGGAGACAAAGGCTTGGGCTACTTCTTCCCAGTTTCCACCAGTGGCTAAAAGGAAAAGAAAAACTGGATTGAGTCAAAGGTGATGTGGTGGTTTGATAAGAATGGCCCCCATAGCTTCATAGGTCTGAATGCTTGGTCATCAGGAAGTAGGACTACCTGAGAGCGATTAAACAGTGATTCTCAACCTTCCTAATACTCTGAACCTTCAATACAGTTCCTCATGTTGTGGTGAACCCCAACCATGAAATAGCATTATTTTTGTTGCTACTTCATAGCTGTAATTTTGTTACTGTTATGAGTTGTAATGTAAATATTTTTGGAGACAGAGGTCTGCCAAAAGGGTCACAATGCACAGATTGAGAACTGCTGGATTAGGAGGTGTGTCCTTGTTGGAGGAAGTGTGTCACTGGGGGTGGGCTTTAGGGTTTCAAAAGGCCCAGTGAGTCCCAGAGTTTCTCTCTTCCTGCTGCCTTCAGATCCAGATGTGGAACTCTCAGCTACTTCTCCAGCACTATATCTGCTTACATGCCACCATGCTCCCCACCATGATGACAATGGACTAAACCCCGGGTTTCTCTTCACAGCAATAGAACTCTGACTAAGAGAGAAGTTGTTATCAGGGAGTACAGTATTGCTGTGACAGGCCTAACCATGCTTTTTGTTGGTGGAACATGGATTTTGGGACTTTGGATTAGGAAAGCCTCTGAAAGCTTTAAGTAGGGCTTAATTGGCCATACTCTTAGGAACATGGAAGACAGGGAGGCTGAGAGCAATTTAGGTTATGATGGCCCAGCTCAAGGTGTTTCAGTAGAGAAGACATTAGTAAGTGGCTGAGAGACATTTCTTGTGATATTTTTGTGAAGAATGTGGCTACTTTCTTCCCCTGTCCAAAAAATTCTACCTGAAGCTAAATTGGATTAGTGGCATTAGCAGAGAGATTTCAAGACAGCCTGGTGTTGACTGTATAGCGTGGTTATTATTGGTCACTTGAATGCAGATCTGTAATGGAGAGGAGCAAACTGAGCAAGGATACAGAATGTAGTTTGAGGAGAAAAGGAACATCAGAAAGTGTAATGGAGCTAAGTCCAGTGCTCAAGGAGATAAAAAAAATTTAAAGAAAAGCCTGATCTTAAATGGAATAAAGGGGGCTGGAGAGATGGCTCAGCGGTTAAGAGCACTGGCTGCTCTTCCAGAGGTCATGCCTTCATGAGTTCAATTCCCAGCAACCACATGGTGGCTCACAACCATCCATAATGAAATCTGGTGCCCTCTTCTGGCCTGCAGATATACCTGCAGACAGAGCACTGTATACATAATAAATAAATCTTAAAAAAAAAATGGAATAAAGGGAGTGGTGGCCTCAGGACAAGACCCCACCCAACTAAGCTTCTAATCTGTGAAAAGAAATTAAAGAAAGGCTTAAGTAGTAAAAGAAACCATCAAAACCAGAAAGCTGGTAAAAATGTATTTGAACAAGGGGGTCAAAATATAGCCCAAGCAAGCAGCAGAACATGGCAACTTCAGCCATGTAGTTTTAGAGTCAAGGATACAAGAAGGGAGTTTGGGAATCTTCCTCTACGGCTAAGGAAGACTGGTGACGTCAGGTGTTTGTGGCCCAGAAGGCCATTGGGTGAAACTGTGAAGGTGAAGCCTGGATTTCATTGGAGACCCCAAAATGTTGGAGATGACAGAGCTATGGGATACCTGTCAAGAAGAGCTGTAGACTGGGTGTGGAACCATGCCAAGAGAGAGAAGTGTGTTGCCGTCAACAAAGCTGAAAGGAGTTGGAGATCTGAATAGCACTTTGACATCAGATATGGAGATGCAGTTTGGAGTTTGCCCTATTGGTATTCAGTCTTGTTTTGGTCCAGTATTTTCTCACTATGCTTCCTTTCCTCCCTTTTGGAATGATAATATATATTCTGTCATTGTATGTTGGAAGTATGTGATCTGCTTTTCAATTTTGATTTTCCAGGGGTTACAGTTAAGAGATTGTCTGAGTCTCAGAAGAGACTTTGAACCTTTAAACAGTGTTGATACTGTTACAGACTATGGGGACTTTTGAAGTTAGAGTGAATGCATTTTTTTTAATTATGCTATGGATACAAGCCTTTTCAGGCCAGGGAGTAGAATGTGTTGGTTTGAACAAGAATGTCCCCCATAGGCTTACAGATTTGAATGTTTGGTTATCAGAAATTGACACTACTTGAGAGGGATTAGGAGATGTGTCCTTGTTGGAGTAGGTGTGTCCTTGTTGGAGGAAGTAAGTCACTGCGGGTAAGCTTTAGGGTCTCAAAAGCCCAAGCCAGTCCTTGTGTCTCCCTCTTCCTGCTGCCTGCAGTTCCAGATGTAGCATTCTTAGCTACTTCTCCGGCATCATGTCTGCCTGTGTGCCACTATGCTCCTTGCCATGGTGACAATGAACTAGACCTCTGAACTGTAAGCAAGCCCCAAGTAAATGCTTTCTTTTGTAAGAACTGCCATGGTCATGGTGTCTTTTTACAGCAATAGAACACTGACTAAGACAGATGGTGTTAAAGATGTTGAATATTGTAAACCTGTGGTGCCAGCCATTCAGGGCACTTTGTAAACATGTGGGAACTTTGGGGGTGTTCGTACTTATGCTTGGTACCAGCACATTCTACTGCCATTGAGGGCTGAGCAAACACTGGACATATGACAATATATGGGTCACCCCCCCCACACAGCAGCAAAGCTGTTGCACATGGTACAGGGCCTTGGAATGCCCTTCTATATGAAACCCACACCAATACGCATATACTGTGCTTGTGTGTAAGAAGTCTGAGACTGTTGCAAAATAATACTAAAAACAAAGAAAATAATTTAAAGATGTTTCCTAGAAGAAAGCTCTCACAGAATAAAGACATTATCACAAACATGAACATGACTCAACTGTTCTCTTCAATATCATTTCCTGCTGCTTGAAGGGCACAGCAAAGATGTAACAAGGAGTTTTGAGGGTCCTTTTAGAAGGCTTAGATCTCTGTAAATGTAGAGATCTTGCAAATTTTTCATTAATAAAAATTATTTAAAATATTTCAAAGCTATATAATTTTTAAAATTTTATTCTATAATAATTATTTTGGTGGTTGCCCATGGTTCCTCGTCTTTATTTGATATTATCTCCAAAAGTCTACCATGTAGCTTTTCATTACTCTCTTAACTTTTTGTTTGATGTTCTTGGATACACTATCCAGTCTTTCCCAGACTGGATGTAGGCTCTGATAAACAGGTTTAAGATTGGATGATTTCTATTTACCTTCTCATTACCCCATCCCAAAGGACACAGACTTATTTTGAACCAAAAGCTTTTTTTTTTCTTTCTTTCTTTCTTTTTTTTTTTGGTTTTTCCCAACAGGGTTTCTCTGGGTATCAGCCCTGGCTGTCCTGGATTTGCTTTGTGGACCAGGCTGGCCTCAAACTCACAGAGATCCTCCTGCCTCTGCCTTCTGAGTGCTGGGATTAAAGACGTGTTCCACCATATCTGGCTCCTTTTTAAAAAATAATTTTTTCTTTTCTTTCAATAGCATGATATAATCACACCATATCCTCTGTCCCTTTCCTCCCTCCAAACCTTCTCATATATCTCTCCTTTCTTTCAAATTCATAGCCTAATTTTTTCATTAATTGTTGTTACATGTGCATATGTATATGTCTATATATTATTTTCTAAATATAACCTGCTCAATCTGTATAATATTACTTATAAGTATGTTTTCAGCCCTGACCATTTGGTATTAGAAAGTTTTTCTTGCTTAAGTAATATTACCTCTTTTTACCATTTCCCCTTTATCAATGTATAATTTGCCTAGAAATCTATATTGGTTTCCTTAGTCTCTTGTAACAGGGCACAAACTTGATAGCTTTAAAAAAATGTATTTTCTCATTGTCTTGGAGGTGAGAAGTATAAAATCAAGGTATCAGCAGGTGCCAGCAGGGTCAGGCTCTCTTGGAAAGCCATAGGAGTGGGTCTTCCTTGCCTCTTTTCTTGGCTTCTGGATGTTATCAGTCATCCTTGGTATTTCTCTACTTGTAGGAGTGCCACATTATTTCAGCTTCTGTTATCCCAGGCATTCTCCCTGTGTATCTCTGCCTTCACTGGCCTTTACATAAAGGACATTAGTCATTGGATTTAGGCCCACTCAACACAGTATGGCCTCCTCTTAACTTTATTACATCTTCAGAGATCATTTTCAAATCAGGCCATCTTTATGCGCACCTACAATTAGGACTTACCATATCTTTTGAGGGGACGAAATTCAACTAATATGTTAGATCAGCTTAAGTTAAATTTTTGTCTGTTCAGTCCTTTATAATTTGATTCACGATTAGTTTTCATCTTTTGTGCACATAACCTCCACCGTCTGACTTTCTTGGACTCCTCATATTTCCCTTCTTAATTTACAATCACCATTATACATTGGTACAAACATCTAACTACTTTGTCATTTCCTCACATATAATCATGCTGAAGCCATTACAGCCTGGACTGTTTTCTTTGTATCCATGTTACATTGCATTTATAGCAATTGGGCTTATATCTAAAGTATGTATAAGTAGGCTGCATTTACAGACAGGTAAAGTAATTCATAAGAACATGAAGTATTAGGTCTGATGTGATCACTGAGACATATAAACGCAGAAAGACAATGGCATAAAGACAATTTCTAGAGAAGAAATGGAGTAAAAGACTTACACAGGAAAAGACCCACCTCATCCTACGAGTATCTCTCTCCATTTGTGGCTCTTTCTGTCTCTGTATGTCTGTGACAGGGTATGACTATGTAAACCATGGTGACCTAGAACTTTCAGTAATCCTCCTGCCTCCACTTCCCAAGTGCAGGAATTATAGCTGTGTGCCACCAAGCCTGGCTGAATAGAGTCTTACATCACCCTCTTTACTCCTATAGTTTGAGATCTGAATGTGCCTCCTAAACATGGTACAAAATAAGGCCAATGCCATCAGCATAGGCTCTCTTCATGATGAACACATGGTCTGTGGTAGTCTGTGACAAAGTGAACGTGAAGGAACCGCACCTCCCTAAAGGTTTTCAGCTGAAACAGTGGGCCAAGGGCAACGAACAGATCAAGGGAAAGGAGGGTCACCACTAAGCTCCCATAAATTTGACAGCTGCTCACCTGGAGCCTAGGTGAGTTAGACTCGGGCACTGCTGCGCTGTCTTTGGAACTTTCCTCCTGGAGACACGCCAGTCCCTGAGGAGCATATCCTATGAGAGAGGAGACAAGAGTCCTGCGTGAGACCCTGCTGCCTTGGGGAGTTCTATTGTTTGGATCCAGCCTTCTGTTTTTAAGGCATCTAAACCACACAGATTTTATAAACTGAGATAGAAGCACTGCGACTGTTTCTAAGCTTCTGACACTTGGTTGTTGCTCACCCACAAAACTGAGCAGGAGTGAGAGACTTAGAAGTGTGCTTCACTCACGCATGTAATACAAGTTGAGATCACAGATGAGGGAGGAAGAAGCTGCTGGTGGATACTGCATTTGAGTGACTATGGTCAATCCCCCGCAAGACCTGCTGCTCTCTTGGTATAAAACAGACATGTGGTACACAAAGGCCAAAGGTCAGGAGACTTACAGTTTTAGAAGTAGCTCTGAATCTGTTGGCCTTGGGCAAATCATTTAAATTGAATTTTGGTTTTCCTAACTATTAATTGAAGGTATTGAGTAAGAAGATGTTATAATTATAGTTAAAATTCTGGGATGGGAAGATGGCTCGGTGGTTAAGTGCCACCAAGTCCCCAGGATCCTTTGAGGTACCCACACTTGCCAGAGTCTGTGCACAAACACCTCCCCCATCACATACATAAGATAAATAGATGCTATAATTCTAACAGTTTGCAATTTTGTATAATTTTTAAAACTTGCTTAGATATGGGAATGGACAAAACAACACAACTTGCTGTTGGTCAAAATCATAAACTCTGGGTTATAAAGAGAGTAAATGATGACTACTTAATGAATAGCATGGTGACTAACATGAATAATAAATTGTTTGCTTGAGTATCATATATTATTATTAATACATTGAGACAATGTCTCACTATGTTGCCCAGGCTGGTCTTGAAATCCTGGGCTCTGGTTAGCCTCGGTGGTATTTGGCTATAAACCCAGCACTTAGGATGTGAAGGCAGAAGGAGGAAGAGTTCAAGGTCATTCTCAACCACACAGTGAGCTTGAGGCTGGCATGAGCTACAGTGAGACTCTGTCTCAACCCCACCCCCTCAAAGTGTGGGGATATAGCTCAGTTGGTAGAGTGCTTACCTAGCACATATAAAGCCATGGGTTTGATTCCCAGCACAGTATTAAAAAAAAAAAGACAAAAAAGGAGGGGCCAAGGACATGGCTCAGTGTGTAAAGGGGCTGCTGTCAAACCTGTGGACCTGGATTTGATTCCCAGAACTCAGAGTGAAAGGAGAAGAACTGAATTCTGTAAGTTGTCTTCTGATCTTCATACTCATGCCATGGCTCCTGTGAGCACACAAATACATACATATATGGTGTTGTATGTCTTTAATCCCAGGAGTTGGGAAGCAGAGGTAGGCGAGTCTCTAGTTCAAGTCCATCTTGGTCTACATAGTGAGTTCCAAGCCAGCCATGGCTACATAGTGAGACCCTGACTCAAAAAACAAAAGAAACAAACAAATAAACCCAACCCCACACAACCAAAACAATAACAAACGTGCACACACACACACACACACAGGATAAATATATGTAGACAAAAATTTTGATGTACTTGTGATTGCCTTTAAAAAAAACAAAAAACCAGAAATAAATAAATCCTGGGCTCAAGCAATCTGTTCTCAGTCTCCTGAGTAGCTGGAACTATGGACATGTGTCACTATGACTAATTTCATAGTAGATCTCAAATATTTTAAGTTCTAAATAGTTTTATTTATGTGTGTTTGTGTGTGTGCATGCACATGGAGGTCAGAGGACAATTGCAAGGATCAATTCTCTCCTTCCACCATGTGAGTCCTGGGGATCCAACTTAGGTTGTCAAGCTGAGAGGCAAGCATGTTTACTCTCTGAGCCATATTTCCAGCTCTTAAATACTTTATACACAAACAGAAAGAGACAGAGAGAGAGGATAAATACCTACTTGCTTACAACTGTATAACAAAACAAGAAAGAAGACCTTGAGGCCAGAGACAATGAAGTCTCTTCTAAGGAGACTGTGTATCTATCAGTGGCTTCCTGCCCGTGTGTCACCACATTCACCCCTACCACTCACTTCTTGGGGGAGCTGTGGAGGTTCACATGTCAGGGGAGTGACCCCAGGCTGGAGGAACTGGAGGCTCTGATACTCCAAAGAGGATCCTTGATACTCTGTCACCACTAAGTGCATGTCCTGTTCCTGAACACAGAAAGTGGCCTGAAGACAAAAGATGCACTTTGAAAGAGTATCCTGGTGGGAGCCAGAGACTCCCACAAGGGCTCAGAGAACAAGCTTCATTTAAAGAAGGAGCAAGAGCTGACATACATTCAGTGAACAAACTGGCACTGCAAACTCACTCAGGCCCTCCTCAGTATCTGGGGACTCAGAAATCAAGGCAAGTTCTTAGCCCTCATATGACTGTTGAACTGAGAGGGGCTGATTTGTAGGGACACTCCACATGGGAGGAGTGAGATGAGTGGGAGGGAGGAGAGGGTGGAACCGGGAGGGGTGGAAAGAGGGCACTATGATGGAGATGTAACTTGATGTAATAAATAAATATTATAGTAAAATAAGAAATCAAGGAAAGCAAGACAAAGGACCTATCCCTAGAAACTTATGATAGCACTCCTGAGCTATCGGCAAAAAACGTAATGAGAACTAGGGTCTGTACACTATCTCAAAATGTCTTCCACAAATTACCAAATAAGTACAAAGGGGCAAAACCGTAATTCTCTAGAGAAGAAATCTGAAAAGCACTACCATGATCTGTTAGTAAAGGGCAAAATCATCACCATGTGCCTCCTGAAAGGACTGACAGAGGACCCACTCACTGCCCTCTGTGGTAGATAGCTGGCCAAAGTGTACAACTTAGTGACCATATTCGGATTGTAAAAGCATTTCCTTCCTCTTCATAAATATGCACCAAAGTTCTTGGAGGTCAATGGACATATTCACAATTTATCATCTGTTTCAAGGGAAAAGTCTGTATGAATTTGGCTTGCACAGGATTATGGATGGGACAGTGAGGCACATCATGGAACCAGTGTTACCAACAGCTAAAGTGGGTGAAGTGGACACAAGCGCTCTCTACTGCTTTTGTGCTCCTTCTCTAAGTTATGAAGTGCTTCAGAATACAAGGTTAGGCATTAGCACAATCCTCACCGTACTCCTCCCACACTAGCACATCATTATCTTTGCACCTGCTGCCTCATATCTCCGTGTTCTGAGGCTAGAGTCTCTAGCAATGCTGCTGCTTCATCACCAGTCCGCAGATACATCTGTATCCAGGCTTGGAGTTCTTTGGGTAGAATGGTCAGGAACTGCTCCAGTAAAAGCACCTCTAGGATCTGTTCTTTTGTGGAGGTCTCTGGACTCAGCCATTGATGGCAAAGTTCCCGAATCTGGGCTAGAGCTTCCCGGGGCCCAGAAGCCTCCAGGTAACAAAACTGCCAAAATCGCAAACGTTAAAGTTCCTGAGTGTGCGTCCTGCCCTCCTGTGAGCTGCTTGGCTGCTCCCGGGTCGAATCTTCTGCCTTCACCGTCAGAAGGCTGCCTTCATTCTCAGGAGCAGAAACCAGCAAAATTTCATACATGTTGAACTTAGAAGCTGCAGAACAGTTCATTTGGCTGAGGTCTATGCTTCAGAAATGTATTTCTAAATGAACATCTACAGTATAATAATTGAACAGAAACTTAAAGCAAAAAGGAATTGAACAGAAAATTAAAGCCCCGTGAAACATTTTAATTTTTGTCTCCACTATGTTGTGCTGAAAGGTTAACCCTATGCCTCAAATTCATATCCTGAACACTGAAGGAATAGAGCCCAGAGGTAAGGGAGAAGAAAGGCTAACAATAAGGATGACTGCCTAGGCATGGTGGTGCATGTCTGAAATCCTAGCACACAGAAACAGAAGCTAGTGTGCACCACATAGCAAGTTCAAGGTCAGCCTAGGCTAAATAAAGAGACTCTGTCTCAGCAGAACTGAAAACAGCAAAATCTTCCAAACCAAAAAATCCAGTAAGAATGTCTGAATGTATTACACTTAAGCTAGAGAGGAAGGATAATTTGACATATTATGGAAAAGCCAGAGAGCTATCTTGGCCGAAAAACAGTACAGTTCAAAGGTTGTTTATCAATATGCATCAAATATTTCTATTTATGTGCAGACAGGGTATTGTTCTTCCAAAGTTTCCCATCACCAAATGCCTTCTGTAGTGAGATCTTACCACGCCTCCCATAATTCTTCTCTCAAATCCGTGTTGGCCTACGACTTGCTTTGATAAACAGAGTATACTAGACATAACACAGAAAAAGGAAGTGCCGCGTATAGCTCTAAGGCCACTGCCATATATAACCATACTATGTGGAACCCAAGCTAGTCATAGAGATCACTTGGAACCAGGCCTCCTAAGCTAATCCTAGAGCCGAGATAATTTATTAGCTAAATACAGCTATATGAGAAACTCCAAGTAGAACCAACAGTGGAATTGGCCAGTCAATCCATAGAACGCCAACAACCTGTTTTCATTACTAAGGATTTATTTATTTAGTTGTAGAACAGCAGGTACATCTGTAGATCCACAGCAGCTTCATTGTTTTCCCTCATCTCCTTTGATGATCTCAACTTTAGCAGATCTGCTTCAAGGACACGTACCTCCTTTTCTGGCTCCAGCTTTCCTTTAGGTGCCAGACTCACATCTTCCAGTGCCAGCAGGGTACCTCCGGCTTCACATCTGTCCTGCACCATTATTTCAACAGAGCACAAGGAAATCAGAGTCCCCTCATTAGGTTATTGTGTAATTCAAACGCTGATTTCTGTACCCCCCCCCATATCAGGTTTCTCTCCTTATTCTGAAGAGCTCACATCTCAATGTTATGTAAACACTGCTCTCCAATTGTCCCCTGATATGCCAATAAGGCAGCTTAGAGAATAGGCCTTTACCCCTCTGCCTTCCAGGGGAGGAGGAGTTAACGAGAGGAAGGAGAGGGATTCAGAAGAGGCAGAGGCAGGTGTAGGGGTTACATAAATTAGATTTAGAAAATATATAGGAGTTTCTGATACTGTCTCTTAATTCGGGGCCTGAAGAGCATTATCAGCATGAAGTCAGGAAAAACAGGAAAGACTTAATAGACTGAAAAACAAGGTTGAAGTCAGGAAAACAGGAAAGACTTAATGGACTTGAAGAAACAAAGTATCTGGCCTGACATTGTTTTCAGCTGCTAAGTGGGCGGAGCCAAAATTAAGCTGAAACAGATTTCCTCCTATTTAAGGACAGTGCATGGAGCCCAGAAGAAGAAGAGGTCCCTGATGCCAGAGAGCTCCAAGAGTCCTGTTGAAAAAAGGGCTGGCCATTGATGGCCAGCTCTCTCCCTGAAGCAGAAAGAAGCCGGTGAGCAAAGAAAGCCTGAGCAAGACACCAAAAGGCCAAGGACTGGACCCTGGGGCTCAGCTTTTGCCTGGAGGGGTTTGATCTGTCCGATCAGTGGCCTAGGAGAAACTGTGCCTGGCCTTAAGGACTGAGGCAGAGCAGCTGAGTTCCTGATTCAAAAAAAGTAAGTTGGCCTACAGACGGCTGGGGTCTCCCACAGAGAAGAAAGCATGAAGCCTTATTTAAGGTGAGACTGCAATAACCAACTTACCCTGACGAACCTGCATCTGAGAGATCCAGAAAAAGGACTGCTAAGTGCGTTAAAGAATCAATAACAAAGACTGTGTTCCTGAGGACTGAGGACCTGCCCCAGAGACTGTATCATTCTAAAAGGTTATGAAAGTAGTTGTTATAATTATCAATAGGTTTAGTGGATAGGTTTAAAGGGGTTGTAGGAATTTATAGGATTAATAGATAAGAAATTGTTGGTGTTTGTTATAAGTGAATTTAGTAATAAATAAATAAGTGTTAAATAATAATTTAAAAGTTCGATAACAGGCAGGAGAGACAAGAAGAGTTTCAACTGAAGCAGGAGCCACAAAGTGCAAGTATTTCTGAGATTTATGCTGGGGGTAAACCAGATTAGCTTAGTGGGTCAAGAATAGAGTAATAACTGCTCAGTTTTTGTGTTGTGAAGCCTGCTTAACAAATAATATAATAGAGTCTCAATTATTTAGATGATAGCCGGGTTAAAAGATAAATTGTGAAACTAACACAATTATGTAAACTTACACTAACACCCTCATAGTGGGGTTCATTATGTACTTCTCCATTTCTATTAACGTCAACCACTTTCCATGGATTTAGACTTAACATCAGGCCCTATCTGACCACTGAGTTCAGTTAGCTATTTCTATAAACTGTCTGTTACAGCTATCCCTTTTTTCCCCTTTCCTTCCTTAGCTACCATTCTCATCCACTATTACAATACTTTTGTTTCTTACTTCTGACCTCCCATCATTGATTTATATTTCCTAAAGCACAATTTTGATATTACTTCAATATATCTCCTGTGTTAGTGTGAAATACATTTGGTATTTATTGATTTCTTACTTGTAACTACTAAAATCCTTTGGATGGGATAAGCTGTAAGTTTAATTGATGACCACTGGACAATTATTTAATTAACCAGGCCTATATAATAAAATCCATCAAAATCCAAAAGGGCATGTTTTGTGGAGTTTCCAAACAATTGGAGGTTGATACCTCCAGAGGGCATGGAAGCACCACACTCCTTAATCTTATTCTAGGAAACACAAGGACACCTTCTGCCTCATCTGTATCATTTGCAATATCGTTCATACACATCAGTAAGCATATTTCATGAGTTCTGTGAGCTCTGAGGTCTGGGAGCGGGTAGGAAAAACCCTGGTTTCCAGCCAGTGGGTCAGGAACATAGGTAAAATAAACTGGAGCCTACAACTGCTGTTGAAAGTGGGAACCACGGGCTGGAGAGATGGCTCAGCGGTTAAGAGCACTGGCTGTTCTTCCAAAGGTCCTGAGTTCAATTCCCAGCAACCACATGGTGGCTCACAACCATCCACAATGTGATCTGATGCCCTCTTCTGGTTACAGATAAAGCACCCATACATAAAATAAATAAATAAATCTTAAAAAAAAAAAGTGGGAACCACTCTTGGATCTTGTATACTTGAACCTCAACATATAGGATCCATCCACTTATACTGAATTAGGTGACATCCAAAGGTGTTCAGAGAAGAAATAAATTGCTTGTTTGCTGGTGGGGACACATCTCTACCACCTTTTGAGGTCAGAGGACTGTTCCACACTGACTGTTACAGTGTGAGAGAAGGGTAAAAAGAATTGTTTATCTTATACACTGCCATTACACACACACACACACACACACACACAGAGAGAGAGAGAGAGAGAGAGAGAGAGAGAGAGAGAGACCACCACACCACCACCAAAAACAAGTTTCAAAACTTCTCCTTAGACTAACTTCAAACTCCCAGAAATGATCTTACCTGCGTTTTATTTTTAGTTTAGCATCAAGGATATTAAGCACCTAATTATTTTCCATGTATCAGGTTAATTAATCCTGGAATAAAAGAAGTTAGTTTCTACCTACAAGAAAAACATAGTCTTCCCAATTCCTCATTCACGACACGCTAACATTTTCCCTCCCCACTTTGTACTGGTCAATCCTTCCAATGTAAATTCCCACTGACATGTGTCCTGCCCTGTACATGCATAATCGTCCGTGGAACCACACAGGTGGCAGGGGGGTGTGCACCGCTAGGTGCATGCACTTCTCCAGCTTCTATCATATATCACTGCACAGCCATCCCTGTCCCGGGCAGACCTCTACATAAACCCTAGAAACGAAGCACGTACTTGGTACCCAACAAGGACCGGTAGACTTCTTGACGAATGTACCTAGATGTTCCTGAGGTGCCTTAGCCAGGGCTCTAGCGTGCCCAGAATCTATGCTAAAACTATGTGCCAGCGACTATCGCACAGCAGCTAAGTGTGTCTATTTGCTGTTTGCAGGTTTAGGGAACATGTGCAACGAGGATGTGCCGAAGCTTGTGAAAGGCTGCTACCGGAGCCAGGAGGCCAGAGCGCTACAGCCTGGCAGTGGTTGCTGATAGTCTCCGAGCCAGCGATGGTGCAGCCCGGCGGGAAGAGGTCCAACGGGATGAGGGACAGGAGCCACTTCCTGCGGACGGAGCCGGGCACCGAGGGGGCACTTCCTGTAGACGGAGCTGGAGACCCAGGGGCAACTTCCGGCTGCCGCTGTGCACATTAGGAGTGGTCCCAGTCTCTGGTGCACCGGTGGAGCCAGGTCGTGGTTTTCCTGGCTGGCACGAGCCTCTCCTAATGGTTCCGAAGAGCCAAAAACGCGCAAATTCACATAAATGATTTCAACCAAAAACCTGTGGGATATACCTAAGGGGGAAATCTTGCTTGACATACTTATTGGGTTCAGTCCCCGGCACCAGGAGAGAAAAAGTTTCTTAGACTAAATGGCGTCCATAAAGACAAACCCGAGGCGGCTTTACCGGGCCTGGCATGGAGAGTCAGAGGAGTAAATACCCACAACTCCCTAAAGCGAGCAAGTATGTAGGTTTTATATGGATGTGAAAACCCACGTAGGGTAAGAGTTAACCATATTAACATTTATTTCCTATGTATGTGTTTGAATGGGCGTGTGGAGGTCAGAGGACAATCTGGATTCGGTTCTCTTGCTACGTGGGTCCCAGGGATTGAACTCAGGTTGTCAGGCTTGGAGGCAAGAGCCCTTACTCGTGGACCCATCTCCACAGCCTCCCTATGTTTTATAAATTCTCAGGACATCCCCTGGAACATTTTGTTAAGTGAATATATTAGTTTTTTTAAGCACTTATGGAAATCACAATGTAATTTTGCACTCCAACATTTTTTTTTTTTTTTTGCTAAGACTGGAATTTTTTTCCATCGCAGCTTAAAATATTGTTCTGTATGAGTGTTTATGAGCATGTACATGTGCATGGGGTGCAGAGGCCAGAGGTCGATGCCAGATGTTTTCATCCATTACTCTTCACTTTAGTTTCTAGACCGTGCCTTTCAGTGAATCTGGAGCTCACTGATGCAGCTACACTGGCTGGCCAGCAAGCTCTCGGGATCCCCCAACCCAGGGGGATTTTAGCTGTGCACTACCATCTCTACCTTTTTGCATGGGTGATGGGGATCTGAACTTAGGTTCACATGCTTGTGTCACAGGCATTTTACCAAATGAGCCTCTCCAGCCCCATAAGCTCAGTTTATCAACATCCAGTGATGGCATCTCATTGTATAGGTTACAATAATTTACTCAACTACCCTCAATAATGCAGGCTTAGGTTATATTCTTTATAAGCAATGCTCTAGGAAACACCACTCAAAACCTTTACATTTTTAAAGCTTTAATTTTATTCAAAAATTACTTTGAAACTTTATAACTCCATACAGACTGTTCACAGTACTGTCAATATCACTATTTTCATAGGAAAGTATTCTCTTTACACTAACAATAATTAAATTATGCTTTTATGTTGCTTTAAATATACTTGTTGGGTAAATATTACACACACAAACTGACAAAAAGTAATGTGCATTTAAAATTTTGATAGTTCTCTGATTTTTAAGGGCCATGCTGTTTAGGAGTAAAAGATGTTAGTAGAAAGGCCAGAAAAAGAACATCACTCTCACACAACCAGTGATAAATGATTAACCACCACATAAAAAGATGTTCAATGGTAGATATATAAAGCATGTTCTAAAATACATTCCATTTGCTGAAGGACAGTTAGCTTTTTTCTGAGGCTTAGGAATTACAAGCGTTATATATGCCCACATGCAAGCTTTGTATGGACAAACATCCAGGAGCTTGGTCATATGCTAACATTGCTATTTTGGTGGTGCTGGGGACCTAACCATAGTCCATGCTATCAGTTTTTAAGGCCACATGACTGCTGCAGTTGCAACTAACACATGCAAAGCGTGGACAAAGGTAAAAAAGTTCTTCCTGGTTCAGTCAGCCCCCTTGAGCAGCTTTCCCCAAATTTGCTTAGCAAGTATATCTTGGGCCAAAACTTTGACAAAGGAAGCAGGAGAGTGTCTTATTTTGAGCACAGCTAAAAATTGGGCTAAAAGGGAAGATTAATGTCATAATTGCACCTAGCAGTCCTAGGCCTGTTTACTCCTACTGACCAGTTTCTGACTTTGTGACGTATGGGTCAGTCTTGGACTGACTCCAGCCTTTTCTATTGGACAAGAAAAAGAAACTTTTCTCAGTTGCTATTTATCTGTAAGCCAAGTGTACTGAAACCAAGTTACAAGTGTCTACTTGTCTTCCCAGAGCGGCGTAATATAAGCTCGTTTCTTGCAGAACTGCACCCTGTGCGCTTAACAAGCCTAAGCAGTATTTGGCAGGCTGGTGATGGCCTTGGGAAAACTCCAAGTTTGCTTTTCATCACTAGCAAGACAGTCAATGTGACATGATGGCCATGATCATCTATCTCTCCAAACTGATTTTATTTAATGGTCAAAGAAATTATCATTTAAAATTTGCATCATTGGTATCAAGGGGAAAAAGCCATTTCTCCCATGGGACATTCATTAAAAACTTTTTCAAGAAGTCACTGTACGGGCATGGGAGTTGCCCAGTAAGAAAGTTGCTGCTTACAATAATAATTCAACACAGTTCATTCAAATGACTCAAAGTCTTCTGCATAGTTTAAGAAAAACTTTGATTTATAACTTGAAACAGTGTGATACTGTGGTGAAAACAGGTAGGAATTGTAAAATGACACGAGCTAATCCCGAAGGCAGGCTCTGTAGTTAAACAGCAAAACTGTCTTTGCTTTTAGAATTGCATTCATCGATGCTACTTGGTAAAGTGGATATGAAGCCAGTGTGTACGTGAACCCAGCACAGAAAATGTTCAGTTAACCTATGCTAGACTCTTGAGAATATTTATCTCCAAGCATTATTAGAGATATTTGTTGTTGTTTTTAACAGTTGTATGTGTATGTGTTGGCAGCTGTATGAGTTTATGTGGACTATTTGTGTACAGGAGGCTGAGAAGGCCAGAAGAGGGCATCAGATCCCCTGGAACTGGAGTGTGAGTGGCCATGTAGGCACAGGAACTGAAAATGGATGTATCGTCTGCAAGAGCAGAACGTGTGAACTGCTGAGTTACTACTCCAGCTCCTTAGGATTTCTTTCATGTGTATGATGTTTGCATGTCCTTAGGATTTCTTTCATGTGTATGATGTTTGCATGTGTGGGTATACATGTATACCGACGTGCACTTAGATTAACAGCAGGAGCCTTCCTTGAACTCCACCAACTGCTCTCCAGACTCACCCACCTGAATGCAGAGTTTGCTGATCTAGCTAGTCTGACTAGCCAGCTTGCTCTACAGATCCTGCTTCTGCCTCCTGAGGGGTGGGGCCACAGGCAGGCCACTGTCTATTTAACTTCTACCTGGATGCTGGGCTGCGAAACATAATCCTTACACTTGCACAGCCACTGATTTAACCACTGAACCATCGCCTCAACCCTTAGTAATTTTATTCTATAGGAGCTAGTTGCTATAGTACTTCCAAAAGTATCAGCTTGCTCTCATTCTGTATAAATCTATAGGCACTTGACTCACTGATTTAAAAGATTTCATTCATACGTGAGGTTATTACTTAAATAAATAATCATATACTTAATCATATTAAAAGCTCTGAGAAGTCCTGTAGTGAAGAGTTGTTTAACTCTGATCCCACTATCTAAGGTGAAGTTATTACAGTCTAATTATGGCTTTAAGTAAAACAAAGGGGAGGGAAACAATGGAGGCAAATGGCTTCTGACTTGGCTTCCAATAACACTGATGCCATGGTGATGTTTTAAAAAGCACTGTTTGCTTGTCAATGTGACATTCGGAAATCTCAAGCAGAGACGCACATCAAGCCAGTTTATTTTTGTGGTGATGTCTCTGATGCTGAAAGAGGCCTGACTTCTGCCTGAAGGCTTCCTTGCACTCACTGCACTGGTAGGGTTTTTCTTCATTGTGGATTCGGATGTGCTGGTCCAGGTGGGAGTTCAGACGGAATGCTTTCTGACATACTTTACATTTGAAAGGCTTTTCTCCAGTGTGAATCCGGTGATGTCGAATGAGGTCGGAAGTCAGACTGAAGCCTTTCCCACAGTCATTGCAGTGATGTCTTTTGGAACGACCATGGACTCTCTGATGGTGGGTGAGGAGCAGGGCCTGACTGAAGGTTTTCCCGCACTCCTTGCACTCTCGGGGCTCATCTTGACTGTGAATTTTTTGGTGTCGATTAAGATGAGAGCTGCGCCTAAAGTTCTTTCCACAGTGGATACACAGATAGGGTTTTTCTCCGGTATGGATTCTGAGATGCTCCAAAAGACCGGCATTCTGGCTAAAGACTTTCCCACACTCTTTGCACTTGTAAGGCTTCTCACCAAGATGGATTTTCTGATGTCTGATGAGGTGTGAACTCCTCTGAAAGACTTTCCCACACTCATGGCAAGGGTGACCCTTCTCTTTAGAGAGGGTTTCCTGATGTTGAGTAGGAACAGAACTTTGACACACTACAGATTCACAAGACTTTTCTCTTGCACGTGCCCTTTCATCTATAATCAGGTCTGAGTTCTGGGAAAGTTCCTCCTTAGTTTCCAAGTATTGGCTGTTAGCTTTTTCTTTGGGCATAGCTGGTTGCTTTTTCAAGCGCAGATCCTCACACTGGGCCTCAATGGGTTCAGATGTACAAAATGATTCCACTCTTCCACAAGAGTCTGCCCCTGCAACAAGCTTCCCATTTTCACTCCTTGTATCCTTACCTGAAACATCAAATATAAATATATATATATAAAACTACTTATTTCATTTTTGGTGTTAAGGGAAGGAATCTGCAAAAGGAGGAAATATTTAAATCAAGCCATGTGTACAAACTTAAAAGAATTAAAAGAAAAAACATTGTTATATGTCTGAGTGTTTTGTAACACATGTATGTAGTGCCCGTCGAGACTATAAGATGGTGTCCAGTTCCCTGGAACTGGAGTTATAGAATGTTGTGAGTTGTACAATGTGAGCTGCAATGTGGGTGCTGGGAACTGAAACCAGGTCCTCCGCAAAAGCAGCCAGTGCTCCTAGCAGCTGAGACATCTCTTCAAACCCCACAAAGTAAAACAAACAAACAAACAAACCCATTGTTTGAGTTGGCTATGCAGAAAAACCTGGCCTAGCCTAAACCATGTAGCAGTCCTCTTCCTTCAGCCTCTCAAGTCCTAAGATTACAGTCATGTGACAGCATATCCAGCTTGACATCCATGAAATTGTTAGCCATATTGGTTTTGGAGAAGGGGTTGTGTGGGAGGTAACTTATTCTAAACTGTATTATGTGATATACATCACACACATAGAAGCTACTAACCATGACTGCATATTCTTGATTATGACTTGTCACATGGGGAACAAAAAGCACCATAAAACTAGGTCACTTGAGGACCAAAATATTAAAGAGGGATGGTACTTTGAAAAATGAACATGTGTTGACATAGTGCCAATATTATCACTGAGCAGTATTTAATCTCAGAAAAGTAGTTTAAGTCCTTATCAATAAATCAACAGCACCAGGACCATAAGACCTTGAGACTAACAAATTCACAAAAGCAGAAGAGCGGGTTCCTTAACCTATTCAGTTGTTGCAAGTTTTCCTACTACTGAAATGGGGAGACAGTAGAAGTCAGCTTTAGAAATAAGAATACCCAGTCACTAGTAGATACTGTTTACTCAAGGTCAGGAGCACAAAACAAAACCTGGCCCTTTAACTATGGAGAGAAAAAAAGAAGGCAGAAACTGTAATATAATGTAACAGAAAACACAGATGGGGACTCTGACCCAGACTCAGAGGAAGGGTAAAGGGAGAGAGTAGGGGACCTAGGAAAACAGGGAATAGAATGAATGAAGCAGAAGAGACTCAGAAGGTGGAAGGAGGAAAAGAATGAAGTGGGCATGACAGAAGAATCTATGAGTGGGTAGCACAGGACAATTTCATATTGAACTTGGGGAGGGGGTCTCTCTCTTAGTTCCTCCTCCCAACATAGCCACAGTTTTTCATATGTGAAAAAAAATAGAATAGCATTACTGAGTTCACTAAGGGTTTTAAGCAAGGGGGAAACATTAATACATTTGTATTTTAGTGACAGAAAATAACAGAAGGGAACTTAAAGGAAATATCAAGAAGACCCTCTGGAGATTTCAAGGCCAGCTTGTCTACATAGCTGTAGTTGAAATCAGCTAGGGCTACACAGGAAGATCCTGTCTCAAAAAAAAAAAAAAAAGAAAAAAAAAAAAGACTAAATGTAAGAAATAGAGCAGTAATGAAGGAGAGCCAAAGAACTGACATTAGCTCCCCCAGCCCACCACTGTCATTTAGTGGTTTGAAGGAGATTAGAGAATGAATAAGGAAACTTGTGCCTGAGAATCTTTGCCTTAGGTAAGGGCAACAGATAGATCTAGATCCATTTGTCCTTCATGTGCTGTTCATTTAGATTACTTAGAGTGGCTGATCTTTTAAATCTTGACTACACTACATTTATTGTAAATTAAAAAAAAAACCCACTGACTAGTGAGGCAACAGTGTGGATTGTGTGTATAAATTATGCCACAATAGACCCGATAAAAACAAATGACGGAATGCTAAGGGTGCCAAGGCCACCTGTGTGGCCTACCGTAACTCAAATGTATAAAGATGCTATTTAGTTCTTACCCTTCTCCTCAGGCTTCTGAATGTCACGATCAGGTGAGACCAGTTGCTCCTGTGCTTCTCTGTGAGGGGCTGTCTCTCCAACCAGCACAGTCTGTCTGGTTCTTTGGGATGAGTCCTAGAGATAAGCACAGATAATTAGGAAACTGGTTTACAAAAAAAAAAAAAAAAAAAAACCCACTCCAATGTTAGAAAATAGAAACTTTAAAGAGGGTAAGAAAAGAGGCAGAAGAATGGAGAGCCTCCTCTCATCAGGGGATGGCAAGGGTGAGTGAGGTGAGGCTGAAACTGACCAGCAGTGACCCTCCCACTGCTGTGCTCATGTCCACCTATGTGACCTGGGGACTCACTTCTTACTTTCCTGCAAACGGGCACCTGTACCCCTTACCTTCTGCTGTCCTGCTTCTCCACGGTCCAGCTGTAAATCTTCCAGTATTCCCACCAGGTCCTCCCCAGTCTCTGGGTGGTGCTCGAGCACCTGGACCAGCAGATCTCTTGGCAGGATGGTCAGGAACTGCTCCAGTACCAGCAGCTCCAGGATCTGCTCCTTGCTGTGGGTCTCAGGCCGCAGCCACTGTCTGCAGAGCTCCCTGAGTCGGCGTAAAACCTCTCGAGGTCCAGTGCTTTCCTCATAGCGCAGCTGCCTGAACTGTCTGCACAATGGCTCCTGGCCAAGGCCTTTTCTGTTTCCTTGAACTTTGAACCCCTGTTCCCAAGCACAGTGATTTTAACAGTGGCTTAAAGCAGACTTGGATCTCCAACTATATCTCTTTTGCTACCTTGAACTTTGAGACAGATTTCTATTCAACTCTGTACATACCCCAATCATTTAAGAACTACCTCTGATAGCTGACAAACAAATCCCCATAGTCCCTAATTTATCGAGCCATGCTAGTAGCCCACTCCTCTTTTATTTTTGAGACAGGCTCTCACTATGTAGCTCTGGCTGGCCTGGAATTTAGTATGTAGACCAGGCTGGCCTCAGAGTCTACCTGCCACTGAGTGCTGGGATTAAAGTCCTACACCACCACATACAGCTTCTAGTCCCCCTTTAAGGCTAATGTCACCAAGATAAGAATAATTTATTTTCAAGACACCAAGAACTCTGCAGACAGATCGCCCAAGATGGGATCCACACGCACCAGAATTAAATAATGACTGACCAGTTTGTCCAAGACAGATTGACAAAGTTACTATTTGCTCCTCTTCCTCTCAGCTTTTGCCATTTCCCCATTTAATCCTGAAGCTCTTGTCAGGGCCCCGAGACAGGGCTCAAGACACTGTCTTCCTGTTTCTTCCCAACATGGATGTGCTATGTAATTGACTCCCATCTTATTTCGCCATCACTCCTCTCTCATTGGACTGAGTAGCAAGTTACCCAATTTAGTCTGTTAGTCCCACAAGGTCAGACCTCTGATTCCATGAACAGTAGCGATTTTCTCATTACCTGAAGCTCCTCCTTCAGATTCAGGGGAGCCAAAGGGTATGCGAGCTTGCTAGGGTGGATCTGGGAAGAGGTATGTATGGGAACAGAATATGATCAGAACATGTTGAAAACTCTCAAAGAACTTAAAAAAAAAAAGAAGAAGAAGAAGAAGAAGAAGAATGCACATGAATACATACTCACCAAGGCCAATGCCATCCCTTGCTTCCGGTGCCTTGCTTTGGAGAACTTTCTTTTAACTGGATCCTTGAGGGGCACTCCTAAAAACACAAGAAATAGTCGTGCTAGTAGTAAAAACAGCAACAAATGATCTTTCCTTAGCGCTGTTCCCTTCTACCAATTTGGTTTCTCCAAAAGAGTTATTCCGAAGTATATATAAAGAAGGTGAGAAAACTTTTATAGGTTGCCACCCACCCTAGAAATAGTAATCGATTTGAAAAAATCACCAGTTTTAAACTCTCAAATGATTCAGTTGAGGACCACTAGTAAATGTAAAACAAGTGGGTGAAAAGAGGGAAGAACAGAGCAGTCTCCATGTTATAAACCACCCTGTGTACTAATAAAACAAAAATAAAGGTAGCTGGCAGTTGCAAATGTAAGCAACTGATCAAATACAGCAGCATTAGTAGTAAAGCACCAATACCAAGTAACATGTTACCTATGTTATACTTTTAATAGATAACATTTATCATGAATTTACTGAGGAAACTTTCTGAGAAATCCAGAACTCAGTCCATCTACAACTGGCACAGATCCAATTTCCCTGAAGCAAAAAGCAGATGTTGTGAGGTTATTGTTCTACAATAAGTAGACACAACTAAGTAAAAGTGAAATCTGACCCTTGCATTAAAAACAAAACACCGAACATTTAAAGTCAGATGGGGTACTTCAGGCCTACAAATTTGGGGCCAACCTAACAATTAAATTTAAAAGCCACGACTAGTATTTTGTTTGCGATATGGTCTTGCTATGTTACTCATAAGCCTGAGCTGAAATGACCCTCCCATCCCAACCTCTCAAGTAGCAAGGATGTGAGAGGCTTGCATGAGCATGACCTATTCATAGAGGCTTGAAAAAGTCCACGGAAGTGATGATTGTTGACCAAATATCTTCACACCCTGTGTCCCAGAAGTGACATATAAACTAACCACTACAAATATTAACCTGATATTTTCTGGTCAACAATTATTTTGGATGTTTCTGTATTTTTGGATGAGATTTAATATTTAAATTAACAGACTGTAGACTGAGTAAAACAGATTATCCTTCATAATGTAGTGGGCCTCGCCGATCAGCTGAAGGTCTGAGAACAAAAGGACTCATCCTCTCCCAAGTAAGAGAATAAAACTTCCATTCTAGCAGCTTTCTAGTCAGATACCAGTGTTGTACTTCTGCCTTCAGCTCTGGGCTGAGAATTCAGTTCCTCTGGGTCATAAGTCTCTTGCCTTCAGACTTAAACTAAATAATCAGCTTTTGTGGTTCATTGGTCTTTGCCTTACAGTAGAATGAAATTATTTGCTGTTTTGATTTTAGCTTTCTATTTCCCCCTGAATGTCTTAGGACTTGATAGCTGCCATAATCAAGAGGCAATCCTTATAACAAATCTTTGGCTTTTTCCCTATTACTTGGAAAAGTAGCATTTATTAACTATGCACAAAAATGGATTTCATTATAACATGTCAAACATAGATTTCCACCAACTGCTCCACCGTTCCCAATGATCCTCTTCTCAATCCTCTTTCAACTTTCACGTTTTTATTTTAATCTCTTTTTAGACATCTATTGACCAAAATCAATAAAAAAAAATTGATCCTATTTCTTTAAATAACTCTGATAAAAAGGATGAAGAGATGGATTCGTGAGTAAGAAACAGGCTGCTCTTTCAGAGAATCCAAGAGAGGCTCCCTGAACCCTTGCTGGGTGACTCATAATGCCAAAGACTGCAGCACCAGATCTGAGTACCTTTCTAGCTTTCAAGGACAACTGTATTGAGTGCACATACCTGGACATATATAGATAATTTAAAAAACAAATCTCTTTTTAAAGGCAGTAAGAACTCTGATACAGGCATAATACATAAATTAGTGGTGAATCAGTTCTACAGTGCGATTGCATGAATCAACACAAAACACAGTAGTTTAACCTGTTTTGGGAGGAACTCCAGCTGCCTGACATTTAGGGCAGAAAATTGACCATTCCCTCGTCCTTTCATATTGTATGTATATAATTAATCAAGTTCTTTTGAGAATATGTGTATGGGTGTTTTGCCTGCATGTATGTTTGTGTCCATGCATCACATGTGTTCCTGAAGAGAGCCAGAAGGTGTAGATCTCTTTAAACTAGTTTCCAGTGGTTGAGCTGCCATGTGGGTGTTGGGATTTGAATCTGGGTCTTCTAGAAGACTGGCTAGTGCTCTTAACTGTTGAGCCATCTCTCCAGCAGCCCTGAGTTTTTTTTTTTTTTTAATTCTATAGCTTCCTATGTCTCAAATACACTCTTTTTGTACTTTCTTGATCACATGGTCTCCTACTCAGAGTATTTGAACTCATTGGTTCTCAACCTGTGGGTCACGACCCCTTTGGCAGAGCTCTAGCTCCAAATATTTATATTACAATTCATAACAATAGAAGAATTACAGTTATGAAGAAGCAACAAAAATAATTTTAAGGAGGAGGGGTCATCACAACATAAGGAACTGTGTTAAAGGGTCCCAGCATTAGGAAGGTTGAGAACCACTGTTCTAACTAGTCTTCTGGATACGAACCTATTTCCCACACTGCACCTGTGACCTTCCTAAGTCGAAAATGAAGCACACCTCTGCTGTGCCTGCTGCACATGATTCACCATCACCATTAAGATCAAGCTTAAAACATGTAATAAGGTCAAAAGTTTTCTTATGCTTTAATCATCAAACTTGTATTACTTCTGTTCTTGGTTCCTTATATACTCCACTCTTACATGGAAAACCCCTGAGCTCCCCCCCCCCCCACACAGTTTTTCTGTGTGACCCTGCCTGTCCTGAAACTCACTCTGTAGATCAAGCTAGCTTCGAACTCAGAGATCCCTCTGTGTCTGCCTCCCAAGTGCTGGGATTAAAGGCGTGTGCTACTGCTGCCCAGCTAGCATTTTTTCTTCTTAGTGACCAGTCATACCTCACATCCCAGCGGGATAAGCCAACAGAATAGCTCCACTTGCTAATTCAATATCTATAGAGACCCATTAAGAATTACTTTTAACCTTATACTACAGACATAACTTGACATGGAGAGTTGAAGAATTTACACAAGTCTCAAAGCTGATTTTCAGGGTTTTTTGTTGTTGTTTTGTTTTGTTTTTTGGGGGGGGACAGGGTTTCTCTCTGTAGCTCTAGTTGTCCTGAAACTCGCTCTGTAGATCAGGCTCGCCTCAAACTCACGGAGACCGCCTCCTGAGTGATGGGATTAAAGGCACGTGCCACAAACGCCCAGGTGAACTTCAGATTTTTTTTTTGGACCATTTAAAAAAAAATCCACAGACCCAAAAATTTCAATTTATTTTTCCCTTCTCTCTTGCTTGTGTCCCTCTGATCCTAAACGAATGTTGTGGGGTCCACCTAGCCACAACTGTCACAATAATCAATCTTCACTCCTCGCCAGTTTTTCTTTCTCCCAAGGGTCTCACTCTGTAGCCAATAACGACAATCCTCCTGTCTCCTATCCCAAGTCCTTGGATTATAGAAATTATTCACCATCCTCAAATGCAGGTTTTTAACTCCACTCAACTTTTTTTTTAAGATTTATTTATTCATTTTACATATCAGAGCTCTACCTGCACGTATCCCTGCATACCAGAAGAGGATATCAGATTTCATTATAGATGGTTTTGAGCCACCATGTGGTGGGCTGGGAACTGAAATCTGGACCTCTGGAAGAGCAGACAGTGCTCTTAACCGCTGAGCTATCTCTCCAGCTCTGCACCCAACTTTGAATTATTCTTGATTTCATTTCTGCCCGTCCTCCAATCTATTCCCGTTATGAGTTCCCAATTACAAATGCTTTAAAACTCGACAGATTTACTCTAACACCAAGTTCCTCACACAACGAAATCAAAATGGCCACCTTGTCCACGCACTTACTCTTTCTGTCAATCTTTTTCACTGCACTCGAAACACTGCGGTAACCTTGTTATTTCCTAAATAAGTCAGACAAGCTCCAGCTTTAGGGCCTCTGCATTTGCTGTTCACTTATGCATGCTTCTTTGTTTGTTTGTTTGTTTGTTTTGTTTTTTCGAGACAGGGTTTCTCTGCTTAACACAGCCCTGGCTGTCCTGAACTCGCTTTGTAGACCACGCTGGCCTCGAACTTAAAACTCACAGCGATACGCCTGCCTCTGCCTCCCGAGTGCTGGGATTAAAGGTGAAAACCGCCTACGTGTACCCATCCTCTCTGGATTATGTAATCAAATATTCTACTTACAGTGGAAACTACTTAAACGCGCAGCAGAAGCCATGTGAGCTAGCGCCATCCTATGAGCTCAGAATTTATAGGTGGAAGGAGAAACTGGAGTTCAAACCAAGAGTACCCTCAGCCAAATGAGTGAGGCCAATATGGGCTTCACGAAACGCTCTCAAAACAAAAACAAACAAAAACCCACACACATCAAAATAAAACCAACAGAACCCAGGTGTGTTGGCTCACGTTCGTAATCACAGCATCGGAATGCTGAAGCAGGGGGATATTCAGGAGTCTGAGTCCAGCCTGAGCCACACAGGATAAGCCTGCGCAACAGCACCAAACTGTCTCAATTACGTCCTCAGCTTCGTCCCTCTACCATGCCCAAGAACGGTAGCTTCCGCCACGCACCAGCTTCTGGTCCTACAAGCTCCGAGGAGTGGATTGCTTCTGTGTACCTGCCAAACCCGCCGCGCAAGAACCCTAAGGTTGCGGTTCTTCCTCTGCAGGAGCCGGATCTCCACACGTCCTCTCGCCCCGGCCGCAGGGTCAGTCACATGTCTCTCAATGTCGCTGTTCCAGCCCAGTAGCTTCCGGCTCCACTCTAGGACCGTAGGAGGACCACGACCCAACTCAGTGGTGTCCTGGCCGGCTCTAAATGGAAACATTCCATTTACATAAAACAGACCCTTTCATTTGACTGTTTCACATACAGTCGTCACGTCTATCACTAGAATAACAAATCTCGCGCTGTAACTACAGCCACCCACAGAGACAGGAACTGAATGTTTAAGTTAGGCTTTAGCCAGAAGCTGGCCTGATCATGAAGGTTGGATTTAATATCACCTCTCCAAAGAAGTCACCTTAATACCTCATCTCAAAACAACAGTTTTCTAGAAACCCAAAGGTAATTATTAGTGCTCAAGTTTATTCTTCATTCCCCACCCTTTCGCTACCAAGTTCCAAAGACTCCTATCTGTGCCTTTTCTCGCTTGTTTGATTTCTGAACTAGGCACCCAACAATGCTCAATCTGGTTAGTGTCCCGTGTTATCAGATATGAGCTCTGTAGTTCTCTAGCCCAATGGGATGTAAAGTACCTCAGAACAAAAAGGGCATTAAAGATGGTTTGTGTGCAGATAAACTCAGAACAAACAAAACATTTCTAGTGTTTAAGGGCAGAGTCCTTCCTATAGTGCCTACTACAAAGTCCGCTGCCATCCTCCCTTCCCTTATCATTCCCTATTGCTATCAATTTACTTTGATAAATAGACTACAGTTTGAGGTTCATCTCCAATCATCTGAGCAGGACTCCAGCTCTTTCATGAACACATAACCAAAAAGACTCTTACAAGTTTGGAATATCCATGGCAGGAGCAGATGTCAAATCCCCTTTTAAAGGTTCAGAAACCCATAAATATTCCTAGATCCATTCAAAACTTCATAAAGTGGCTTAGTCATGAGATCAAAATTTGGGATCACATTCTACAGTAGTCTGCCATACCTAGGAATACTTTCAATTGCCTGAGGATCACATGTTTTTTTGTTTTTTCTCCATTTTTTCTAATTGTTACTGGTTTCCAACCAGGCTCCTCTTTCCAGGTTGGAAGAGAAAACCCAATAATTTCTCAGTCTGTTGACGTATTTGGGCCTTGTAGGCTAACAACCCTGGTAAATGGTTTAAAGTCTCCTAGTTTCCAGTTACCAGAACGTCACTGATATCTTGTTATAACATGTCCCCTTTCAATATTAGGACTTTTAAATCTTAACCCAGATCGATGGTCCAGAGGTCAAGAACCCTTGCTGTTCTTCTGGAGCACCCAGTTCACAACAGTTTGGTTCTCAGCTTACGACAGTCTATAACTTTAGCTCCAGGGATACAGTAGTCTCTGACCTCCTGTGGTCACACACACACACACACACACACACACACACACACACACACACACAC
>CAJQZJ010033242.1:1257640-1275781 GCA_907164525.1 Lophiomys imhausi | reverse complement strand
CACACACACACACACACACACACACACACACACACACACACACACACACTGGCACATCTTCACCCCATCACCTCTCCAAAGATCATTGAATTCTAAATTCTAAACCCCACATGCATGACACCTAATCCCCCAAAGTACTAGCAGCTGTACAGTTTTGGGTTGTAAGCTGCTAAGTCTGGTTCCTACCACTCAAAGATGAAAAGGATCCTCCAGTTCTAATAATAGAAACCGGGGCAATCTCCGCAAATGTGGTTCATCAGACTGTACTGGCCGAGAAGAGCCAAGTATATATCTTGAAAAATATTGTGAATTGCTTGCAGGTCCTATATAAACGCACTCATGAGAGTAGGGCTTCTCTATTAGTAATACTATTGGAAATATATGGTTATATTTCCAATAAGTCCTGTTTTAGAAAATAACCTAATAAATCCTATTTCAAGAAATTTTGAATTATCAGACAGATTCCTTTTCTTTCCCATTGGGCCTTAGTTAGTAACTCAGATACCCAGACCTCAGGATTTACCTCAGTTGGTACCTCACTAAGCCATACCTAGGAGATTCTTCTTTTTTTTTTTTTTTTTTTTTAAAGATTTATTTATTTATTATGTATACAGTGTTCTGTCTGCAGGTATATCTACAGACCAGAAGAGGGCACCGGGTTTCATCATGGATGGTTGTGAGCCACCATGTGGTTGCTGGGAATTGAACTCATGACCTCTTGAAGAGCAGCCAGTGCTCTTAACCGCTGAGCCATCTCTCCAGCCCGGAGATTCTTCTTTTAAAATGAATTACCACAAGTGGTCTAGAGCAGCGGTTCTCAATCTGTGGGTCATGAACCCCTGGTACCAATCTAGCTCAAAAAAATTTATGATTCATAACAGTTGCAAAATTACAGTTATGCAGTGGCGATGGAAATAATTTTATAGTAGAGGGTCACCAGAGCATGAGGAACTGTATTAAGGGGTTGCAGCATTAGGAAGGTTGAGAACCACTGTTCTTGAGGAACCTGCAGATGCTCCTGCTGGTCTTCTGAGAAATAAATTTAGTTAGCAGTACTTGGTGGTATCTGGGAATTTGGAATATAGAGGAATCTGTGAATCAACCAACTTCCTGGGCAATAAGGGGTTTCAATTTTCTTCCTTTCTGGCTTTGTTTCACAGCCCCCTTCCCCCTTCATGGTTGACTTTACAATAGGCTTGCTGAAGATCTTTAAAATTGTTTAAAATTGTTATTGTTTATGTGTGTGTTGGTGTATTGTCTGCATGTCTGTCTGTGTATCACTTGCTTTCTGGGGACTGTGGAGGCCAGAAGAAGGGATCAGATTCCCTGAGATACAGCCAGTTGTAAGCCACCACCAGGTGCTATGACTCCAACTTGAGAAGAACATCCAGTGCTCTTAACCACTGAGCCATCTCTCTAGCTCTGCTATTAAGATCTTCTAAAGATCTGTTGTTTCCTCAGACTCCCAAGTCCTTTCTTCTTGGAAGATAATGGAGGTCTCACTCTTACTAACCTCTTAGTTGTTACACACTGTCCACAAACTCAGACGGTTCATGCCCACAGTCTTTCCTAATTTTGTAATTTCTTTCTAATATCAGGGATACTTTATGAAACATAGATCATGTCACCATTGTGACATTTTCCAGGGCTTCGGGATCCATATTGGCAATTTCTATACAACTCACAGACTTGCTTCAAGAATTTGGATAGTCTTCATTGGATTTTTGTTGTACTGTCAGACCTATATTTGGGACCCCTTTCTAAGTCCTTTGAGGATACATCTCCAATATCTTTCCAGATGTTGTTGCCCAACTAGTTTTGAATTCCAGTTGTCCTCAAGTCTGTTGGCTTGAGAAAGGGTCCTGGCACCTAATTTCCTCCTCTGACCTTACCCAGTACCAGCTTCGTCAAGCTTGGTGAAGAAGATTCACAGGGCCTGAATGCCTGCCCAGTTATGGAAAAAGTAACAAAATTGAATCTAAGGAAGTCAGCCCCTCCTGTGAGGTGATCGTAGTAAAATGTCTCTGAGTCTTTCCAATTCAGGAGGTCAAAGATAGAAAGGAGGGGTGTGGGCCCAGTAATACTCCAGTGGCTGTTCATCTTGGTCTACTCCCAAAGGGAGATTTTTAAGTTTTTATTTTATTTGTGTGTTTTATACAAGTGTTTGTGTGTGTGTGTGTGCGCGCACACACACGCTCACACACACGGGAGTCACAGCATGCATATGGAGGTCAGTAGACAACTTGTACAGTACATTTATCTCTTTCCACTATGTGAAGATTCAACTCGGGTTTTCAAGATTGTTGTCAAATGAAATCAGTGGGAAGAATTCTCAAAAAGCTAAAAACCTCACACTGCCACTTACCACCACACTATAATAATGTTTTCTGTCCTTCTCTTTACTTCTGCAATACAGCAGTATTTCAGCCACTGTTCTCAGCGCGCGCGCACACACACACACAGGTATCACAAAATGCTTATTTTAGGACCCCCTTATGTAAGAGATTTTCATATTTTATGAAATAGTGTATTTTTTTGAACTCATAAGATAATGGTCTATAAAAAATTATGCTTCAAAAATGTACAATTGTAAGTTAATCAGCAGTGGAGGTACTAATTTACTTTCTCTTCACCGACTAAAACTCAGTTTGATTCTGTAGAGTTGATAAACTTCTTGTATCAGTCGAGTTTACAAAAATCTGATTCTAAAGTCAAGCACATGATTCATGCCTGTAACCCGAGATAAGGTTGGGGCAGGAGGACCACCTGAATTAGTCCTGGGCTACAGAGTGAGTTCAATACTCCAGGTAAAGCCTGGGCTATACAACAAAACCCTGCCTCAAAAAACAGGGGTGGGATGCGATTCTAATGATTTCTTCAAATGTTAGCTATTTTGTCCTATTTTTATTCTACAACCCACAATTACATAATTCTGTGAAAATAGATTCAAAGAAAAAGCTGTTGTCTGTTATAGGATAGCCTTGTGAGGCAAATGGGATACACAATGAAATTACATGTCTTTTTTTTTTTAAAGATTTATTTATTTATTATGTATACAGTATTCTGCCTGTATGTATGCCTGCAGGCCAGAAGAGGGCACCATATCCCATTATAGATGGTTGTGAGCCACGATGCGGTTGCTGGGAACTGAACTCAGGACCTCTAGAAGAGCAGTCAGTGCTCTTAACCTCTGAGCCATCTCTCCAGCCCCTACATGTCTCTTTTAAAGCAGATTTAACCAGCCAGGTTCCTCTGGGATGTCAGCGTCCCATGGTGAGCAAGCTGTATGTACAACAGAAACTACTGTGCGCACTGAGGAGCTGTGGTTTCTTAAGCTCCTTTTCTCAAGCGAGAAAGACAAAGATAGGGAAACCAAGTAGAAAGAAAAGTGACAGAAAAACATTTGCAGGACAGTTAATAAGCTAATTTTTTTATTACCTGAAGAATTTTTATGATAAGAAACCCAAAATTCCCCATATAAAATGGCCAAACACTAGTGTGAACACATTAAAGGAACTGCACTGAAAAATCAGAAATATATATAAAAAAGATGCCTTACTCTTGAAAAGAGAAAATAAAATTAAAAATAAAACCCACTTTCATTGACCAGAAAAACAAAGACATAATGAGTTTAGAAAAAGTACAATGCTGCTGGTGCTGTTGGTCTTCGAACTGGGGACTGGTACTAGAAAGCACCATTGTAGTGTCTACTGAAAATCAAAAGCATGGAGCTGAAGTGTGACATTTAGCTTTTCACTAATCATCCCAGAAAAACCAATTTCTTAGACTTCTAACCGTATATATATATCTTATAGTGTGCTGCAATTTGTAGTTATTTAACTTTTTCTAGTTTGATCCCAGTAGAATCATAAATTCTGTGGTGGCAGTGGCTAAGGCCAACTTACAGATTTATGTGAAGTACTTACAACACATGAAGCACTGTGTTCCTCTTTACCCAATAAATGTTTGTACAGAGCGAATCTGTTTCAAGGCTGGTGCTCACAGCTCATGAAGTGAGCCCGAGCCACTTCTGAAAGCCTCCACAGCTCTTGCCCTTGCCTGGCACCAGCTGCTGTCTCTCCAACACTGCTGCTCCTCACTCCCATGTCATGAACCCACATGGATTTATGGCTTAAGTTCATTTCTAATGACTTTAAGACAGAAGAGTCCCACTATAAACTATAAAATCATTAAAAAATTAGATTTATATGGACTTACAAAAACACTTTCAACATGTACTGTTAGGTGAAAAAACAAAATGTCTTCCCCTGTAGAGGTATAGCGAGGTAGTTTCTAGAAACAGAATGTGCGGAGGGACAAGCTAAGCTTTTACCAGTTTCCCTCACTCTCCTTTGGGGAGACGTGGAGCAAGTTACAACACTGAATGGAGGTGTCCTGTATCATATGTCACTATTAGATTCCGGAATCTTGAAGGACAACATGCTGTTAACTCTATGGGACTTACTAGTTAGTGTTTTGAGCCTTGTAAAGGAAGTTTCCCAAATGAGATGAGTTAGTTTCAGTGGTGTTGAGATATCAGGGTCATTAAATATCAGCATCCCTATGGACAACAAAGGCCTTATTGAAGATCTTTTTTTTTGCATATTTGAGACAGGGTTTCTCTGTGTAATAGCCTTGATTGTCCTGGACTCGTTTTGTATACCAGACTGGCCTTGAACTCAGAGACAGCTACCTGCCTCTGCCTCCTGAGTGCTGGGATTAAAGGTGTGCACCACCACACCCGGCTCGTGTTGAAGATCTTAATTGCAGCTCACTCTGAGGTCTTCCTCGGAATAGCTCTTCACATGCTCTGCAACCATCTCCTCCCTTGTATCTCCACAAGTGCTTTTTTTACTTCTAGGTGGACCTAATCTACCCTTTGGAAGACTTAGGTACCCTGGATCATCTGCTTTTCTATCTTGATTTATGAATAAACCTTGTGTCCATTTCAAACAGGGTTCGGCCAATAAAGTCAAGCTTTTCTTTACAAACACGTCATGAAGATACACACTTCAAAATTCAAAAGGACAGCAGGCGTTTGTTGTCTATCTTCTCCACCCAACATATTTTCAAATAGCCACATCCTCCTTATGTAGCTCCACACTGACCATCCCTGCACTGTCCCAAAGTAAGCGATTCTGTTCATAAGGCAACAGCGCTTATTTTAAGCAGATGTGTAACCCAATTAAGGTGAAATCATGTTAAGAATACCAAGTCAGAAATACTCTCTCCTGGCAATGACCTTGGAAGCCCTGCAAATATGGCACTGTGGTGAGGAGGAGCTTGTGGTGCACAGGCTATGGTGTGCCCACTGGGTGCTGGCAGCTGAGGACAGGGGCTCTTGAGAAACCATACACAGGAACCACACTTATCTCACTGTGGAAATGGAAGAGAAACAAATGGAAAACAGAAAATGGTATTGAAATGGTGGGAATAGGTAATCTTGCAGAGCACTGTTTTGGAGATGTTTACTGTAGTGTGCTTGAAGATGGAACATGATTGGAAAAGATGGGTTTGGTGCTTCAGAAAATGCGAAGGCCGCCAGTGAGTTCTTCTCTCCTCTATCAGGGCAGGTAACTGTAGTTAATGGAGAATTTGCTGAAAACCCAGAGCTCCTCAGCAAATCTTTTAAAAATGCTTCACTGATAAAGATGACACTGAATACTTCACAAGGACTCGGTGAAGATACCTATGAGAAATACATAAAAATCTGGAAATGTGTATGCTACCTTAAATAAACTACTGTAAAACAACTTACTTCGGTATGATTGCCTTAAATTAGTGGTGGATAAAACTTTCCGTAACTTTTAGTAATATAAGCAGAGAAGAAACTACTCTCAAGTACTGCCAGTGGGAGAAGATATCTCAACTGCCTAATGACTGCAGATAAACACAATATACATGTTTTTATATCTATTTTCAGACTAACCTAGGCTCTGGTGTCTAGAATTTATGAACTCACCTTTCCCCAAAAATTGTTATAAAAGTTCTATTATATCAATAATTTCAAGAATAGTACATATTACCAGAGTACCATTATCATTAATCTTGTACACTATTGTAATCTGTGTATATGCATCCCATTTGGATCAAAACCGTGATCTTCCCATTGGCAATGTGGGAGCAAAGAAAAAGTGTGGCAGGAGGTCAGAGGAAGAGCACTATCTTCATTTCACAATGCACTCAGTGCTAATTTCATATTACGAACAAACAGCACAGCATCAAAGTAAGAAAATGTCCCACTCCTTCAAAAAGAAATGTTCTTTCAAGAGATTTGGCAGCACTTTTGTGCTATAAGGGAACCTACGCTAAAGAAAATGAGCCAGGGAAAAGGAAGAAAAAGCCCAAGCTCTATTAACATTATCCTGGAAACATGGTTTCCCAAACTTTTCAATTATAAAACTCAATCTTTTAAATCAAGTCTGTTAGCTACAGGCAGAAGAACATAGTCCATTGAATCTAAATAGTTCCAAATGATTTCAACTTCTTGGACATTGCTCTCAAATTCTTTTTTGTCCTCCTGGACAAATAACTCCAAGACGTAAATTCCTCCTAGGAGGGAAAATCACAGAAGCAGATGAGGGTGGGGCACACTTCAGTTTAGTAGCACTAACTTTTATTCTGCAAAATATGACTTTGTATATGCACAAAATCATGGAAGGATACGGAAGACACTTTGCTTTTTTTTGGGGGGGGGTGTAAATCAGGACAGGAGTGACATTCACCTTAGTACTTATTCTCCTGCAATGTTTGTAAAAATTTTAATGACATATCAAGAAGTGTTTTTCTGGGGTACCCAGTAACACAGTAAGTACAACAGCACGGGGAGATGGTAAAGCCATTTACTAATATATGGTCATACAAAAAACCTTTGTTGTTGAAAGTTCCACAGTGCAGAAAACAGGTTCTCACTTGTCATCTTTCCCCTTTGTCTTCCTATATACCATTTCTCGAAAGCTGGCAAGGATCTTATTCTCTCTCTTCCGCCTCTCTTCTTGGTTAAAGGATGCAAGAGCTCGTTTCTCATCAGCACTGTAAATCTGGTTCTCTTTACGCAATCTTACAGCCTCCATTCGGCGATGCCTGCTCCCACTCATGACGTAACCTGAACATTCAAATGAGGCAATCTCTTCACTTGTCAACCCAATTTCACCCCTTCGTGGGATACGCTTTCCAGCTTTTACATATTCAGCCATAGCTGCACCTTCACCTGGAAGCAAGGCGTGGCCAAAATTCAAAGGTTTCTCATCTTGAGAGGTATGTATTATAGGTGCTTCTGGACCTATTAAATCCATGCAATCTGCACCTATCGCATGTTCCATCCACACATCTGGCAATTCCCTTTCTAAAGCCTTGCAACTGATATCACTGTGTTCTTTTTTATTCTTCCTCTTCTTCTTGAGTTGTTTTGGCCGGTGTTTCTTTTTCTTCTCTTTCTTCTTGGTTTTAACTTTCTTTTTATCACTACCAGAACTAGAATGAATGTCAGAGTCTGAATTGCTGCCATCACAATACTTTCTATGCTTCCTCTTGGAGGGCTTTTTCTTTCTTTTTTTCTTTGTTGAATGACTGGTCTTTGTCCTCTTTTCTTCACTGGTGAAGTCTGAGCTGCTGCTCTTCTGGTTCTTCACCTCATCCTCTGCTGGTGTATGTTCGTCAGAATCTGGCTCAGGAAACTTGGGTGACAATCCCCACACCTCAGGCGCTCCCAGCTCTCCAATCCTCTCTCTTTCCTTAAGCCTCCTTTGCCTATAGCTCTCCTCCTTTTCCTTCTCCTGGTCCTCCGCCCACGAGCGGTCTCCGGCATAGTGGTGGTGGTAGCGGTACCCGCTACAGATGGAAGAGGAGGCCATTGAGGCAAACTTGCGGATCCCCAGCGGTGGCAGTCGCTCTCCAGACTTGGGGCGGCTGATGGGATGCACTGGGCGGGCGCCCTCGGCACCCCGCGGAGGCTGGAGCCCCTTGGGCACGTTGAGGTGAGGGCCGAAACCGCCTCCCTCAGGGGATCGTCCAGTCTGCCACGCAGACGGTGGGCTCTCCGAGTCACGTCGTCGTCGTTTCTGAGAGCCCAGAGTGGCCTCATTAGGGCGGGATCGGGATACAGGCGACATAGGCCAACTTCAAACAGCCAAATCGGTGGTTGGTTACTCCAGAAGACACCGAGAGCACGCAACTAGGGCGCACGGCGCAGGCGCACCAGGCACGGAGGGCTGTAGTTACGTCACTGACGCACCAGACTCAGTTCCGCCGTGTGGCTCAGCACAGCCCGGGTCCATGCGTGGGCTCTGAGCCTTTGACTGAAGCAGAAGCAGCCGGAAGCTTCACAAGACACCCGTCTTCTGCCTCTGGGATGTGAACACTTACTTCAATTTTCACGATTTACATTCGCTACCTTAAGCCCCCGGGGTAACAAAAGGAATTATCATTAATGAGTCCTTCTGCTTTACTTATTTGTTTTTCGTTTGTCTGTTTCCCCCCCCCCCCCCCCCCCCGAGACAGAGCTGACTTTCCTGGAACTCACTCTTTACAGCAGGCTGGCCTGGAACTCAGAAATCCGCCTGCCTCTGTCTCTCAAGTGCTGGAATTAGAGCAGTGTGCCACCATCTCAGGGGTATTTATTTGTTTATTTTTAAGTGGAGCACATACAGCCCCAGCTGTGTTGGAACTTGCTAGGCAAGTAAAAGATGATCTTGAACCCCTAATCCTCATGTCCCCACCATTCAAGCACTAAGATTAAAGGTTTTCATAACCACAGCTGTGATGGCTACAAGAACTTAACTCTACCAGGCACCCCTTTAATAGCTGTTGATCTTTGCCCTAAAATTTCCATGGACTCTTAGCGGCCTGCATCCTACACAGAATGAGGTCACTGGTGTAACCTCATTGAATGAAGCAGACACAGAGGCCTTGTAACCAGACCAAGGAATCACTGTAATGAACATTTGCAAGCAGAAAAGTGTGGACAAAAGGGAATATTGTGGGACACACTATGACACACTCCAACTTCCACAATGAGATTTTTTTTTTTCCTGTTGGGAAAGGCTGCAAGGGTGGAGGGTGGGTCAGAGGGGGTGGGGTGGGAGATAAGTGGGAACAGGGTGTATGATGTGAAATCCACAAGAAAAAAAAACAATACAAAGATTTTTAAAAAGAGAATGAAAACGTGGTGTGCCTACTATGAGATAACCTCTTGCCCTAGCTTCTGTAAACCGTTTATCCCGTGGGAAAGGGGACAGAACAGTTTTCTCTATCTGTGTGTAAGGGAGCGAGAGATATTTAAGGGGAGCAAAGCAATTTCCCCACGCAGCTGCATATTCCATGAGAGCCAGATAATTTAATGCTCACTTTAAGCATGGTTCCCTTATCCCTCTACAGCTCTCTATTTGGTCATAAGGCTGTCGTCCTTACTGCTAGCAGTAAGTATAAATTCACTTGATTTTTAATCTAAATTTCTGTCTGGTCTTCCCCAGTGGATTTGAACTCCAGAATACACCCATCTCTTTTCTTGGATTTTTGTGTTTTAATGGTTTCATTTCTGCCTCCACCTTTTCTGCTTAGATAGTGAAGGGTCCCTGTTAGCTGTATTCCTCCTACCTGCTCCAAAGGGACTTGTCATCTACCTGGTGCTACTGGTCTTCAAGGCCAGCACCTAAGGAGATTGATCAAGAGGAACACTAGCTCAGGGTCTTAAGGCAACTTTATGAGATTCTGAGTCAAAAGTAGAAGAGTGTTGGGGTACTGCTTAGTAGTGGTGGAGTATGCCTAGCATTCATAAAGGTAATTCAGCAAACAAACCCGTTATCCCCATTGGAAGCAAAACCCAGGTTACTTCTGGAACCAAAGTTTGGGTTCAGGTTTCTGAGCTAAGTGAATTCCAGAGTCTTGTTTTACTTAAGTTCACAGACTTCCGCTCCAGAAACGCAGATGTGTCAGTCTGCAAGGTTTCTCTTTATCTAGGGACATTTCTCCATAAATCAGTTACTTGGAATTACCTTCTGAAGGCACTTTACATCCCATAATCTGAAATGTCAAACTTTCATGTAAAATAATAATTCCCTAATCTGAAAATGTAAACATGAATTACAATCTAGCAGGCTGAGCTCAGCTGGAAAAACCCCCAAAGTAAGATAAGTAAAAATTTAGGAATGATGCTTTGCTGAAGCTACACCTGTTTTATGTTTGTCTTTCAAAAGACAAACATATTTATTTATTTGTGTGTGTGTGTGTGTGTGTGCGCACCATTTGTATGTGAGTGCCTACAAAGGCCAGAAGAGGATGTTGTATACCCAATAACTGCAGTTACAGGCAGTTGTGAGCTGCCTGATATGGATGCTGGGAACCAAACTCAGGTCTTCTGGAAGAGCAGCAAGTACTCTTAACTGCTGAATCACTTCTTCAGCTCTCTGGTTTTGCCTTTTTTTTTTTTTTCAGAAAAAGTCTCATGTAGCCTGCATGAGACTCACTAGGTAGCCAAGGCTGACCTTGAACTCCTGATCCTCTAAACTCTGCCTCCCAAAGGTTTGGATTCTAAGCATATGTCACCACACTCAGCTCTGATACTAGGACTCCTAAACAAAGAAATGAAATTGAATAGTAATGGGACAGGGCACACTGTTCTAATAATATCCTTCAAAAGAAAAGAAATCTTTTAAAAATCTAGACTCAGGGGCTAAAGAGATGGTTCAATGGATAAGAGCACTGGTTGCTCTTTCAGATGACCGGGTTCAGTTCCTAGCACTCACATGATGGCTCATAATATGAGTTCAATTCCAGTTCAAGGGAATCCAGTGCCCTTTCCTGATCTCTGTAAGCACCAGGTATGCTCTTGGTACACAGACATAGATGTAGCCAAAATAGCCATGAACATAAAATAATAATGATTGTAAAAATTAAATTTAGAGCCATATAAAGATCATGGGTTCCTTATATCTTTGATCTGTAATAGTTTCTCTGTCTGTACCTCCATGAATGGCCTGCATGTTTGTTCTTTCAAGTTTCATATATTGAAATGTTATCACCAATTTGTTGGTGTTAGGAGATGGGGCCTTTTGGAAGTTATTGGCACAAGGGCTTAGCCTTCATGGTTGGAATAAGTGCTGTTATAAAAGAAGTCCCAGAGAGCTGCTTTGCCCCTTCAATAGTTACATGATGCCCTTGCTTGAGAATGAAACATGCCCACAGCTTCTTTGATTCCAGAACCATGAGAAATAAATTTCCATTGTTTGTAAGCCATTCGGTTTATGGTATTTAATCATAGGAGTCCAAAAAGACTCAATTTTTTTTTCTTGTCATAACTTTGAGGAGTCCAGTCTGACTGTTCTGTAATGTGTCCTACAAATTTATCTGACTGGTTTGTGATGTAATTCAGGGTGATCTTACTAGATCCTGCTGGTGATATTACAGTGTCACATTAGCAGGCAGGCACTTAATGTTGGTTTGTCCCAATATGTAGTCAGTGAGAAATTCCTAACCAGCAAATTAAAGAACAAATTAACAGCAAGGATAATCTGGAATTAAGTTCCTTTCCAAATTGCTTTAGAGTGCTTTTACAGATATATTTAATGATTTGTTAGAGAGACAGAGATTCATGTAGCCCAGGCTGGTCTCAAAATCATTACAAAACATGGATGAACTTGAACTCCTGATTCTCCTACATCCTATGAACTTCAACTGTAACTATGATTTTTTCCTTTCTGTAATGGACACATTGTTCTTAGCATTTTGATAACCAGCTTTTGTTATGTTTCTTTTCCATGTTAAGGTCTTTTATAAATTCCCATATGATTTCCTATAATATGGGGTGGGTGAGGACACAGGATATTTTTTTAGTTTCTCACTTCTCATGGTATCCTAGCTGGTGTCAAGTTGATAACAAGACAAAACAAAAAACTAAACAGCACATCTGGATGCTTATTTCTGATTTTTGTTTTGTTTTGTTTTTGAGACAGGGTTTCTCTGTATAGCCCTGGCTGTCCCAGTCTCATGCTGTAGACCAGGCTGGCCTTGAACTCATAGAGTTCTCTCACAGGCCTCTGCCTCCGGAGTGCTGGGATTAAAGGCATGCACCACCACGTCCAGCCTGGATACCTGTTTCTGCAGGTAACTATAGATAATGAGACCTTGGTTCACACTGACATCTTAAATTCCAATCTAATATTACAGGATGCATTTGAGTCTTTTCAATATTTATAACTTCCAAGAGAGTAAAATGTTCTAATATCTTTAGTGTATTTACTCATTTGATTAATCAATCCTGCTTATAATAATTTTCCATATTATCTTCTTAGTCCTATCAGTTGGGCTCAGTCCTTATATGGTATGACTGGTGTGGTAAAATGAATTTGATTGGATTAAAGTGTGTGTATGTATGTGTGTGGTGTTAACACAGCTCAGTCAGCAAAGGGTTTGCTGTGAAAGATGAGTGTAAGTTTACAGGCGTTTCCACTAACCTGACGTCAGGGGTCCTTCATTGCTTACATCATCACCTGCAGACAGGTGTGCCACATCTGGTCGGATGAAAGCTCCCACTCACCTCTTTCCTGGCCTTTTTTCCTATTTCCTCTCTTTTCCAGTGTCTGTCTAGGTTTCTCCCTCTGTCCCTCTGTCCCCTATGCCCCCACTCTTCCCTATTCCCCCTCTCCCGCCCACTCTCTCTTTCCTCCCACTCCCTCACCATGGGTCTGCTCTTAACTCCATTCCCCCTTATCTTAATAAACCCTTTATAACTGACCTGTTGCATGGCATGACATGATTTCCTCAGGGAATACAACTTGGCATGGGCTCGCCATGGTGTACCACCCCACCACACTATTATAACAATGAAGACTGGTTTGATCTCCAGAACTGGTGTGAAAATTCTTGTAATCCCAGTGCTGGGGAGGTGGAGAAAGGTGATCCTTGAGACTCGCTGGGCAGCTAGCCTAGTCTACTTGTTGAGCTCCAGAAAAGTGGAGCTTAAAATCCATGGCCTGCAGTCAGGATCATGTGCTCAAGTATGTGCACACACACCTATCTCTCAAGTGAACAAATAACTTGTAGCACTAATCCAGGACACCTTTGGATGCATCAGTGCTGGCCTCTCCAGAGAGGACTGACCCAGGCGAGAAGAATCACAGTGATTGTGGGTGGCACTGTCCCATAGGCTGGAATCCCAGACTAAATAAATTGAGAATTAGAAGAAAGGCGGATGGACATTAGACTTCATCTTTCCCTGCTTCTTGATATCTATAATGTAGACATGACCAAGTAGCTTCATGCTGCTTCTGGTGTGGTGTTCCTGCCATGGTGGACTGTACCCTCAAACTGAGAGCCCAGATGCATCTTTCTTAAGTTGCCTCTTCTCAGATATTTATTATAGCTATGAGAAAGTAACTAATCCCTCTGGTTTATTAGGTAATTGTGTGTCACCGTGACAATATCCCTGACAGAAACAGTGTGGGAGGGAAGATTTATTTTGGCTCATGGTTTTAGGTAGGTTTCAGTCCATTGTGGCAGGAAAGGAATGGTGGCAGTAGTATGAGGCAGGGGCTCTGCACATGCTAACTAACTAGGAAGCAAAAAAAGGGAATACCTGAAGGGGACAGAGAAAGCTATAGCCCCTAAGGGCAAACATCACAGACCTTCAGTTAGGCGTGGACTCCTATTTTTCACCCCATCCCAATTATGTCATGGTATAATGAATCTGTTAAAATATTATTCTGTTTGTGGATAGAAGGTGTATGTTTTATTAATCTCATAGGTTTTTCTGAATCCACTCAAATAGACTAGATTGATATCACAACTGCTTAAGCCAGAATGGGGCTTCACTCGGCTGAGCTGCCATCTCTTTTCCAATTTCTTTTATCCCTACTTAGTACTTTTTGGACTGAATTATTCACTAATGAAGGAAAGTAGGATTTTGCTTAATTTAAAAGAAAATTACCATGGGAACGCTTTTTGTGAGTGTACAGAAAACATTACAACGGATCCCTCTATTCTTCGCCCAGCTTCAACGATCATGTTTGTGTTGTTTCGTTCCCTTCTTTTCTCTCTAAGTATTTGCTTTAGCAAATCTCAGACATTGTATTGGTTCATCCATCTGTACAAGTCTTTCAATATAAAGCTCTGGTGAATAACTTTTAAAAGATAGAGAGGCAGAAGAGATGCTTCAGTAGTTGAGAGCATTTGCTGTTCTTGCAGAGGACCGGCGTTAGTTTTTTTGTAGACTTGACAAAACTAGAGTCATCTAAGAAGAGGGAACCTCAACTGAAAAACAAACAAAAAAAACCGCCCCTATCAGACCGACTTGTACACACAAGTCCGTGTGGCATTTTCTTGACTGATGATTGGTGTGAAAGAGCTCAAAACCTCAGCAAGAATATAAGATGGAGGAACCTCTGCACTATCTCGCCCTGTCACACAACAGTTGTTTGGTTCTAATAATGGTCTAAATAAAGTTTATCATTGCACCTGGCTGATCGGTCTATTGGGTTTCTTGTAATCAACGGCAGTCCACCTTTCTTAGGTTTGGAGTCTTTGTATCTAACCCCTGTGCTAGTGCAGCAATCAAGGCTGTAGAGAACCAGGAAGGAATGAAGTAGGAGTGGGCTGTCTCCGGGGCTGGGGACTAGAGAGTTTCCCGACGTGCACAGAGGCAGAGTGGAAGCTTGCCGTGCACAAGCTTTGTTGCTGAAGAGCACAGAAGAGCTGCGAATCTCTAGTTATTTGGGTAGATGCCATAGTTGGGGCTATACTGGCGGGAAGTGGAGTCTAGAGACAGGATCTGGAGGATTTTTTCTCTCAAGTAGTTTGGCCTGGAGAGGGAGGAAAGGGAAGGAAGAGGCAGGGCTAGGAGCAGCCAGACTCTCCAGACGAGTGTGTCTCCTGCTTCTTCATGGTTTCTAAGAGATACGAAATTTCCTACCATGTCCCGCCTTTGCAAAGTCTACTTCCCAGCTGAATATTTGTGTCAGCATTGTGACAACTGTGAAAGCAAGCTTTACATCAGAAAGAAGCAAAGTAATTTACCGATTAATTTACTTCCTGGGCTTAAACAAATACTCCCGTGAGACCCAGGGTCTATAATCCTTTCCCTAACAATGGGTTAACTTCGGAAGGAACCACCGAGAAGAGCATCCTAGAGGGCGCAGGAAGTGGCTTGGGTCCTCACAACGCTTCCTGTGCTCCAGTCAGTGTCTGAATGTAGTTTATTTGCCCTGAGCATCCCTTGAGGATATTTATTGTGGGTTTAGGGTGGGGCGCAGAGGAAGACTCCGAAAAGGCTAGGATTGTAGGTTACACCTGTGCAGCTGTGCCTCTGGGTGTCCCGGGGCAGGAGGGAAGGGAGGAGACAGATTCATACTGACTTACCACATTCCGAGATTCCTCTGCAGATCCACAGTTTGCAGATAGCGTGAGCCCTGGCTTGGCGCAGAATGGCTAGAGAGCCCGGAACGAGCGCAGCCCTAAGCACTCAATCTGCAGAAGAGGAGACTGGGCTTGTGGTAGTGAAGGTGGAACAGGAAGAGGTCTCTCCCTTGGCAGAAGAGGCCAGTTGGCTGGGCACCCCTGAGCCCGACCGCTCCCGCCAGCGCTTTCGTGCTTTCCGCTATCCTGAGGCTGCGGGACCCCGGCAGGCGCTGAGCCGGCTCCGTGAGCTCTGCAGACAGTGGCTGCGCCCAGACATGCACAGCAAGGAGCAGATCCTCGAACTGCTGGTGTTGGAGCAATTCTTGACCATCCTGCCAGGAGAGCTGCAGGCCTGGGTGCGCGAGCAGCACCCCGACAGCGGGGAGGAGGTGGTGGCGCTGCTGGAGTACTTGAAGAGGCAGCTGGATGAGACACCTCCACAGGTAGAAGAAACAGTGTTAGGTTCTGGGACCTATGCACAGATCCAAGGGGGCAGGCATTACTTAGAGCCCTCAAAGTCTCAGTCTCTACTGGGAACCCGAGGAACCAGTGAAGTGATCTGAACTCCTCAGAATAATTCAACGCAAAAAGGAAAACACTAGATTGTGGAAGAACTCAGTCCTAGTGAAGCTAGGGTAGAATGTGTCTAGCAGAGTGGTGAACGTTTATGTATGTACTTCTTAACTCGTGTGTTGAGCAAGCCACAGTACAGATTTGAGCACAGTGGCAATAGGTACAAATGGCTTTGTAGGTGTTTTCTTGGCTTACCACATGTGACAACATCTGCAGTGTCTTCTTGGCAGGACTGTGGTGCTTATGCCCCCACCCTTTGTAGTTCCCCTTGACAATGGAAGGAAATCCTGCAGTTTTCTTAGAACCTAGAAGGTTTTTTTTTTTTTCTATCCAAATTCATGGGCCCCTTGTTTGAGCCTTTAGTAGAAAACAGGCCAATTTTAACATCCATCTTCTGGCCTTAAAAAACAAAACAACAAAAATCCAAAACCTTTTTTTTTTTGCAGTTTCATAACAACACATCAACAATGTCAACATGTGTCTCCATCATATTCACTACCGACTCCCCCTTCCAATCTCACCCAGCCACTTCATGTCACTTTCTCCCCTTCAAACAACTCCCTTTATGGAACCTACTAAGTTCAGTTAGTGCCACTTACTGAAACATTGTCTGATCATGTCTAGGTCTTGTGCAGGTAACCATAGCCACAGTGAGTTCCTGAGTCAATTACCATGTCCTTCCCCAAGGGCGGCATTTTGCATTACTCTTCTCCACCCAAGTTCCTGTGTTCTTTCTGCTCTATCTTCCATGAGTTAGTTTCCCTGAGCCCTAGGGGCTGGGGTTGACGTAGATGTCCACTTTAAGGGTGAGCACTCAATAGTCATTTATTCTCAGCTCTTTGAGCAGTTATGAGTCTCTGAATAAATTGCTTCCTACTGCATAGAAAAACACCTCTGGTTGAGTTTTAGAGCAATGCTAATCTATACTTAGAATACATTTTGACCTGTTTCAGAGGATTTCTTCTCTGCAGCCTCCAAAGACCTGTCAGAGGATATGTGATTAGACCCTTCTAGCTAATGACCACAAGAGCAAGGTTCTGGGCTTAGAGTTGTTGTCCTGAGCTCTGTAACAGTGGAAAATCAACTCAAGTCTTAGAACTTTAGACTTAGAACTTCTCTGTAAAAGATGGAGGGAATTCTGTCCATTGTTTTACTACCAATGTCTGCCAGGAAACTAGACTTCAATGAGGATGTTCTCTGTTACTTGGTTTCATATACTGCAGTTGAAATTGTTAGTTTCTTTAAAACTCTGTTGGGTGGAAATTATTATGCTTATTTTTCAGATAAGATGTTGATATTTTTATAGATTTTCCCATCAGCTTCATAATGGTAGAGGGACAGAACAAGGAAGCAAATTAACCATTCATCCACAGGCTCTGTAGCTGATCTGGCTGGGCTCCCATTGTAGCATTGCTATTTGGGAGCTGGATGGCATGGACAAGCTGCTTAAACTGGGCCTTAGTTTCCAGTTACAGAGTTGCAAACAATTCCATAGTTCACAGGGCTCTCTGTACTTCAGGGAGTTAATGTTCTCATGAAGCTCTTAGAGTCAGTGCCTGCTAATGGACAGTCCTCACACCAAGTGTGATGGGAAAGTTTCATTGAATGAATAAAAAGAAATGAATGACTTTTAGGTCCCAACTGGTGAATGGAGTCGAGAACTTCTCTGCTGCAAGGTGGCATTGCTGACACCATCCCAGGACTCACAAAGTAGCCACTCCCAGCCAATGAAGTCTGTGCTCAAGCATGAATCTCAGGAATCCTTGGAATGTTCACCCTTACAAGGCAGAGGTGAGCAAATGCTGTGAGTGAATGTATTTGTGTGTGTGTGTGTGTGTGTGTGTGTGTGTGTGTGTGTAAGGGGGGCAGTGCAGGAGAGTGAGAGTATGAGTGAGCGAGAGAGGAGAGATCCAACTCAGGGCCTTGTACATGATGTGTGAGCATGTTATCACCGAGGTACCACATTCCATGTCCTGCACTGTGTACATTATTATCAAGACTTCATTTAGTTTTGTTTAGTGGTCATCCAAAAGATGGGTCTATTTGACAGTGACTTTCTGTGCCCATCATCAATCATTTCTAAGACTGAAACTCAAAGGGAAATTAAAAAACAAAAAAAGGAAACTTTCCTAACCCATCTGTAGGGGCTGATAGGTTAATATAAGTTAGATTTAGTGAATA
>CAJQZJ010033242.1:1240194-1252640 GCA_907164525.1 Lophiomys imhausi | reverse complement strand
TAAATAAGAGTTAAATAAATAATAATTTAAAAGTTCGGTTACACCCATCCTGTGAATGGTAAGATGTAAAAAAAATTGGTATTTGGAAAGAATTAATCTAGTTTTAGCAACATACTGATCTCAGTTTTTTTAATATGTGTGTATCTTTGGAGTCAGACTAGAGCAACCAATAAAACTGAATTTTTGCTGTGATAGACCTTAAATTCTAGTGGTAGAAGATAGCAAAAAAAGTCAGTAGTGCAATTTTGGGTGTTCAAAAGTGCTACAAAGAAAATAAGGAGAATTTGTAAAGCCAAAGTATTCTAATGTCTTAGTTACTTTTCTATTACTATAATAAGACATTATGGCCAAGGTAACTTGTAGAAGAGTCTATTGGGGTTTTGCTTACAGTTTCAGTGGGTTGCAGTTCATGACTATCATGGAGGAGGTATAGAAGCAGGCAAGCAGGAATGGCACTAGGGCCCTAGCTGAGAGCTTACATTTTGATCTACAAGCATGAGGCAAAGAGAACTACCTGACAATGGTATAGGCTTTTGAAACCTAAACGTCCATCCAAGTGACACATCTTCTCCAATAAGGCCACGTATTCCTAATAAGGCCACCTATTAGGCCACCTCCTAATCTTTTCCAAACAGTTCTACCAACTCGGGACCAAGATTCAAACATATGAGATTATTGGAAGCCATTCATTCAGACCACCAGACCCAGAAATAGTATAACTGCTATAAGTGAAGCTATTAAACTTTGCAAGGCATGGAGGCCAGATCCTAGGGTAGATCTTACCCAGAGCTTCCTTCTGTCTTTGTGATCCAGGTCTCTGGGCTACCTCATGGGTGTAGGAGCAGAGGAAATTCTATGATAGCTGCCAGGCCTACTTTCCAGCCCCAGATGAGCTTCTTTGCCTTTTCAACATTAAGTATCTTCCCTTACTGTTAGTCTTCCCATTAGGTCCTTGTGGTGGTTTGAATAAGAATGGCTCCCATGAACTCTTATTTTTGAGTGTTTAGTCATCAGACCAGCACTGTTTGAAAAGGATTAGGAGGTGTGGCCTTTTTCGAGGAAGCACATCTCTTGGGGTGGGCTTTGAGGTTTCAAAAGCCCACGCCAGGCCCAGCGTCTCTCTGCTTGTCTGCAGATCAGGATATAGTTCTCAGTTATTGCTCCAACACCATGCCTTCCTGCTGTAGTGATAATGGACTAACCCTCTGAAACTGTAAGCAAGGCCCCGTTTCTCTTATAGGAGTTGCCATGGTCCTGGTGTCTCTTCACAGTTATAGAACTGTGACTAAGACAGTCTTTTTCTCAGTACCTCTCCACCCTCATCCTAAGTTTACAGCAGACTTTCTCATCATTTCATATCGGTCTTCAGAGCTCACTTAAGAGGATGTTTCGGTTCTCTGGCTGCCTTGGAGGATTCTCTGTGTTCTCAGATCTCTTCTCACCCATTGCTTTGGTCAGGCCCTTCATTGGTGGGATTTCTTTTTTAGCAAGGACAATACAGGAAATGCAAATTAAAGGGTTTTTTGTGTTTTTTTGGTAATAATCATAGTTTAAGTGTTTTGTTTGTTTTTGCCAATGTTAGGATTCCAGCTGAGGGCTTTATACATGCTGGCAAGCACTCTGCCACTCAGCTACTTCTGAAGCCTTGTGTTGTTCTTTTAAAGTGTAATAGACTTTACTCTCAGAGAAGGACATAAAGACCAGGCGTCTGCCCTCAAAGACTTGTAGTTGAAGGCAACAGATACAGCATGTCATTTTGGGCTACTAAAGCGATGTTTAGATAACCTAGGCTTTCATATTCATTCCGTTTTTCATTTCCTGCTTGTTGTTATCAGTTTTGTGGTGGTACTAATATTCTCTGTTTTCTCCTGATTTTTTTTCTCACCTTGACCCAGACTTTATTTTATTAAACAACAACAACAAATAAAATCAAACAAAAAACCTAATGCGATAAGCCCTCACCTTCAGTTTGACAAAGCAAACCATACATCTTTAGAAGTCTGGAAACTTGTTTTCTAACCTTTTTCATTATATATTTCATCTACATATTCCTACAAAAGTACTTACTCTCATGCATGCAGTAGTTCTTGTCATTCATATGTTCATATGAAAACACTTGCCTTAACGCGTACTGTATTTCTTACTTTTGACAATTTGTTTCTGAGACAAGGCCTCTCAGTACAGCCCAGGCTGGACATGACGTGAGGTCTTCATTGTTTAGTCTCTCAGGTGCTTGCATTAATGGCAGGCATGTACCACTGTACCGGGTTCAAGTTTTGTGTATAGACTTAAGTAAGTGGAGGTATGCCTTAAGACACTTGCCCCCTTTAGGGGATGCTGACCCTCTCACCTGGTTGGAAAGATCAGATTCATGTCAGATGACTCTGTAGAGATGAAAGGCAGGAGAACTCTGGCCTTGGGGGAGAAAAAACCTGGCAGACACCATCTGCTCGCAAAGTCTTTTCCTTTGTGTGTTAGAAGCTATTGGACTCTTAGAAGCAGTTTGCTGTGTGCTTGGTTTCAGAATTATCATTTCTGAGTCTTGTTAATGACCAGGTGTAACTAACTTTTAAAATCCTCTGACCCTTGCTTTGTTTTTTACCCTGCCAGTGTTCTGGTAGGTTTAAGTGAGATGAAGTAGATTCAACCCTTAGGAAGATTCTTGCTCACATAAATGCTCAGTGAATGTTGATCCCTTGTCATTCTGTACCCTGTCAGGGAAGGGAGCCTGGGGGACACTTCAGTAAGTGGGCCACAAAGCATAGGCTGGGAGTCTAGAAGTGACCTTAAGTGCTAGCTACAGTCAGGAGAATGGATAGAAAGATGCACAGGAGGTAGAAAGGAAGGACATTCAGTTTGAAGGGTTTTTAAGACACTGTGAAGGTGAGGTGAGAAAGGGCTTTTTCCTTCTGGGACATCAGTGGAAGAAGGACATCAGCTGGGTGCTTTCCCTGCCTCTGAGATAGCAGGCTTTCACCCCAGCATCTGGCTCCTGAGTCTTTATTGGTAAAATTGAACGTTTGGGATTTTGTTTAAAAACATCACTTTTCATGTTTTATTAAGTAGTTTTTAGGAATTTTTGTGTTGACTGGTTGGCCATTCTGTATCAGTCTTGGTTCTCACCACCCCCCCCCACTTCCTGTTTTTCCATTTAATCCCAATTTCTTGTCAGATTTCTTTCCTCACCAGCATTCCTGCTGTTCTTTTTATTCTCACCCTTATTTCTGCATTTAAATATTTGTTCTTGGCATGCAGAGAGCTTTGTAACTCTTGCCTCCTTGCTGTTTTCTCAGAGATTTCTGCCTTGCAAAGCATAATTGACACTTGCTGACAATTGTGTTTCAGGCCTGGAAATGAAGACTGAGACCAGGGACTTGCCTTCAGCCAAGGAATACACGGAACAAAAGCCTGAGCAGACAGTGTGCTACTTGGGTGAAGACACTGTTGAGATTCCTGCAGGTGCAGAAGCCAGTGAGCAGGAAGGCAAGTTACGGACAACACAGAAGAATACCACAGGAAATAGGCGGCACTATTGCCATGAATGTGGAAAGAGTTTTGCTCAGAGTTCAGGCCTGACCAAGCATAAGAGAATCCACACTGGAGAGAAGCCCTATGAATGTGATGACTGTGGGAAGACCTTCATTGGAAGCTCTGCCCTTGTCATTCACCAGAGAGTTCACACTGGCGAGAAGCCATATGAGTGTGAAGAATGTGGTAAGGTCTTCAGTCACAGCTCAAACCTCATCAAGCACCAGAGAACCCATACCGGGGAAAAGCCCTACGAGTGTGATGACTGTGGGAAAACTTTCACTCAGAGCTGCAGCCTCCTTGAACATCACAAAATTCACACCGGGGAGAAGCCATTCCAGTGCAATCTGTGTGGCAAAGCCTTTAGGCGTAGCTCACATCTCCTGAGACATCAGAGGATCCATGGTGACAGAACTGCTTACAAGCCTCTGCATGAAGCAGCCTGGGAAGGTCAGAGTAGGGTGGAAAGCCAGTGGGATGACACCGAAGCTCCTGAGACTTATCAGTGCAATGAGTGTGAGAGGAGCTTCACTCGGAAGAGAAGCCTTATTGAACATAAAAAAATCCACACTGGGGAGAAACCCTACCAGTGTGATGCATGTGGAAAAGGCTTTACCCGAACTTCATATCTTGTTCAACATCAGAGAAGCCATGTGGGGAAAAAAATTGTCTCACAGTGATCTGTACCACACCTGCCGGAGCTGATACTTACTTGTCAGTGAGCTGAAGACAGCCAGGAGCCCTTACTAACTGCAGAAGGCCCAGGTGTTGGCGGTACACACCGATCAGTGTTACATGTTATAGTCTGTCTGAGGAGAATTACCTTTTATGTTCGAAAAGTAACAGGAACAAAACTTACTAACAGGAGGATTTGGGGGTGTTCTCTGGATGAGGTAGCACTGACATGTTTTGTTCTGACTCTTTGGGCTTACAAGAACTTCCAGAACAGTTGCCCTTAGCCAGAACATTTTTCTCCTGGGTGGATGGTTACAGATTTTGGAGTGTACCCTTCTTGTCATTTGTTTGTTAACATGAGTCTTTCATGTTTTGGTCATACTCCTGAGGTCTTGGCCCCCTACTGTGCCTTGTGTATAGGTGCTAGTAAACGTTTACTACAGGGATTGACAAAATGACCTTCAAAACTCTGAAAATCTGTGTCTAGATTTCTGAAGAAGTTCAAACTTGGACTGTTTGGGTTTACATTTAATTCACTAAGGTTTTGACTTTTGAGTTAGCCCTACAGTCTTCATACTACATAAGTACATCATGTTACAGTGTCCAAGTAGGAGATTCCACATATCTTCATGAGGATAAAGAGTATGGGAAGATTGCCTCAAGCAACTTTTGAAGGGAGACTTCCCTGTCCAAAAAAAAAGACTCCATTAGTACACATTTAGTTTTACTATGAAAGTTTTCAGTTAGGTAAATAAAAAGCAATCTTATCTTCATAGAACAGAATATTTAGTTAGGGGTTCTTTGGCTGTGAGAAACACCATGGCAAAACGCAACCTGAGGTGGATGGGGTGTTTATTTCAACTTGCAACTCATTTATTACATTCCATAACTGAGAGAAGTATGGGGCAGACCACAAGGGAGGAACCTGGAGGCAAAACTGAAGCAGAGGCCAGGGAGGGGCACTGCTTACTGGCTTGCTCCTAATGGCTTGCTCAGCTGCTTTCTTATAGAACACAGGACCACCAGCCCAGAGGTGGTGCCATCCACAGTGACATGGGCCCTCCCACAACAATCACAATCAAGAAAACACCCCATAATCTTTCCCTGAAGGTCAGTCTGATGGAGGCATTTTATAAGTTGAGGTTCCCTCTTCCCAAATGACTATTTTGTGCCACGTTGACATAAAACTATCCAAAACAACAATTGATGATACAATTGATGTCAATTTTATAATGCTCAATATATCTATAGCCCAGGCTGGCCTTGAACTCACTTTGTGTCTCAGGTTGGACTTGAACTATTGATCCTCCTTCCTCAGCTTTCTACATAGCTGGAGTTGTAGATTGATACCACCAGGCCCCGCTAAATGTCTTCTTTATTTGGCAAGGAATGTGTGTATCCCTGCAAAAGGTTTTCTCTATCTTTCTTTACTAGAATAATTTACTTCATAAGGTTGTGAGCATATGCTTTTACAAACAAGAAGTAATATATGAATATTCTGAAAACACACATTGGTAGACAAAGGGAAATTAAGCGCTTTGTCATCTCAAACCTCTATTAGAAGTACATTTGATAATGATAAAGATTGTGTTTATAGATTTCTTATAGTTTTGTGATGGTGTTGTTCTTCCTGCAATCCGATCTGTGCTATCATCTCCTTAAAGATCTATAGTGAGGACTTCAACCACTAAGAAATTTAGCTGTTTTTCTCTTTTTAATTCACCTTTGTTTTTATCTCATGATAGTAAAAAATAAGCTTGACAAATTAGTCTGAGCAAAGTTTTTCCAGGCAGCTTTATGTACTGTCTGCATTATTTCAATACTTTCCACCACAGAAGCTTGGTGAGGATGATTGATGTTTTGTGAGCTTCATGTCACTGTGGTTAAACACCCCGACAAAAGCAGCATATGGAAGGAAGGGCTTGTTGGCTTTCAGTTCCTGGTCACTGACCATCACTGTGGAGAAGTCAGGGCGGCAGGAACTTGAAGCAGCCAGTTACATGACATCCACAGCCAGGAGCAGAGAACAAAGAATTCATGCATACAAGCCAATTCTCAGCTAGAGTTCTCCACTCTTACACATTTCAGAATCCTCTTCTAGGGGATGGTGTCACCTACAAAGGGTAGGTCTTCCTATCTTGATTAACACAATTGAGATAATCCCCTATAGACAAGGTGACAGGCCAACCTAGTCCCTAAGTGATGCTATATCATGTGAACTTGACAAATAAAACTAACTGGCACACAGACTCTAGAAATATGTTTTTGTGTGTGCATCTACTCATACTTTTTTGCTTGGTTTCTAGTGTTAGTGATTATTCCATGTTTACAACACCAATCAATCCAAGATGCTGGAGTTTGAACATAACAAGCGTCTGTCTACTTTCTCGATTAAGAGTTGAACACTACTTGGGTGTGGTAGTACAGGACTATAATTCCAGTGATTATGAAGTGGAGGGAGGAGCTCAGCTCCATAGTACGTTTGACATTAGTCTGGAATATGGGAGAGCCTGTCTCAAAAGCCAAAGAAACACAGAGTGATGTCATATATTCTTACCCACTCTGCATTTTCTTTCTTACTGGCCCCCCACCCCCGACAGGGTTTCTTTGTGTAACAGTGTAACAGAGCCCTGGCTGTCCTGGACTTGCTTTGTAGACCAGGCTGGCCTCGAACTCACCGTGATCCGCATGCCTCTGCCTCCCAAGTGCTGGAACTACAGGTGTGAGCCACCACACCTGGCTTGCATTTTCTTATTACAGTTTGGGTAATTATCTCAAAATCTTACGTGTTTTTTCCAACTCCTTGAGGTGTTCATTTGCTTACTTGTTGCTTTTGATAACCAGCCCACTCAATGCTTAGTTGGCTGTTAGATCTACAAGAAGAGAGTGTACTGCCTCCACCAACCAAGACTACAAAGCCCTTCTCTCCTTTCTTCTGCTGTCCCTCATTGTCCCCTTCCCAAAGAATATTGCTTGATCTCACTATATAAGAAACCAGCATGGGACAATAATGTGGGCCCTTGTTCGATTACCTGGGTATGGTGGGAATGAAGGCTTGGTGGGGAAGGTTCTATCTGGCCAGTCTTTGTGAGTGGACCTAACTGAGGTACTTATGGTCAAGTCTAGGACTCTCAGTCTCAGTGATCTACCTCTTCCTGGCCACAGAGGGACAGACTTGGGCTTTCCTGAGATCCAGTTCTTGAAAGCACTGGATCTCATAATCTGAATTTCATGCATATATGGAACACATACAAGCTTTAAACAGAAAATACTAATAAGACAAATACCATTAACTATTGAAAATGCCTATCTTAAAAACATTTAAAAACCACGTCTTTATGGTTAAGAAAACAAAAACCCAGACAGTGCCAAAATCAATAATGCCAAAGATGAGAACATACCCATTCTTCCTCAGTGCCATCATCAGAAGTAGCTACCATTGTTGGTTTGGATTTTTGGATTTATTGTTCTGACTTTCGTATCATTTAGCTTCTAATCCCAAGTCATGTCAACATTTTCACTTCATGTAACTTTGTCTTAGACATTTTTAACCTATCATATAAGTTATATTTAGTGGCTGCCATTAAGAGTCCATGTGGCCTGTGCACAATGTTCTTACAGTCACCCTCCCTTCTCACGTTTCCCATACCACCTCTGTTCTTTCCTTTCTCTTTCTCTCACTCTTCTATGAAAGTCATTTGATACACATGGCTGCACAAAGTTCATTCAGGGACGAGGCTGCTTTTGAATCAAAGCAGGCTGGGCTCAGAGCAAGGCACCTGCCACCTCTGAGCAGCACCAGAAAGAGTTCATCTTAACAAGCTCTGGCTGAAATTTGTCTTAAGTGGAGAGAATTCTGCTGTTGAGTGATTGGGCTCAGATAGTCAGAAGTCTGACCGCTAATAGGCTCAGTGCCTTGCACAGCCAGACCGTGGCAAGAAGTGACAAACCACATTGTAAAATTTACTCCTCCACAAAATAACGAGGGGTCTGCCCAATCACTCACATATGAGCCCCACCCACACAAGTGTCTCAGCCAATAAGATGGAAAAACTTTTCTGTTGTTGGGTTTGTTGTTTGTTTTTTTGATTGTTTATTTTCTAGACAGGGTTTCTTTGTCTAGACTCACTTGGTAGACCAGGCTGGCCTCAAACTCACAGAAATTCTCCTGCCTCTGCCTCCCTAGTACTGGAATTAAAAGCTTGTGCTACCACCATCCCACTCAGAACAACTTTTCTTTAACTCCTGTGAAAAGCTTTCCCTCTCAGCGGGTGTGATCATTTCTCCAGGACCTTGCCCATGGAGGCTTTTGCAGTTATCTTATTAACTCCCCTGTTCTACCTTTGGTCTTGAGTGAATTTATTCCCAGCAGGATCATCACTAGCCTGTTACCGAAGTTCCCAACATGATAATTGAAACAGTGGAAAAAGCATCATTGGTGGAGGTTCCATGATGATTTTAGCTGTAGTTGCAAACCTGTAATCCTGTACATTTCTTTAGCTATTCTCTCCAACCCACTCCTATGAGGGCACTAAATAAACCCATGCTTCACTTAATTTTCTTCACATATATCGACAGTCACTAAGACCACCGGCATGAAAAGATTGCTAAGTCCTCACTGCTTTCTACAACATACCATGTTTACTTCTAAAGCTTATAAAGCGTGTAACAGGAGGAAACGTCCAATTGCCATTAGACCTGGAAAGTGTTTATGGAACACATTATACTCTTGCATTCTGGTCATCTATTTGTAACAAGCATGATTTTCATATTTGTGGGCAGCTTCTTGAATGTGTCGTTGGCAGCTGGTTGGGCTCTGTAACTGGTGTATGTGTGTTCATTAAGTGGGTTAACTGTAGAGTTAAGAGGGCAGTGCATTGGCCCTGACATGCACAGGCATGCCCATTTCCTTTTCATAGATGTCTAATACTCATTATGCAGATTTACTTAGCATACTTCTACATATGGGCAACTAGGTAGTTTCCGTCCTTTCTATTTATAAACAATGCTGAAACTACGGAGTTTCAAGCACATATCATATTTCAGATGTATAGATTCATCTCTAGGATACAGTGCAAGAAGTAAAGGATTACTTGCATTTATAAAATTTCTATGTACTGTTAACTTTATTTTCAATGAGGTGGTGTAAGTGTGCGCTGTAGAAACATAGATACATACTCTAAGTATTTTCCCAATTAGGAGTCCCCCTTCCCAATTAAGTTTAGCTTGTGTCAGGTTAACATAAAACTAATCAGGACACGTTGGATACAGGAGGAAGGGAAAACCAGGGAATTGGATCTGGAGCAAAAAGAATAGGGGAGTCCAAGGTGGCAGGATTCTGCTATAGGTAAGGTGTAGTGCCTGTACTGGTGCCAGCAGGATTGTACCACCTTGCTTGCCCATCTCCACTTGCCAAAAAGACAGCAAACCCTTTGCAGTTAGGACTTCTATCATGCAGTTATTCTGTAGTGTATGTGCATGTGTAGGCCAGAGGTTACATCAGTTATGTTCCTGTTTCTCTTCACCTTGTTTTCTGAGATAGGATATCTTACTGAGCTCAGGCTTCAGAGTCCAGTTTACAAAGCACCGGGACTCCATAAGTTTTGGTGATTCAACTCAGGACCTGCCAATAGGCAAAAGAGCCATCCTCCCAGCTTTCCGTTTTACTTTCTTTTATCCTGAGTCTGAGCCTCTGTGCTGGCCAGGTTTGCCTCAACATCCTCAGTTGCTTAAGTCATTACATTCTTACCCTCACCTTGATTCCTGCTATCCCTGCCCCAAGGATTTACATTTTTATTCATTTATTTTTATTTTATTGATATGCCAAATTTCCTCCCTAAAAGGTGTCTTTCTCTGTCTCTGTCTCTCTCACCAGGAGTGTCTGACAATGACTTTACAGCTGTCCCTCATTCATTTACTTTCTATCTTTTCCTGCACTCTTGACTTAAACCCACTTCTTCAAGCCATAGGAGCTGAAGCCATCACGTGACACGGTCCCACGTGGCTTGAGCGCTTCTAGCTCCACCAGAAAATCCTTAGCGTGTTATGTAGCCAGTTAATTTCTCCACAGAGACCACTTTGGGGCACCTTCTGTTCTGTGCACGGGGTTGGCATCACGATTCTGGGTCTGGGATGTACTTTCAAGTTTAACCGCGTCCATGGGGTATAGTTTTGTAGCTACCTCTGCATTCACTGCTAATCTTTCCCTTGTCTAAGCAGGACTCCTTTCGAGAAACACAAAGCAGGGGACTTATTTCAAAAAGAAATTCTGTGACCTAATACTTGTGACCTAATACTTCTGTAACTGAACTGATCCTGGAGCCATCAGGAGTTGGCTCTCAAAGTTACAAAGTTGTGCGCCAAAAGGATAACAACAATATTATCATTGAAAAAGGAAACCCCAGGTCTCGGAGCTATCCGGGGTGGGGAACTCCATGACTTCTGGTCCAGTCTCTAGGCAGTGCCACCAACCAGGGCCACTTCCTTCATATATAAATTATTTTCGTTCATTGTTAGAAATTTATCTTGAATTGAGAATTTTGGAATAATTTGTTTTTCAGTATTCCACTACAGACTTTGTCCTGGCATGATTTTTTTGAGTGTGGGGCATGCATCCCAGTTCAGTTCCCATACCTCCAGAGGGGACAAGCCCCAACTTAATGGCCAGTACCTTCCGTCTGTCCTCTTGCTTCCTCACCCCAAGCCACACAGCACTGCTTTAAAAAGCAGTAATTGGAGAATTGGAAAGCATAGGTCTGCTCATCCAACACTCAACATAGTCTCTTTTTCTGCCTGGTGTTAGTGTGAGGTGAGGGGGTTCAGGATGCCCTACACTGCAGCCATCTCCGAAGGAGTCTCTTTTGCTAGTCATCTGGATTGAAGATGAGGAAATCTGTCAAAGATTTCTGTTACCCAACCTTTTAATTATTATTAAACACTTATTTATTAGTAACTATATTCACTTATAACAAATATAAACACTTAACTACTAACCCTACAAATGCCTACAACCCCTATTACCTAACCACTAAACCTATTGATAACTATTACAACTATTTTCCTAAACTTTTAGAAGGATACCGTCTCTGGGGCAGGTCCTCAGTCGTCAGGAACACAGTCTCTGTGGTAGACCATTTAGTGTACTTAGCAGTCTTTCTTTTGGAATATCTCAGACGAAGATCCGTCAGGGTAAATTGGCTATGGCGGTTTCACCTTAAATAAGGCTTGAGGCTTTCTCTCTCTGGGAGACCGCAGCCGTCTGCCACTGTTGAGACAGATCAAACCCCTTTAGGCAAAAGCTGAGCCACAGGGTTTAGTCCTTGGCCTTTGCTGTCTTGCTGAGGCTTTCTCTACTCACCAGCTTCTTTCTGCCTCAGGGTGATCTGGCCATCAGTCCACCAGCACTTTCTCCATCAGAGGATACAAACTACTCATTGTCCTTTCTAGCGTGTGGACTCGCTAGCATTGGAGCTCTCTAGCATGCAGCTCTCCCGGGCTCCTCCACTTGTCCTTAAATAGGATCGCTCCTTGTTCCACCTGCTTCAGCTTAATTTGGGCCCTGCCCACTTAGCAGCTGAAAGCAATGCCAGGTCATAAAGTCTTTCCTTGTTTCACCTGGCTTCATCTTTGTTTTTAGTCCACAAGCTGATAAGCTAATTGCCCACCGCCAAGTTGATCTTCATGCCCCGGATTAAGAGACTGTATCAGAAACCTAGATATTTACTAAATCTAATTTATATTAATCTAACTCCCTACAGATTTCCAAGCACTGTAGTCAGAAGCCTGTGCATAGGATTCCAGGAGTTGCTGGGTGGCAGAAAATGTGAAAATCCATCTAGATTTTCTTACAGAAAAATAAATCTGCTCCTTTGACCAAAATTAAATCCCCAAATCACAGAACCAACAAGGCTGTGCCCAGCCTGTGGAAAGCTGCTGGTATGCCAGCTGCAAGGTCAACAGGAGGCAGCATCTCCTGTCATGCTACAGCTGGAAAAACCCACAAGCACCAATGATGTATATTTAAATACATATTTAAAATACGGAGACGAGGGTATTGGGTGGGCCAGTGCCGAGGTACCCTTGAGGAATTATGTCATGCAACAGATCTGGTATAAAGAAGGTTAACTTAAGGGGAGTAAGAGGTATGGACATGTAGACAGGCAGATAGGGCAGAGAAGGACAGAAAGGGAGAGAAACAGAGAGAGAGAGAGAGAGAGAGAGAGAGAGAGAGAGAGAGAGAGAGA
>CAJQZJ010033242.1:1158338-1240184 GCA_907164525.1 Lophiomys imhausi | reverse complement strand
AGAGAGAGAGAGAGAGAGAGAGAGAGAGAGAGAGAGAGAGAGAGAGAGAGAGAGAGAGAGAGGGGGGGAAGGGGAGGGGGAGAGAGAGAAGGGGGAGGGAGAGAAAGGGGGGAGAGAGAGAGAAGTGGGGAGAGGCTGTCGTGGCCGGGATCCTTATATCTGGAGCACATCTAGTGGCAGCGTCAGTGGGTAATGATGTAAGATATTGGTGTGTCCGTGGGGCAGGCTAGTGAGATCGATTGTAAAAAGGCCTCCTCTGCAGGAGACCTTGGCGTCCTGAATCCATTCAGTCAGACCATTAGTGCCTGGGGTCACAAAGTCCAACTCTCGGAAGACAATGGTGAAGCTGAATTAATCCCTGCTTTTAAGCTGCCTCTATGGTAGCAGAAAAGAGGTTCCTCAGAATGAACCCCACATTTACAAAAGATGCCCCCTCCTCTCCCCACTTGAATGACCCAGTAACTCAGATTTTGTCAGGTTACTATACTTATCTAGTGTGTATGTTGCTTCCTACAGTTGCTTGGGGCGAGAGGTTTGAGTGATTCATCTCTGCAGAATTGGAACAGGTAAGATACTTCCCAGGTGATGTTGACAAGGTAGAAAAACCAGTTCTGAGGAAGAGAAGACTAGTACAGCGGTTCTCAACCTGTAGGTCATAACCTCTTCACAGCGGTTGCATATCCTCCATATGAGATATTTACATTATGGTTCATAACAGTAGCAAACTTACAGTTATGAAGTAGCAACAAAAATGATTTTATGGTTGGGGATCACTACAACATGAGGAACTATATTAAAGAGTCACAGCATTAGGAAAGTTAAGAATCACTGTTTTGGAACTGGATAGAATTCATAAATCAGGTTTTCAAAAGTGAGGAAAAGAAAACAAAACTCAAGCAATAACCTCAAACCTTAGCAAAATGAGGATCGCAGAGCCCGTTGAAACTAAATGCCATCCTAGAATTCCTAATGCTGACCTTTCCAGGAGAGGATGGGGTGTCGGACAGGGTTCTGAGAGCCACAGAACATAGTGAATGCTTTGAATCAGCCATCTTATTTCCAGCATGTGAATTTGCTTGACTTTGTTTGATTGACATTATGTAGTTCATGATAGTCCGCCAAACACAGTGGAGTCCAGGCTGACTCAAATTCAATCAAAACCTCTTGCCTCAGCTCCCAAGTGTGGGATTAATGAAATGAGCACTGAGACCAGCTTCAATTTGGACATTTTAATTTTTCCTCACATAAGATAACCAATAGAGTCCCCTCTAACCACAAACTAGTCAGCCTCATTGTGCTGCTTATTTGTTGTCAACTTGACACAAACTAGAGTCATCTGGGAAGAGGTAATCTCAACTGAGAAAATGCCTCCACCAGATTTCTGTAGGCAACTCTGTAGGACACTTCCTTGGTTAATGGCTGATGGGGCCCAGCTCACTGTGGTGGTACCATCCTGTGCAGGTTGGCCTGAATTGTATAAGAAAACAAACTGAGCAAACTATGGGACAAAGCCAGGAAGCTGCACTCCATGACTTCTGCATCAGCTTCTGCCTTCAGGTTCCTGCCTAGATTTCCTGCCCTGACTTTTCTAGATGATGGACCGTAGCTGTAAGATTAGATAATTCCTTTCTTCACCAAGTTACTTTTAGTCTTGGTGTTCATCATAGCACTCAAAGCAAACTAGAACACTCATCATTAAATCTTGCCTATTTAACCAGCCCAGTTTATAAAGGGGCCGTGGTTACTGAATATGTCTAGATATAACTTGGGCTACCATTTTAATAAAAACTCAGAATTCCTCATCATTTCCTTTGTGGTGGCTGATTTGCTTCCATTTAGCTAATCTGTAGCTATATTAGATATAGAGCCCCCTATAAAGGCTGCACGATCAAGTATGGTCTTTTCTCTTCTGCTTTGTTGATGGAGAATGTAAGTCTACAAAACTTCTAGGGAGAAAAATGTGACATCTTATAAAGAAATAGACCAAAGATTCAGCACATACCCTCTTAAATATTATATACACACAACATGGTATATCCAAAATCATATAGATGTTGTTCTAGCTTGGTCTCTGTCGCTGTGGTACACACCATGAGCAGGAAAGAGTTTACATGTCTTATACTTTCAATAACAACCCAACATTGAAGGAAGTCAGGGCAGGAACTGGAAGCGGAGTCCATACAGGAATGCTGCTTACTGATTCCCTTGTTCTGCCCTTCTTATAGCCCAGGCCCACCTGCTATAGGATTGGCACTGCCCACAGTGGGGTGGACCATCCTACATCAATTGGCAATCAAGAAAATGCTCCCAGGCATGTCCAAGACCAATCTGATGGAGGCAGCCCTTGAATGAGATTCCCTCAGATAATTCTGGATCAGCTTGACAGTCAACCCTAACTAGGGGAGATATATTTACCACTTTTTGCAAGTAGCACTCATTCATACATATACATTGTATTGTTTTTTCCTCTCCCCAATAATAATTTATCTTTGTTTGACCCCCCAAAATGCAAACCCAAACCAAAAATGAACAAAACAAAAAATATTTCTGGAAGCTTAATTTTCTATCACATGCACACTTTATTTTAAGAAAGATACATGAAGTCTACTAATGGTGTTTGGTGCATGGATGAAAATTTTTGCTGTGTAGATTTTTAAACATTTTGAATTGTGTGAATGCAGTACTCACCCAAAATAGAAATAATAAAACAAAAATATGAAGAAACATGCTATCACTTTCCTTTTTGAAAGACCAGTTAAGAATAAGTCACAAGTAGAAACTGAAATGCTGATATTTCTCAGAAAGAAATCTTTAGTGTCAGCAAGGATTGATAAATAGAATGAACTTTTCTGCTTGTGATGCTTCTAAGAGAAACATACCTGTTCCTGTCACAGACACGGTGGGTGTACAATGGGAGCTTTAAAAGTTAGTGAGGATCCAGGTGCGATGACTTGTGTTTCTTCCCAGATACTCAGGAAGATCTGTAAGCCAAGGAGTCCAAAGCTAACCTGTGCAGCATTGTGAGACCCTGTGAAAAATATGACTAAGTGTAAAATTATTGCAAAATATAATTATCAAAAGCTGGGAGCAGGAATAAGGTTGATCTGGTTTTTGTACACACTAACACACAGCTTCTGTTCTTGTTTGTGTTTGAGACTGATTCTCTCTATTTTTCTGAGGCTGACCTGGAAGTCACTAGCCTCAGACTGGCCTTAAACTTGTGGCAATCTTCCTGGTCCTGGGTCCTCTGCATTAAAAATTTTTGTCATTGTGCATAGTTGAGACACACATTTTCATGAATATAACTCCTTAGATGATTTTTTTTTTCAGCTCCTCCTGTAGGTTGTTATGCAAGGTTTTCCTATGGTCTTCAATTTATTTGATTCTTTTGTTAGTGGGAAATGAAAATTTGGTGGAGCAGTGAAGTGTATAAAACAAGTAAGTCACCTGACAGAATTGAGTTCACAACAGAGATAAAGAGCAAGTGTGGAAACAGAGTGGAAAAGTTGGAGGGAATTATTCAACTGGGTGATGAAAAAGGAATTAACAAAAAAGAATACTAATTATTTAAAATTCCCTCTACAATTACCCCCAAACAAAAACAAATCCTCAAACACTTGGCAGTTATGACTGGTGCAAAACTATATGATGGTCAGTCGATGAGGATGGGATTCGAACCCACGCGTGCAAAGCACAATGGATTAGCAGTCCATCGCCTTAACCACTCGGCCACCTCATCCTGTGGGAAATTGTTCTTCCATGAGGGATTCCCAGAACCTTCTGTATGACTCTTTTAATAGCCTTCCTCTAACTGAACTCTAACACTGTGTGAGTCAGCTATCGTAAAATGATTTCACAACTACAACAAAAGAGAACTTAGCTTGTTTGGCACATTTGATGAGTTGAGCCAGAGCTTGGCACACAGGACTGCACAGGTAAGGCAGTGGCCTTGCCAACTTAGCTCTTCCCTGTCCTGAGCATGTCTGGGGACCAGGGACATATACCTTGTTACTCTACAGCTGCAGCTTGGATGCAAGGGAAGGAATGTTCCAGTTTTTCATACAGAATTTCTCCCAGTGCCTGCCTGGTTTCAGGGCTTCCATTAACCTGGCTCTCTGATTCCTTTTTGTTTGTTTGTTTGTTTATTTCTCACCTATCCTTAACACCCCCCACCCTCTATGTTCTCTAGACTTGGCATCAATTACCCTATGGTGGATCAGTGTGAACTTGGTTTGAAAAGTGAATTGCAAAACTACCCTGGCTTTGGTGAAGGCAGTAAAAGCTAATGATGCATCTAAGGCAAGACTGGTCTGACTGGAAACTTCTGCTGTTAACAAAAGAAGAATCTCACTGAAGTTTGGCAGGGACCATTCACTTTCCAGCTGCAGGTGGAGAATGTATTTGTCCTCATCATCTTGGTCATTGGTTACTTCAGTGTCTAAGTAAGCGAGAAAACAAAATAGCAAAACACACAAAACAACAACAAAACCAACCCACCCCCAAAACTGTTGAACTACTGAATCAATCTAAAGTTAATACAAAATCTAAGCATCAGAATTAAGGTGAACAGAGAGTTTCAACTAGCTAAACCTTCCTAATTAGTAACCAAAGTTTTCTAAAGAAAAAAATTCAAGCTGGGTATGCTGGCTCATATCTATAATCTCAATACTTGGAAAGCTGATGCAGGAGCATTGTCACAATTGTGTGGCCAACCTGAACTACATATGAAAGCTTGCCTAAAAGAAAGTCATAAAATTGTGATAAATGTGTTAAATGTGTTATTTTCAGCAAAAGTGCTTTGAAAGTTATATAACACATAATTACTATTCTGTAGGTCATTTGATATTAGGATTGTTGCTTTTATCACCTAAATGAACAGAACAAATACAAAATATTAATCAATTACTTGCAATTAGATCTACTAAGAAAAGAAAACCTAATAGAGAAAAATACTTCTCCAAATGCTCCATGTTAATTCATGAGAAAGAGCAAGTGGCAAATGGATGTATTTGAAGCTACTTGCCTAACTTGCATGAAAAACTATTATTATGCATCTTTTTTGGGTGGTCAAAGGAATTCTTGGGCATACTGAGAAAGTGCTATTCTACCCAACTGTATCTCCAGCCCTTAAAAAGTTACGGCATCATCTGCCTTTCTCTAATTGCACTTAAAATTTCTGAAACACTGTCCATGAAAACTTAAATAGGCCCAATAAAGTTAATAGAGATTGCATAACACCTATTAAAACTAAAAGCTTTAGGACTGGGGATTTGGCTTAATGGTAGAGCACTGGTCTCACATGAGTGAGGATCTGGGTTCAAATCCCATGCCTGAAAAAAGAAAATTATCAAGTTCATGTCTTTCTCTAATTTAAGACCAACAACTCATCCCTGGGCACAGAATTATGGCTTTTAACGACTGTTTAAAAACTACCCCAAAGCAGGAAACTACCCCAAAGCAGGATGTGGTCATACCAGTCATCCCAGCACCCTGGAAGTCCAGCTAGGGTTATACAGTGAGACCCTGTTTCCAAAACAACAGTAAACAAACACATTTTTTTTTTTATTTTCCTCAATAAATATGCCAGATTTTGTGGTCTGACCAGGGAAGAATAAATAGTAAAGAAGACAAGTAGATTTACAGATACACATACATTTCCTGAAAGTGAAATTTGAAGCAGGTCACTATCCTAATTTTTGAAAATTCCTCAACTTCAACCTAAAGTAACCAAATGAAACTGCAAATCTGAAACCTGATCCTTGGGGTTGTAGAAGCAGGGAAAGTGTTCATAAGCCAAGGCTCCACGACGGTTGGGGGGTTGTCAGCCTCTGCCTCACACACTGGCTAAACCCCTGGGAAATAGAATTACCAGCGGGTGGTGGCACCAAGTGGAGGCTGCAGGGCAGGAGGTGGAGCAGGGCCCTTCAATCAGGTTCTCATAATTCCGGATCTTAAATTTAAGCCCTGGGGAATAACATCTCCCTAGCTTGGACTGTGTTGAGCTCCCTTCTACAAGGTACCTTTTTTTCAATTTGTGGAATCCCGCAGTCATGACTATGAGATATAGTCTTTTGCTTTCTACTTGCCCAGGGTCACAGGAGTTGCAGTTTTTAACAACTTCAGTCTGTGTCTGCTCAGCCAGCATTCTTACTGAGTATCCGATGAACAATGATATATCATTCAGAGACTAGAATTTGAAATGGACCCCTTGCCAAAATTCAAGGGAGACATAATCAAATCAGAATGGCTTAAGGCTTGGTGAAATCCTTAAGAGTCAGTGAAATCCACAATATTCCTAAAATTAGGAAAAATCTTGGAATAGCTCACATCTTTCATCCCAGCACTGGGGAGGTGTAGGCAGGAAGACTGCCTGGATCATTTAGTGAGACTGCTTCAGAAATCCGCCAAGAAAATGAATAAAATAAAATAAAGGAGAAAGGGCCAGAGGGCACTCTTAGAACATTGCAGTATCCTAAACCCCAAACTGGAATAGAACCTACCGACCCCAGAGCATGACGGAGTGGCAGCTTTCTTGGGGTGTCGCCCTGGGCTTGAGTTCTCAGACAGTGGGAAGTGTGTGGGAGCTGTGTCCCTGCGTGTCCCCAGGGCTTCATCTAGTCTATGCCCCTCCAAGTCAGTCACCAGAGGCAGTTCTTTCCCACATGAATGTTTCAAGTGTGGTGGTGGGTACACATCTGGTCCATTCTCATCAGGGAGGATAGCTAAGGAACATCAGGGAATTTAGCCATGGGTGACTGTGGGTGCCATCCCCGGCTGCTCTAATGCATGATGCATCCAGACTTTTATCTGGTTACTGTTTGATAAGAGATCCCAGGAGAGCGCCTACATACTCTCGGATTCTTCTCCAAGGTGCCCTTAAAGGAACTGAGAATTATGGCGAGTACCAAGTTTTTGGGCTTTCCGGAGATCACAGATGTTTATGTCAAACTGCTGGTCTATTCTCCATAATTGGATAGAGATAAATCTGACGGAGATCCTACCTATATTCTCTCACCCAGAAATGTAATTTGGCTGGATACAGAATGAAGCTTCCAGGATACTGGTCTGTGCTGGCTTCCTTAGGGCAGGTCACCCTTGCCATTAGGCCTTCATGGTTGCTGAACTCTGCACTCCAAGTGGAAGGACTCATTTTCCTAGATTAATGAACCAATGCTCACAAGTCATTTTGGCTAGGCTTATTTTTAGTACTGCAATTAACTTATTTTGTACAAGAAGTTATATTTTTTAAGTCTCCCTTAATCACTTTTAGGAGAATAAAAACACTCACATTAAGATTACTTTTAGGAGAATAAAGAACACGCATATTCCCAAAGACAAGGGATATTTTCCAGTCCTGTTCATTTGATTTTACTGTTTATAGGTCAGGGTATTGTCCACCCCCCATTGTTCCCTTCTCACTACTGTGATCCTAAATGATGTAGTCCAGGCTGATCTACAATTTGTGCTTCTCCTCCCTCAGCCTTGTGCGTACTGGAATCACAGAAGCTTACCTGGCTATGGCGTTCATTATGAAAGTTTTGCTTGATGACCCAGTGCTGAAGGCTGGAAACAGCAATTCCACTGAGGTAAAAAAAAAAATGTCCCATAGGAAATTGGACCAAGAAATGTCCCCATTTGTTTTGCTTAGTGCCCGGTGACCTTTCCAAGAGGGAAATGTCTTCACATGAATGAACTGTGTAAGAAGCATACTTCCTTCCCTACTGGTCTTCTCCATTTCCATTCAAAATTTTGGAGAACTCATATTTAGGTGTTTGAGAGTTCGAATGGCAGTTGCTCTTTGAAGGTAGACCTTAGCTTATATTTTCCAAACCCTCAGAGCTCTGGTAAGACACCCCTCACCTCCTCCGATTTCCCCAACCCTTGAATATCTTCTCAGAAAGCACAGACCTTCCAGACTTCTAGCCTACAGAATAGTGTAGGAATAACTTATGCTGTTTTGTGTCAATGGGTTTATGATAATGTGACGACATCTCTAAGAAATTAAAATATCATTTGAAGAGATTAAGAGAACAGCATGCTGCCTTCTGTGCTAGGTCTCATATGTAAACATGTATCCTGTTGAGGCTTAGCTTGTGCGGTACTATGTGTACTTTGGAGGGTAGGTGATTCTTCTCTTTGAGACCTCTCAAGTGTGGTGATGAAGTGCTGTCTACTGTTCCTAATCACAGGTAGAATGTGATGTCTCACAGAGAAAATGTGTGTTAGATAAGCTCTGTTCATACACAGTTATGGTGCTGCTGGTTACAAATGCAATGTTAATGAATTGATGCAGGTACCCAAAGGAAGTTTGTTGATCTGTATGAGGCTTGGAAAGTGCTAAAGTAACATCTATAGTGTGTGATGAATCTGTGAAAATGGGGCTACACCTGTAGGCCTATGACAACTTGTAACAGCAAATTTTTATTTATCACACATATATTTATTAATGCTTAACAATTAGCTAACAATTGTCTATAAAATTCCTGAATCCTAAACCCAAACCCTAACTCTGAAACCTAGCACCTAAAGCTTCTTAGTACCTATAATACAAGCATTTAACATTAACCTAAGGTTTCTCAAAAAATATTTTTCTCTGAGTGTGGGTCCTGATGGATGGCTGATCTACATACAATTTTTCAGTTTTATAGTCTCTGAATTTCGTTCCTCAGATTCTAAGATAGTTTATCAAGCAGGAATAGTTTCCATAGTTTTAAGGCCAATTAACATATGAAAGTTTCCCAGGCGACTCACACCTATTCAGATGCTTATGGCATCTGAATCCGTCCCTATCTAGATCGGAAATGGGACAACATCAGAGGGTGAAACTTTCCAATGATATTAAAGCGAGTTCTCTGCCAGACGAAAAGAAGGTGAAACAACAAGAGGAGCCCCCTTGTCTACGTGCATCTTGACTCACATATCTCCAGAAGAGGCTTTCTGGCTCTTTTCAAGTTATGTCCCTAGGCTCAGTCTTTTTCAAAAAAGCTTTCTGCAGAGGGGCGTGAATTCACAGGCAGTCCCGCAGATGTAGGCAGGTGCCTCAGGGCATGTCATTCAGATGCTTTTTGCAGAGGGCTATGAAATGACAGGAGACCTTCGGAGGGCGGGCACCTCAGCGGATATGTCCTGCCCCTAGCCCTAAGATCAAAGAGGTTCTGGTCCTAGGTGAGTTTCCAAGGACATGTCATTTCAGAAGAAAGTCTTTTATCTTGAAGTCCAGCCTTATTCCAAGTTCCCCATGTTATTAAATGCTAACACTAAACATGCCACAACAACTAATTCCCCCCCTCCTAAAAATCACAGTGAGTACCACCATTTTGAGACTATTGACCTTATTGGGAAAGCTGAAGAAATTTATGGTTGCATTAACCAGAGTCAGGAAAATGTCAAATTCTTGACTAAGGCTGACTGACTCACACAACACATTGTGGAAAATGTTATGTTTGCACATCAGGCAAGTTTTATGGATCACAAACCTTTGGGGCATTTTCAGGATACTGGTTCAGGGGTACATAGAAAAAGTTTGTATGGAAGAGCTGATTACAAAACTGATGTGTTTGGTTTATTTTACAAGGAAATTGGCAAACAAACATACAACACAAACTGTATTCTGATTGGTAAGAGTATGACTAAGAGAAACAGGAAAAGAACTCTATACTTTCTCTAGGAACAATAGCTTAATATTTGTTAACTCTGTGTTTGCAGCAATTCTACAGAACACACCCACTGTGAATAATTAAAACTATCTATATCTGACCAAAACAAGATCCACTTGAGTCACACAGGACTTGAAGAGTGACAAACCAAAAAATTTATTTCCATCTTAAGGAACTGATTAAATTAAAGAATCATTAAAGAAATGATTAAATTAAATGGTCAACATATATTTGTAATCTCTCAGTTTCAAACATTTAGGAGGTATATGCGGGAGAAAGCTAATATCATCATGGGTCTCTAGAGAGTACATATTACTGACATAACATCATGCCATCAAGAGAGGTACTTGATGCCACATTTTGTTATGGTGATAGGAGTCACTCTAATGTAATAAAGAATAAAAGTATAAATATGGGGAAAGAAGAAATACTACTGTCATTAACTGCAAGCAGCATCTATGAACTACCAGACTACCTACAAAAAATTATTACAATGCTATCCATGCTTATGGATCATAATACACATCTAGAATTACTGATAAATTAATGAATGAACATGGATAGCCTTTCATTTGTGTAGGGTGGTGTTTGTTTAATGTTTCTTAATAATGTTTTATTGCTTCCTTTTGCCAGAGGTCTTTGTCTTAGCTAGGGTTTCTGTTGCTGTGATGAAACTCCATGACCAAAAGCAACCTGGGGAGGAAAAGGTTTATTTGGCTTATGGTTTCATACTACTGTTCCTCACTGAAGGAAGTCAGGCAGGATCTTAAACAGGGCAGGAACCTGGAGGCAGGAGTAGTTGTAGAGGTCATGAAAAATGCTGTTTACTGTCTTACTCTTCATGGCTTGCTCAGCCTGCCTTATTATAGCACACAGTGTTAGTGTAACTATATAATTGTGTTCATTTCACACTTTGTCTTATAACTGGGATATCACCCAGATAATTGAGGATTATTATATTATTTGTTAAGCAAGCTTCACAAACACAAGAACTGAGCAGTTATTACTTTATTCTTAACCCCCTAAACTAATCTTGCTTCCTCCCAGCATAAATACAAGAGATACTTGCACTATGTAGTTTTCCTGCTTCAGCTGGCTCTCACCTGATGTCTCCTGTAATCTGACTCTGGCTGAATCCTCTACTTCCTTTCTCTAACGCCTCCTCCCCTGGAGGGCAGGAAGTCCAGCCCTATTCTCTCCCCTGCTCAGTGATTGGCTGTAAGCTGATTTATTGGCATATCAGGGGACAATTGGGGAGCAGTGTTTACACAACATTGAGACATGAGATTCTTAGAACAAAGATTGCAGCCAGATATGAGGGGATACATAAATCAGAATTTTAATTACACAATAACTTATCCCTACAACACAGGACCACTAGCCCAGGAATGACACTGCTTATGGTGGGCTAGACCCTCCCCAGTCAATCACTAATTAAGAAAACGCCCTTCAGTTTTGCCTACAGGTTCAATCTTATTTCTTAATTGAGGTTACCTCCTGTCTTAGGGTTTATTGCTGTGAAGATCTCCATGACAAAACAGTAAGCTGAGGAGGGAAGTGTTTATTTGGCTTTATACTTGCAGATCATAGTCCATCACTGGAGGAAGTCAGGACAGGAGGCAGGAAGTGATGTAAAGGCCACGGAGGGGCGCTGCTTACTGGCTTGCTTCACATGGCTTGATCAGCCTGCTTTTTTGTAGAACCCAGGACCACCAGCCCAGGGATGGCACAATTTACAATGGGCTGGGCCCTCCCCCATTGATCACTAATTGAGAAAATGTCCTTACAGCTGGATCTCACAGGAATTTCCTCAACCGATGCTCTTTTTCCTCTGATGACTCTAACTAGTGTCAAGTTGACATGAAAGCATCCAGTACACCTCCTCTAAAATGACTACGGCTTGTGTCAAATTGATATAAATCTATCCAGCATAGTCTTCAACCTCTGTTGGACTTATTCCTGTGCAGTTTATATTTTCCCATTGTTAGATTAATCATTATTTAAATTTACTTTGTGTTAACACAGACTTCACTTCTATAAGTAGCACTACCCCAACAACAACCTCCATATATATTTAGGGATGAGTATACTTTGATAGTTGACTTAAACTTTCTATGAAAATGCAGAGGCCCAGTAACGGCTGAGTCATTTGAGCTAGGAAAGTATTGCCAAGAATTGGGCTAACCTGGAGACAGCTGAGCTGCCACTTATGGCAGTAAGGTAAAGCAGGCGACACTAATAGATAGGCGGTTATGGTAGAAGTTAGGTCTTTTTAGTGAAGTAGTACGCAGTTCAGCTTAGCATCTGGCGGCACAGAAGGAGGAGCTTGGTGTCCCTTTAACCTGCTGAAATGGACAAAGCCAAGTTGAGGCCAACAAGAAATGCCTTGTTGAAGGGGCGTGGCTAAGAAACTGCGCAAGCTGGAGATGATGTCAATTGCCCTCAAGCCACGGGACTACTGGACATCTTGAGAGATCTTGTGGGCCCTCAAGACTGCCAAGGATCGAGAGATGCTGCAATACGTAAACCAGAGAGCTCCACTCAGCCTCTCTCTTCTTCCTCTTGGCCTCACGACTGAGACACATTTGGAGAAGTGGACAGAAAGGTATGGCATATGCAAGCCTTTAGACCCCAATGGTCATAAATTGAGAGATACAGTCTAAGAGAGAAGGACTCTTTGCTGCAAGTCCTCAAGAGAAAGACTTTTATTGCAGCAAATGACGTTGGCATTAAGGCAGGCGGAGTTCAGAGGCCGTGGTGAGAAATTAGGCTGTGAAACATATGCGGACTGAGGCGATTGTAGAAATGAGTCTCAGTTGGTGGAGGAACCAAATCCAAGCCTAGCAGTTAAAATAGACTGACATTATAAGATGGTCACAATCTAGTGGTTAAAATAAACTGGACATACAAACTGGCAAAGATAGGTCTAACAGATGCTAAGCTTTGAAAGGGACTGCCTGCTGGGACTGGCATAAAATCAAGTTATCCTGAACAGACCTACGTTAAGAATATTAATATCCTTTTAAGAAAGTTAAAATGATATTAGTTAGGTGTTCTTAGATAGGTATCAGGGTGTTCTTAGGTATTAGGCTTTAGGTATAAGGTTATAGAACATAGGTGTTTTATAGGTATTTGTTAAGTACTAATATAAGTATTTTAAATAAAAACAGTCTGTTACAGGTGTTCCAGCCTTTAATCTCTGTGATACATTAGCAAGAGTGTCATGTCGACCCCGACCAGCAAGAACGACGCAACTCACAAAAGCTCTTCTCAAGCAGTTTATTCAGGTCCCTTGAAAACAGTCTTCCGAATACTCGGGCAGACCCAACCCACAGGCTAAATACTATATGAACAGCCAATCAAGTAAAGCCACGTGGTGCTATCTTACAGGCCCACGTATGCGGAAGCAAGCCAGATCAGCGGTCTTAACCAAATATGGACTTGTTTACCACCGAGAGCGCTCACCATCGGGCTGGTGGAAGGCGGAAACCGGCGCCATCTTTAGGGCGCGGCACATCGCAGCTCTCTACAGTTCCTTCTTTTTTGTTTTAGAAAATGTTGGTAGAAGTCCCTGGAAAGGCTTCGTAATCCCCATATCTGGGGATCTCACGGCAAGCCTGAGCCTGTAGGAGGTCGGTGCTCAAACTCTTACCCATCTCTGGGTCAGCCTCCCCACTTGGGGCTTCCCTTAGGTGGCCGAGACTTATCTGTCCACTCCATCATTGACTTGCCAGACCCTAATATCCATGGAACGAATACCTCAGTGGGCAGGGACTATGCTCAGTGAAGATTTAAGGCTTCATGGCAGCGAGCCATGCCTGAGAGGACTGGCCCGCCTCAATGGCGACAAGGGCCTGTATAATCATGGCTGCATTACGCTTCTGTGTGGCTCTCATATTGTAGATGCACCATAGGCAAACCAGAGAGGCTAGTATCATCAGTATCACCAAAGAGCCTATGCCCGCCCACTCCTTAAGATGATCCATAGCCGCCTGTATCCAGGAAGTCAAACCATTAGCCAGACTCAGATCCACCCTAGTGGAGTTGATGTGGACGATTGTCGCTCTAAGCTCTCTCATCTTATTTTCAAAATCAGCTGACCAGTCCTGTAAGAGGAGCTCTGACAATTGCTTAGACAGATTAGCAGCCTTTGTTAAATTTTGATACCACACCGAAGTAAACCACAAACCCTGCATTTTCCACTCACACCCCAACTGTGCTAGTTGCCAAAGATTATCAATCTGTTCTTGTATTAAATCTATGCGTTGATTAACTATCATAAGGCCTCCTTTGAGATGAGAATTCATAGAGGTCTGAGTATCCAATGCCTGTGCTACATTGGCTGAGATGTCATTCAGGGCATTGGCAGTCTGTATAGAACTAGACAAGGCAATAGCTGAGGTAGTAGCCCCCACAGCAGCAACAGTGATGGCAGTAACAATAGCTGCAGTGATGCCAAAATCTCTTTTAAGCCTGAATAGCATCATGGTATTAAGGGCCTCTACAGGAACTGGTACATATCGAGGCATTCTAGTCACCACAGCCACAGGAAAGGCTGTGGCATTCCAGCACAGGGCATAAAAGCATGTGTCCAGAGTGCATACTAACTTTTCTTCACCCAGGGATGCACTCCCATTACTTACAATCCACAGAAAAGGAGGCCAGAGACACACTGGCGAGGCTGAAAAGGTCTTATTGCGGTAAGAATGAAACAAAGAATTCCAAGTACCAGAGCCACTACCGCTAGAAAAATCCATATTGGTAGCGGACCCTAGGGAAAAACTACCTCTTTGATAAATTCCTCCCCCAAGCATAAGTATAGGACCCAAATCCATACAGCTACCATTTGCTCCACACAAAAGCCATAAATCAAAAGGATTGGTGGCAGTCTGTTGAGGATCCCTAGTAGATATATCAAGCATTCCTGTACAAGACTTATTCACTATATTACTAATCATGGGGCTAAAGGAAAATAATCTTTTGAACCCAAACTGCTCTGCGCTCCTGACATCCAGTCCAGGGAAAAGGTCCTTCCTCTCCTGTGGATCCTCTACAAAAAGGTGCCCAGCGTGGCTGTCTGGGGGGGGTCCCGGTCAGAGACTCGTGTGGGCCACCACCCCACAAGACGAGAACCATTGCTCAAAAACAAACCACCACCCCTACCCCCAAACCTCAGTTGTGGTAAAAAATCTGCTGACTGCTGAGACAATTTAATGCATTTTGTATCATCTGACCTATTGAAGCTCATTAAAAAGCACAGACTACCCTTTAAGCTGACATTTCTATTACCCTTTATAGGGCTTTTCTGATCATCAAAGGGAAGGTAGGGTAAGTCTAAGCTTCTATTACTGCTAAATAAGCGTGGAAACACAGTTGCATCATGTCTGACTGGCATTGGCTTTGGGAATATCGACAGGATCCCCATCTCGGCTTGGTCATTCCTGACATCATCACTGCTACTATCACCAGGATCCCTAGGAAGGTCTTCATGACGAATCTTCCTCACAAGGCGTTCAGGCACCCACACTGGATCTTGTTGATCCTGAGGAAAAACACAAACAGATCCTCTCGCCCATGTTAGCACGGGGTCAGGCCCTCGCCAAGAGCCTGTCAAAATATCCTTCCACTTCACCATGCCTTTAGGTGGACCATGGGAATCCTGATGTCTGTCCGCTGCTGAGCGGCCTTGAGCATCCAAATTTAAAAAATTTAAAGTAAATAAGGCTAAAGACATTCTCTCCTTGGGGGTACGGCCTTGGCCTATTCCTAGTGGCCCCTAGGAAAAACCCAGGCCCTGTCTCTTTTGTCTTTGCTGCATAGATATGGGACTCTTCCGCCCCTGCAAATATTTTCCTATTCCAAAGCCTGGAGCATATCCCATATCTTGCATCATACGTTGGGCTGAATCAGAATAGTCATTACTCAATTTAAATCTCATATCCTTTAAAAGGTCTCTTCCCCAAAGGGAGATAGGGAGCTCAAGTACATATGGCTGCATTTCTCCTGAGTGGCTTTCTTGGTCCTGCCATTTTAATAATCTTGCACTCATATCTGGAGTTTTAGTATAACCCAGGCCTTGAAGTGTTTGAGAAGAGGCTTGTAGGGGCCAACCTGAAGGCCAGTCTTTCTTTGCTATGATACTCCTATCAGCCCCAGTATCCAAAAGGCCCAGGATCCTTTTACCATCAACTTTTAACTCCAAGACGGGGCGTTGGTCCAAATCCAAGGAGAGAAAAGTCAGATCCGTGCCTGTGGACCCAAAACCATCTTTTCCTCTCTCTCGATCCCTTGCCGCATAGCGATCATGTAAGCTCGGCAACATGACCAACTGAGCAAGTCTATCTCCAGGAGAGATAGCTGTTATACCACGGGGGGGAGGCTACCATGATCTTAACCACTCCTGTATAATCTGGATCTATAACCCCAGGATGGACAATACGTCCTCTCAAGGCTGATGATGACCTCCTTAACAGCAAACCAACTGTACCAGGTTCAAGGGGTCCTTTAAAATCTGTTTCAATTAACTGGACCCCCATTTGGGGCATTAATACGAGTCTGGTGGTGGAGCAGAGGTCCAATCCTGCTGAGCCTGCAGTGGCTCTCCGCGGTCTCTCGGATGGCGGAGGGTTGGCCATCTCTCTTGATTCTGTTCTTTGTCTTGATTCTCTACTGCCCCATATATTTGTGGGCCCTGGGGTCGTGGGCCCCGCTGTCCGTTTTTTGGACGAGCGCCACCATAACCTTTCATAGACTAACTGTTTTATTAGTGGCATAGCAGCATCCGGGTCACCAAAAATCTTCCCTGCCGCTTCCACCAATCGTGCCACAAAGTCTGAAAAGGGCTCCATGGGGCCCTGTAGAATCTTAGTTAAGTTCCCACTCACCTCCCCTTTGTTAGGAAGGGATTTCCAAGCCTTGATAGCTGTCTGGTTTATTTGTTCATAAACCTGATTGGGATATCCTGTCTGCTGGTTGGCAAATCTCCCCTGCCCAAGCAGCATATCTCTATCCCAGGCTGGATTTCCATTTCTCTGATTAATGGCTGCTTGCTCAGTGGCATACTCAATCAAGAAAGCTTTCCAGTCTAAGTATTGCCCTGGACTTAAGCAGGTGCAGGCCAGGCCACTCCAATCACTCGGGGTCATACAATGTCTGCTTAATGCTTCTACTTGAGCCAATGTAAAAGAAGCAGTAATGCCATAGGTACGAACCGACTCTGCAAGGGATTTAATTACTTTAAAATCAAGCGGTTCCTCATACCTGTTCCCTTGTGGGTCTTGGTATACTGGATAGGCAAACTGTAAGTCTGTTCTTACTTGTGTCCACACCCCCGGGCAGAAAGATCTCCCTACTTTCAGGGACTGAACAGGCTGATCTATCTGAACGGCTTCTGGGTATGGAGGGGGAGTTGAAGGTGCCCTGGCAACGGCTTCACTTACACCGACCGCCGCCAACGTGGCTGAAGGCGCCGCGGCAACGGCTTCACTTACACTGACTGCCGCCAACGTGTCTTTCTCTTTTACCCTTTTCTTTTCCCTTTTTCTAATAGCAGTCCTCTCCAACTGTTCTATTAGAGCGTGTAGCTCCCCTTCAGAATCCGTACCCTCTGAGTCCTCAAAATCTCTAAAATCTCTAAGATTGAGATAGAGAGGGACCTCCTTTTTGCTTCCCTTTTCACTGTCTGCCTGCTCAGATCTTTCCCCTTGCAGCAGTTCCAAGGCTGATTCTCCCTCCTTGACTGCTTTACAGCATCTCTGATCTTCTAAACAACTCCTCACCATCTTCCAAACCGGTCTTACTCCAAGCTTCAGAGTACCTTGCTCCCAAGCAAAATCCAAGTCCCTGCCTAATTTGTCCCAGCAGGATACCGTAAGATTCCCAGACACCGCAAACCACGGAGCCACGGAGTTGCATTCATTCAAAAATCTCTCTAGGGTTGACTTCTTTTTTTTTTTTTTTTTTTTGGTTTTTCGAGACAGAGTTTCTCTGAATATCTCTGGCTCTCCTGGACTCGCTTTGTAGACCAGGCTGGCCTCGAACTCACAAAGATCTGCCTGCCTCTGCCTCACAAGTGCTGGGATTAAAGGCGTGCGCCACCACCGCCCGGCTAGGGTTGACTTCTTAAGTTTCAATTTCCTAGCTAAAAGTAGCTCCTGAAGAGCCAGAAAAATTGGATGTGACTGAGATGATCCCATGATTAAAAATTTACTTTCGGTTCGCAGTTTCCCACGAAACTTTACCTTTAGTTCGCAATTTCCGCGAAACTTTATTGTCCCAATTTATCCCGGGAATTTAGCAGTGCACTGCCCCTGACTGCAGGAGTTCTGAGTCTTTTCTGGTTCCCCGTACGGGCCACCAGTTGTCGCGTAGACCTCGACCAGCAAGAACGACGCAACTCACAAAAGCTCTTCTCAAGCAGTTTATTCAGGTCCCTTGAAAACAGTCTTCCGAATACTCGGGCAGACCCAACCCACAGGCTAAATACTATATGAACAGCCAATCAAGTAAAGCTACGTGGTGCTATCTTACAGGCCCACATATGCGGAAGCAAGCCAGATCAGCGGTCTTAACCAAATATGGACTTGTTTACCACCGAGAGCGCTCACCATCGGGCTGGTGGAAGGCGGAAACTGGCGCCATCTTTAGGGCGTTGCACATCGCAGCTCTCTACACAAGAGGAGAAAGGGATAACCTCAGGAAATGCCAAGTCAGGGGCAAATGTGGTGACTATCCCTCTACTAAGAGAACTTCAAACCAATGGCTGTACCTGTGTAATGGCCCTGGAGACCCAGAGAAAGATGAGGGGAAAGTGTTACAAGTGGGAAACAGGTACTGGGAGGGGAGGTCTTGGTTCTCTATTCACAATAAAGGGTCTTACTAGATTTATTTGCAGAAAGTCCCAATAAAAGAAGCCTCAGAATGAAAGTGTCTGGGATTGAGATATACATACACCCAGCAAAATGACCCACAAGGAAGACAGAGTCTTTGGAGGCTGGAGAGATGGCTCAGAGGTTAAGAGCACTGACTGTTCTTCCAGAGGTCCTGAGTTCAATTTCCAGCAACCACATGGTGGCTCTATAATTAGATCTGGTGCCCTCTTCTGGCCTGTAAGCATACATGCAGATAGAACACTGTATATATAATAAACAAATACATCTTTAAAACAAAACAAAAACAAAAACCCCCAAAACAAAGAAGCATTCATTAAAAAAACAAAAGATGGAGTCTTGATGATACTCCTTTCTAAGACTACATTGAACTATTAGTGTCCCAAGTCTGACATGAAAGGGTAGCTTTCTCTCACAAAGGGTAAAACTTTTACAACTGTCTAGGCCAGGCCTGAAAAAAATCACAAAAGAAACTTGGACTGGAGCCTGCCTCCTTAAGTAGAATGACTTATTGCATTTATTGCACAGACACAAACCATAATGTAGAGAACGATTAGAAAACTGTGGGATCTGATTTGGGATTGTCAAATAAGTCAAAGGAGCAGATGCACGTACATATGGGACAGTTAATACATAACAAACTGGTGTGTAGAGTAGTGCGCAAAGAGAGCAACTGTAGTTTCTATAGTATATGTAGGTATAACTCAATGTCCATAGGGAACAAGACTGAAGATTGACTGTTTTATTCATGTACAAAAATATATTTCAAGTGGATTATAAAGAAGTATCCAAATTACAGTATTTTAGGATTATAGTGATATACTTCATGATTTAAGGGACAAAAATTCTTCAAAAGACACTAAAAATAGAACATGTGTGTTTGTGTGTGTGTGTGTGTGTGTGTGTGTGTGTGTGTGTGTGTAAAAAGAATAATATTGGTGAGTTAGGATATATTAAAATTAAGAACTATTTATCAAAAGACATCATTTAAAGAATAGAGGAAGTATAGATTTGGAAATGCTATTTGAATTTCCATGTTGAACAGTTCATATTTAGAGTATGTAAAAAAATTCATATAACAAGAAAAAGAACTTTCCAAAAGAAAGCCAAATGATCAATATATAAGTACTATGCTACCTATTCTTTGTCCAAGAGATGTTACCTTATCTTGTAAAGTTACCAGCTGCATGATCAATGCTGGGAAGTAGCCTGGGTAAGAGTTGCCCCACTTTTAGAGTATAGACATTAGCAAGACATGTAGGAAGGCAAGAGTTCTAAGGAGGACTGATTTTCCCATTAGTGGTACACTGAGTTACAATACAAAATGAATTTCTTTTTCTTTCAAATTTTGTATATGTGTCTGTCTGTGGGTATATGCATGTGAGCACAGGTGCTGTGGCAAGAAGATGTTGGATTCCCCACAGCTGGAGTAATAGGTACTTATGAGGACCTGCTGTGGGTGTCAGGAACCAAACTCAGGTCCTGTGAAGAGCAGAAGACACTCTAACCCACCAAGACACCTTTCTAATTCATATAAAATACATTTCTTATTGCACACAGTTGAAAAACACTGGCCTAGAGAATATGTTTCATATTTAGTATAGCAAAATGAGATGTTTCATGGTCTGGTCATAGTTATACTACTTTTTAATATTCAGTTATCATAAACTTCCTTTCCATAGGAGGTGCCTTGCTTTTCCATATGCTATTGCCATTGTAACTTCCTTTGATTTCTCTTTGTCATATAGCTTAAGAAATGATTTTTTCCTAGCATTGATTCTTCTCTTAAATCTTTCCAAGTGGCTAAGAAGAGTTATCAGACTGCACTGGAAAGTATTCTACATATACATCATGAAAGATATGTGCAGGCAAACACCCATCCACATAAAAAAAACTTAAAAAAAATTCTTTTTTAGCTGAGCATTGTGGCATGTGTCTTTAATCCCAGCATGTGGGAGGCAGAGGCAAGCAGATCTCTGTGAGTTTTAGGATAGCCCACTCTACATAGTGAATTTCAGGGCAGACAGTGCTACATAGTAAGACTCTGTCTTAAAAACAAAACAAAATCACTGTATAAACCCAGTGTTTTTATACTTTTATTTTAAAATCTTGCTTTTCCTGTTTCCAGATAGACTGTAAACTACCTGAAAGTTGAGTCCTTTTACCCAATTGTTTTTATATTCCTAATACCTAATACAAGGCCCAGTGTACACAATTAGTACTAATATCTTTGAGCTTATAATAACTGTGTATATACCCTGAACTAAATTTTTCAGTAAAAGAAATTTCTGCCTCCAAAATTCTGTTTCTTCAAAGACTTTAGAACACTCACCACTTAGTTGAGTGTTCTAAAAAACTCACTGCTTAGTTTTCACAATAGAGCAGGTTTGGATAGGGCATAGCCTCAGTGTTGACATGAGAGGGGTGTTCTGTGCCCAAATGGCTATCTGAAAACTCCACTTGAAGAACATACTGATTTAGCAAGATCAGAAAAGGGAAATGCTACATTGATAATAATAGTACAGAAACAGGGTGATGGTACATCCAGGAAAATTCATTCTTGCCAAAGGCAGGAAGATCAAAGAATTCACTTTCAAATATACATAGGAAAGAGACATTTTTGGTGTTTTTCTGAGGCTCTTCACTTCTACCTATAAGTATGCGCTTTATTTTCTGACATTCCCCATGATGTGAGGTTCTGTCATTTCAATTTCAGCTCCAACTTGGTTTATAGTGGTAGAACATTTGCTTAGCATACATGAGACTCCATCCCTGGCTCTACAAAAGAAAAACAAAACACACAACCCTCACCCCTATAAACTTAAGCTTTAGAACCATAATCCTTTTGCCTCCAACTCCCTTATCTAGCTTGGGCAAAGTGGCAAGTGGTACCATACACTAGAAGCTTTGCAATATGTTTTTGTCCTATGTGGCTCAGAATTTCAGAGTCCAGCATGACTTCCTGAAGTGCTAAAAGAACTCAGGTAAGCTGTGTGTTCCTTTTCTACATAGAGCCCTTCTCTGAAAATGGACACTATTATTCTATGGAGGAATATTCACTCTTACCTGTTCAGAATGTGGACCAAAGCAATCTGCAATTAAAACAATTATTTTTATTGAAGTGTGTGTGTGCTGTGTGAGTACAGATGCCTCTGGAGACCACAAGAAAGTGTCTGATCCCCTGGAGTTGCAGGCAGTTGTGAGAAGCCTAATGTGGTTGCCAAGAACCAATCTTGGATCTTCTTTACATGATTTTAACCACTGAGCTGTCTCTACAGTCTACAATCCACTTACAGGAATTGCAATTTATTTTCAATCTCATATACATTATTTCAGGGGTGAGAAGAATTTCAGTCTTGTTAAGCAGGTGTGAAAAATTAAAGTACAAAACTATACAAAAATAATTTTAAAGTCCAAACTCCTGTCCACAAATAGGGTTTATGGATTAAGGTGAGGAAACTAACTAGGCTATAGCCTGATAGAGTTCTTCCAGGATTCCTATGGGTATTAAATATTTTCCACATTTGGCTCATTAACTTCCATCTTTCAAACCTAACTTATCCTAGTTGATGCTGGGTATGATACATCATTTACCTAAATAAATCTGTGAAATTTATCCCAAAACCAATGCTAATCCTAATGTAGCAAGCATTCCCCAAGTCCACTCTACTCCACTACCTTTGCATACACCTAGCACTAATTGCAAGTGTTAGAAAGCAGAAGCTCCTCCTAAGAAACTCTTTAGGACATGGTTTTCATTTTGTTTTGGCTCAAGAATCTCAGCCAAATTAGTAGCTTATTTGGTTAGGAGGCCACAAGGACTAGGGCTTTTCTGACTACTCAAAAATTATCTACTGGGAATCCTACCCAAAGTTAGCCCAGTGTAACTAAGTATAGCTTATTACTCTGAAAAGCACATGGTCATCAAAAGAAATGTAGAATCATTAGATAGGACTTCTTAGGTTTAGAGGGGACAAATGGTCTTTCTTGACTCAACCACATTGCAATTCAAACTTTAATGCTTCATCATTAAGAATGATAACACAAAACAAAAAACTTGCACATAGTCACATTTAAGATATTTTTATTTTGTACTGAATGTATTTGGACATGTGCTACTGTGTGTGTGTGTGTAGGTCAGAAGACACTGTGCGGGAGTCAGTTCTCTACTTCCACAATGTGGGTTCCAGAATCAGACTCAGGCCATCAGGTTTGGTAGCAAGCTCCTTTACTTGCTATCTATCTCCCTAGCCGAAGGCAATACTTGAAATGTTTGCTCTCATTAAACAATGCTTGCTCTTATTAAATAGAGTATGATGGAAGAGTGCCTGTGGTAACTTCTGGGAGGTGGTTCTTGTCTCGCCATGCTTGAGGGTTTCTATTTCTGTAGCTGTGCTACACAATCCAGGTGCTGGACCAGGAGCTTCTGAAAGGGGCAATTCTCCTGCCTTACACTCATAGGGTTTTTCTCCAGTGTGAATTCTCTGATGTTGAACAAGGCCTGAGTTCTGGGTAAACATTTCCCCCACATTCATTGCATTTATACTGTTTGCCCTCTGTGGGCCTGCCTTTATAGTCTTCTAACTGGTCTTCATACTGAGAGACTTTTTCATTCTCCGGAATCTGTAAAGAATCCTTAGTACGTACAGTAGAGACCTTTTCGTCTGGGTCCATCTTTATAAACGTCTTTCATAGTTAATGCTTTGCCCACCACTTTGGTCTTGATTTCTGAAATAATAAACATTTTTTTTGCAGGTATACTTTATGCACTGTGGGTATGGCAATATAATGTGATCCAGATTTAATAGAACTCTCAAACATCTGGTCAGTAATCAGAGGACACACCAACCAAACAGGAGCTAGATCACAAATCAAATGTTTTCATTCACTTCCATCAAGAGAACTACCAGAATGAACACCTGACACAAATAGCTATTTACATCTGTCTTAAAGGTATCCAAAACAACTTGAGTACACATGAATATAAAACTAATGAGTATTAGTTGCTTAACATGTACAAGGTCTTGGATTTAAAACATGGCATTAGAAAAGAATAATGTATATAAAACACTTAAAAGTCACCTATTAAAATAAATTTAAAACAAAGATGAAGAGATTAGCAAAATAGGCTAGATGAAGAAGTTTAAGAATAAAGAAGAGAAAGTCAAGTTTGGAAAAAGAAATAACATCAGTGACAGAAATGTTTACCAACCAGAAGTCCCATCATTTCAAATGCAAGAGGTTTCAGGGAGATCCTTCACTGTAACAATATGGTTCATTGTAACACTACTCTTGTAGTGACTGCTGTTATGAAAAACAGGGTTGTCTAGTTTCCTGTGAAAACGGTGACAGAGAAAACGCTTTATTAGTTTACTATTGTAAACCAGTCGCATTCCCTGAGAGGAAACCTAATTTGGCCTCTAAATACTAGTTATACGAATTGCCTTCCTGTCTTTTTCCATATTACAGATAGTGGCAATATGCATCCCTGCCAGTATGCACCCCCAATACGATACCGTAAAAACGGTAGATCAGTAAAACAATGACAAAATCTGTAAGTCCCCATTGAGTCACATTTTACAAAAATGAACACACACCAACCCAAGGGATGACCCAAGAGCAGAGACAAAACCAGGCCTTCATGCGCCCACCCCTCCAGACATTCAGTCTTCAGCAGAACCAGCCGGTAACTCCACAGACCGCAGTTCTGAGGTCCAGGCTGCATAGGACCAGGCCCGATCTAGGGCCAGCCTCACCCTGTTCCAGCCAATGGCGGGAGCCGGCTCTGCAGAGGAGGGGGAGAAGGGAAAACAAAAGGGACCCATGCAAGAAGAGAAGGGCTGGAGAAGCAAAGCAAGAACAGGCTTGCCCTCCTCAAAACCCCGGGGCTACAGGGGAGCTAATGAACTCACTGAGGGCCAGTTAGTTGCCTGGCTAGAGAGGCCCAGCTGGTACCCGAAGGCGTGGTTTTCTTTGGTCAGTGAGCTCGGGTCAGCGGGTGTGAAGGAAGGAGACTATGATTACTCAGAACATTGTCTTTGTCAACTTTTTATTTTTTTTAATCAAGCAGAGAAGACAATAAAATACTTTTCTAAAGTATAAGAAAACTTAGAAGTAAAATTTCTGAGGTCAGACATCATTTTGAACCCAAGTTTTGCCTCCCAGATGGGTTACCTTCAGGGTTTAGTGCTCAGTGATTAGTCTCAGAATTAATTTTTAGTGGGTGAGGAGTGTTTGCCTAGGATATGAGAGGCCTTGGATTTAATCCTTAGCATAAAACAACAGCAACAATTTGTAAATTTAAACATTATTTCCCTAAAACTACCAACTCTTTAGAAGTAGATTTTCACACTGAAAATGAAACTAGGAAAACCAAAAAAAAGGGGGGGGGCTGTCTTAAAGGCTGTAAAGCTTATTATAATGCCACGAGGCATCAACAGTGTGATAATAGCAAGGCAAATAAACGATACAGATGTTCAGAGATGGGTGCAATAACAAATCAGAAAAAGAACGATCTTCAGTAAATGTATAAGAATAAATGGATCATCTTCTGGAAAGACAGCAAACGGGATCCATACTCATGCAATAGATAGCATTCCCAAGAAGTCAAGGGCATAAATGTCTAAAATAAAACCATAAAGTTATCAGAGGATACTGTGAGGCAACTCTTACAACGTCAGAGCAGAAAGGCTACTGTACATTATGAACACAATCCAGGGGTCCTAAGTGAAAGGACCAAAAGGATGAAGTTCTTGAACAGTCGAGGTTATCGATGTATCACAACCTGGTTGGATTCCTCCCGGTTCCAGCTCCATTCTGAACAGAGTCTGTTCATATATCACGCATCAGGACATAAGTTCTAACCAGATGAAGTGACGGGGTTTGTTTTAAGTCTTAGGCTGTGTGTAACATTTAGTTTCACAAGTGGGAGAGTTTAAGGGTTTTATTTCAGCATGGAGGGAAACACCTTAAAAAATAAAACTCCGAAAATTATTCCAGGACTTCAGAAGACTACATACAAAGACTAGCACAACTCCCATGTCAGAAAATGCTGTATCTGACATTTCAGGGATGTATCACTCGAGTGAACTGGAAAGAGTGTATTTATAACTTTTCATGATAAAACACCATGACCAAGTGTCCTGGTTAGTGGGTTTTTGTTTTTTATTTTTCAACTTGTTACAAGCAGACTTATTTGAGAAGAGGGAACCACAACTGAGAAAATGCCTCCATAAGACTAGCATGTAGGCAAGCCTGTGGGATTTTCTTAATAATAGATGTGGGAGGGCCGTGGGTGGTGCACCCCTGGGTTGTATAAGAAAGCAGGCTGAGCAAGCCATGGGAGAAAAGCAGTAAGCAGCACTACTCTGGAGCCTCTGCTTCAGTTCCTGCCTCCAGGTTCCTGCCTTGAGTTCCAGCCCTGACTTCCCTCAGTGATGGAGTGACCTGAGACTTGAAGGCTGCAACAAACCCTTTCACCCCCAGGTTGCTTTTCGTCATGGTGTTTTATTGCAGCAACAGAAGTTTACCACACCAAGGCAACTTAGGAGGAAAGGTTTATTTGTGTTACAGTTCCAGAGGGCTAAGAGTCTGTTATGCTGGGGATGCATGATAACAAGAAACAGGCTGAAGCAGGATGCTTAGGGCTAATATCTTTTTTTTTTTTTTTGGCTTTTCAAGACAGGGTTTCTCTGTGTAGCCCTGGCTGTCCTGGACTCACTTTGTAGACCAGGCTGGCCTCGAACTCACAGAGATCCGCCTGCCTCTGCCTCCCGAGTGCTGGGATTAAAGGCGTGCGCCACTACGCCCGGCAGGGCTAATATCTTGAACCTCAAGCAGGAAACGTACTTCCTTGAGTAAGGCCATACCTCTTACACTGACCTAAACAATGTCACCAAGTACTCAAATGCCCAAGATGATGGGAGATATCTCATTCAAATCACCATGGATAGTTATTCTTTCTCAGCTCCAAGAACTGACATTTCTTGCCAGGTTATCTTTGTTTTAAAAAATAATTGTGCATTCTGCACTGTGCGAAATGACCCAATCCAAGCCAAATTAAGTTGTATAAAGGCAGGTTTTTTGGACAGGAGAGGGAAAGAGAAACAGCATGCACATCCAGAGGTAGAGAGAGAGAGAGCGAGTGAGCGAGAGAGACAGAGAGAGAGAGAGAGAGAGAGAGAGAGAGAGAGAGAGAGAGAGAGAGACAGACAGTGGAGAAAAGAGGCAGAAGGGGAGGAGTCCCTAAAATGTCTGGGTTGTAAAGGAAAAACCTTCTGGAGGAAGGACATGCCCTGTAACAGGTAGAAACCGAGGCATGCTGGGAGAACCTGAAGATTAGGTCCAGACCCAACAATCTTCTAAGAGTGTGGAAGACCAGGAACTTCAAAAAAGTAACCATGAATTTATGCAGGGATCATTATAGAAACCAATAAATCAGGAAGCAGAATAGGGCTTTTCAGGAAGTAAGAAGAGCAAGAAATAGTCACAAGGAATATTCATTCTAATAACAAGTATGTTCACATCATCCATTATGATCCCTGTGAAAGTGCTTTATCACCGTCATTTATAGTTGGGAAATAGAGGCATAGAGAGATTAACTTAGTCAAAATTATAGGCCATTTGGAGTTACATTCTTAAAAATAGGGAGTTTTTTCTTAAAAAAAGTTACATTCTTAAAAAAAGGAGTTGTTGTGACATGTCTGTGGGGGGAGGAGGTGGGTGGGAGTTGAAAGAACTCCTATGACACCATTGTTTCATTGTGTTTTTAAATAGGGTCTCACTCTGCAGCCCTGGTTGGAACTTACAGACTTTTTCCCGCCTCTCCCTCCCCAATCCTGGTATTAACACATACACACACATGCACCACAATGCCCAGCAGTGACACAAGTTTTAAAACAGTAAGTCCCTTCCTGGCTACTAACTGGGTTCATCCAACTCCTCAAAGTTCATCCAGTTTACCATTTTCCCAAAGGTGACCATATACTCCCACCAGCGGTTCTCTTTTCTTCCTATTATTGGTGCTCTTCAGGCTATTGAAGTCAGCTCAGTGTTGGTCTCAAATTACTATATTAATAGAATTATTGGGACCATTGACTGGTTTTTCTGTAAATGCATTGCCATATAGCATCTATCACTGGGGAGAAATTCACTGACTCTTTTTCAAGAATTGTCAAGATAACTTCTGAAAGAGTGTTATTTGATTAAGGAATATAGACTGCCAGAATTGTTACCCTAGCTACAAGATGTTGTGGGAGAAAAAGGCATGTTAAATACAGGGCAGATTTGTCAAGGGTCATGAGTAACGTTCTGGAGGAGCAGGTGGGAATTGGCACCTCCCTACCATGCTTTTGTCTCCAGTGCTTCTGCAGAACGTGGAGAACCACCAAGAGATCTGCATCACCTGTTGGGAGATGGGCCTAGTGTGGGTGGAGATAACTGCTACAGTAAATAGTGACCTCTTACCAGCAAGCTGAAATAAATGACTCTATTCTGCATTCAAAAGGAAATAGCACAGGCATCATAGTATAGGTGGAAGAGGAAGGAATCATTTCCTGAATTTAGAACATCTGATATTATTTTCCAGTTAATTGCACCCCCCACCTGTGCACTTTCACTTGGAATAGCAAATTGATGGATAGTGTGATACCAACTGTGTCAGGAGAAAACTTGCAGTTAAGACCCACTGATAATGGAAAGAAAAATTAGGATTGTGGTCCCAGCAACTCCAACTCACGGTAACAATGAATAGTGAGAAAGCCCTTTTCCTAGGAGGAAGCATTTGGGTGCAGTCTATCTCTTGCTTTCTGGAGATTCTGCTTGCAACCTAGTCATCTGAGGTGTCATATAGGAAACTCCCTCCTAGTTCTGCAGAGAAATATCTGGCAGCTACCAGGTCTTCTGGAGAGGCTAAAATCTCAGTTCTTCCTGAGAGGGTCTATGTTGCTGTATCTTTTCCTTGAAGGCCACATACAGTTAATATGTGGCCCTCAATCTTATCTGCCAGATAACTGCCTGAGTGTATAGTAGGAAGAAGCTTTTAACTTGATATGCTGCCAACTCCTCTAGCCCACTGATGTTTACTTATCTTTCTAAGTTTACTTTGTTATGATTGTCTTGTAAGTTAAGTACAGAGGCAGATGTTCCAAGAGTCAGGGCCTCATAAGGAAGTTTCTGGTGTCTTTATTTGAGTCACAACCTCTAGGGTATAAAAAAGATCTTCAAGTAGAGACAGATAATATCTCCCTAAAAATGGGAGGGGTACTATGCTCAGGACTTTTCTTGGAAAGCTTATATGCAGTACTTCTGGAAACGGACATAAATGATTCATAAGAAGGGGTTGGAGAGACAGCTCAGTGGTTACAAGCACTGGCTGCTCTTCCAGAGGTCCAGAGTTCAATTCCCAGCAACCATCTATAATGAAATCTGATATCCTCTTCTGGTATGCAGGCATACATGCAGACAGGACACTGTATACATAATAAATAAATCTTTAAAAAATGTTTCCCATCAATGTAATATGCCCAAGCTGTACAAATATTAAAAGACCCCCCCAAGCATGCAACACATTGAGAACAAGACTAAAAGCAAAGGATGGCATGATTGTATCATACAGCTTAGCTTTGCTGGATCTTTGTCAAGCAGCTGTACTGGCTTTATGACTTTGGCTGCTTCCATTAGATATGACACAGCCATATCTGTCTAATGGCCACCAAAGAGTGTGTTCATTGCCATGTTGTTCCCAAAGGTAAACCTTTGACAGACTGCAGTCTCTCTTTTCCTTTGCTTAGGAGCTACCCCCAGTATTTTATCTTTGATAGTATGTGGTAATGAGTCAACATGTGAAAACTAGACTTGTATTCTCACCCTGTCAATTGGCAGATGGTGGCAGATCTAATGTTGAAATCAGCCATAAAACATCATTATAACAGGCACAAGTGTATTTACATAGGTAATTTTCGAAGTGCTGGCCACTAAATGTAGGTCTTTGCCCTATCAAGCAGGCAACTGCTCTACTACTGAGCCACATCTTTGGCCTTGAAACTTCTGTAGGACAATAGGATAACTACAGTTGACAAAAAAATAATTGCATGTTTAAAAATAGCTAGTATGGAGAACCCTGAAATGTCCTCAACACACACAGTGTGGTGACTGATATGCCAATCATCTTAATTTGATAATTAGGCAGTGTACGTATCCAAATGCCACTACCCCATGAGTTACTATGTGCCAATTAAAGAGAAAGAATTAGCAAAAATTTTAAGCAACATTCTAATGTTACTGTGAATCCCAAACATTAAGGCTTTCTTTAGTCATCATACCACAGAATACACACACACATCTAAGATTTCATTAAAACAGTGGTTCTTAACTTTCCTAATGCTGCAGCTCTTTAATATAGTTCCTCTGTTGTGCTGATCCCCAAACATAAAATAATTTTGTTGCTACTTCATAACTGTAATTTCCTACTGTTATGAATCATAATGTAAATATCTGATACACAACCCCTGTGAAAGGTTTGCAACCCACAGGTTGAGAACTACTGTGTTAAAGCTTGGCATGGTTGTGAAGGATCCTTAGCAGCATCCTTAAAATGTACCCACTAGATTTCAGAAGCATCCCAGCTACTCACCAATGGTATAACTCCAAATGTCTCCAGATATAGCTAAGCTTCTAAACTACTAAGCAAACAGCAGAAGCAAAACCTATTTTCCAGCTCATTTTACAGATGTACACTCCTCAGATTAGTTTCTGTACATGTGTTTCCTATTTTCTTTGATTTTGGAAACAAGGTCTCATGTAGTCTAGGTTGGTAAGAAACTCCTTATGTACAAGGGTAGACCCTGAACTCTTCAGCTTCCTACCTTCAACCTCTCAAGTCCTGGGATTCTAGACTTAGGGCACTATACATGGCTTGTTTCCTTTTTTCATTCTCTCTCTCTCTCTTTTAATAACTCATCAATAAGTTTGACCAAGAAAAGTTTATAACTTTAAATTTTCACATTGACCTTCCTAGAATTTTTTGGTTTTGTTTTTAGCTTTACTCCTTGATACAGGTAAATCTTGATGTACTTTATGGAGACAATTCTGTAGTACTTGAGTGCACTAAATAAGACATGTCACTGAAAGCCCTTAAAAATGTCAACATCACAAAAAATCCACACAATAATTTAACAAGCATTTATTAGACACCTACTGTGTGCTCAGTACTGTACTAGGCACTAAGAGAGTGCAGTGATATAAATGTTACATTTATCATCCCTGCCCTCAAGGAGCTTACAATTTAACTTTGGAAATAAATACAAATGTGAAACTACTATACAGACTGCTAGAAAATAATTATAGAGCAAGGCATTAGTAAGTACATGGATCACAGTACAAACTTGAAAGTTAAGTGGTTAGGTAGAAAAGAATAAGGAAAGATCTTGATGTGAGGTAAAATCAATCAGGAGATGCTGTTTCAAAAGACAAAGGAAGTGATTTCTGAAGAGTGATGAACAGAGTAATTACAACCAAAGAGTAATCTAAGGAAAAACAAACAAAAAACAGAGAGAGAGAGAGAGAGAGAGAGAGAGAGAGAGAGAGAGAGAGAGAAAGGGAGAGAGGCATGAGAAAGGCACAGAGGCAAAGGCTTGTAGGACAACAGTGGAAAGCTGTAGCAGGTTTGAATGTGATGTCTCAAGGTAAACATACCAGAGAGTGACGAATGCTGAGGCAGATGAAGAATGGAGAACAAGGTTATGGAACACTGGCGAGAGTTATCTGCTGGGGGCTGAGTAAAAATAAGATACCATGAAAATGGAGTTTGAGGATCATTTTAGAAGTGTTATAGAAGTTGGACATTCTGAAAGGAAACTGAAGCCTATACATGTGGATCTACGTGGAAGGCTGTAAGGGTATAGTAGAAATATAAAACAAAAATTAAGCAACAACAAAAACAAGGCTCTCGAAGAATATGAGTGAGATCAACAAGACTCTAGACTGGGAGAGTGGAGGGTAGCAAAAGATGAAATGATAACTTCAAAGTTGGGATGAGTAACATGAAGGCAATGATTCTGTTTTAGGGTAAAGCAATCAAGCAATGCTGTCTATTTCAAAAGAAAATACAAGTTGAGGGAGAAGAATGGTGAGTTTTGGTTTCAAATATCAGGTCGTGTAGGTAACTGAGGAAAATTCCCCAAGCAGTGAGATGACATACAAAGTGGGAGATATGAAATCATTCAAATACATGAAGTAACAAAACAAATAGGGACAAAGAAAAAGAAAAATGAGGATTATTTTTAGTGTAGAAGGAAAAAAAAAAGACTAATAAAGAAAAGCCAGATATTGAAGAGAAATGATCTAAAAAGAAAGGAGAATTCTTCAAGTATGGTGTATTAGTCAAGGTTCTCTAGAGAACAGACCCTTTAGAACAAATCTACATGTGTGTAGAGAAAGGGAATTTATTAGAATAGCTCAGAGGTTGTGGTCCAGGGCTCAGCAATGGCTGTCTATCTATGGAAAGCCCAAGAATCCAGCAGTTGTTTGTTCCACCAAGCTGGATGTCTCAGCTGGTCTTCACTATATGCCAGAATCCTGAAGAAGTAGGCTCTAATTCTAGTGAAGGCATGGACTTGCCAGCAAGAGCAAAGAAACAAGACCAAAAGTTTCCTTCTTCTATGTCCTTATATAAGCTGCCATCAGAAGTGGTCCAGACTAAAGTGGATCTTCCCACCACAAAAGATCAAGATTAAAAGTAGGCCTTTTCAGTTGAAATGATTTAATTAACAACAACAAAAAAATCCCTCACAGGTGTACCCAGAAGTCTTGTTTTAGTTAATGCCAAATGTAGTCCAGTTGACAACCAAGAAGAGCTATCTCAAGTGCACCCCTTCTCAACTTGACACATAATTATATCTCCTTATGCATGCTTAATTTTCAAATGAAGATGATAACCAAGTCATAATTACACCTAACATGATACAATGATCCCATGTACAATTGCATATGCATTAAATATTTAATCAGGTCATAATTACACCTAACACAATAAAACTATCCCCTTGCACAACTTCAAACACATTATACATTTTAGAATAGATGGCAATGTCCCTTGACATTCTTTCTTTATTTCAAATTTAAATATGGTAACTAAAGATATTCTCCTAACTGATGTTACATCACATGAGAAAGGAATCGAGGAAAGAAAACACAAATATCTGTATAAACACATTCTTAACAAAATATGACAGAAACAGTCATGACAATTATAATCCTTATTTCTGCACCTGGCCTCATGGCCTTAGCTGGTATTTATACTATCTTCCTCTACTACCCATTCTGTATTTCCACAAAGGCAGAAAAGGCAGTATTTGAGGGGTGGGAGTATATCTTCTGCTGAGGGTGGAGACTATTCCCTCTGAGTAAATCCATGAGAATTTGAGGACTCAAAGTTCTCAGCCTCAACAGAGTCCTCCCACACATCTCCACCACCAAGTTACAGGATTCTATTCTTTACCAATTAATGCTCTTCTTACTTTAACCACTAACACCTCTGAAGGTGAGACTTGAATTTTCTTTATAATTTGGCCAACCTTATGAGGGCTTTGGTTTGATTTTTTCCATAATTTGAGCTGTGGCTGCTGGAGGAGTCTCCTCCAGGGCACACTTAGAAACTTTTAGACTATTTATGTACATCTGGAGAAGCCCAATTTTATCAGGGTACAATGTTGTTTTTTTACTGTATTCTGAGATACTTGAAGGTGGTTAATTTTATCAAGCAGTACATTCTTTTCAGCCAATTTATCCAGAGATGCTAGAAGTACCAGTCTGCATCATCACTTCCTTATTTTTCCACAAACTGCCAAAACTTTTCCATAGAGAGTCACCAAATCTTTTGCCTCTCACAACTGGTGAATCAGGATAATCAAATAAGTTTGTCCCCGTAAGTTTGTAAAATAGTTCACATCATGGGCTTTCAATACACCTGGAGTTTCTGAGAGGCATCAGTAACAGTAGGTGTTGAAAGCCTAGTCCAAACACTTAAAAAATAAAAATTCATCCTTATTCTTCTATTGTTCGAATACTACTTCTGGTACGAAAGTGTGTATTACTCAGGGTTCTCTAAAAGAACAAAACTTACATAATGAAAAAAAAATTTAAAGGGGATTTCTCAGAATGGCTTACAAGCTGTGGTCCAGCTACTCCAATAACAGCTGTTTACCAATAAAAGGCCCAGAACCCAGTAGCACTCGGGGTGACAGCCGAGAAGAGCCGTCACATTGTGAGAGACTCAACATTATGAAACATGAGATCAAGAAGACCCACAACAATAATGAAAAGTCTTAATTTATACACTGGCCATTCTTCATATATTTTAGTGGAATGCTGACTATGAAAAACAGTAAGGAAACATTTTAAGAGCTAAGGCAGAAATGGGTTAAAATGAATAACATATTTGAAAAATTAAGAAAAATACAACACACAGAATGGTGATTGGAAATGGGCAAGAAGCTTAAAGGGGTTTTCACTGTAGGCTGTAATGAACTTACTACTGCCATCTGTTCATCTGCCCAACCTGGAATCAACTCACTTCCCTTTCCCTTAGGGAGTCTACAGAGAAATGTAGTTGAATTAGTACGTTGTTACTGCTTTACTTTCCTAATTACTCCTTTAAGCATGTTTTATTGGTAAAATTTGCCTTTGCTGTACTGAAAAAAAAATCAAGAATATCAGTGTCTAAATATGTTCTCACCCCAAATAGTACTTTAAACTAATTTCCCAGTAACTGCAATGGATGCACACTATACCACCATACTTTATTTTACCTAGTATCTCTAATGATCTCTAATCAAACCTACATGGTTTGATTTGACTGGCCAGAGTTGAGTCAGATGGTGATCAGTCTCCAGTACCAGTACAGCCAGGCTGTACAGGCATTTAATTGGTTAATTCTCTAAGCCTCTGCTTTATCATTCAAAAACAGGGGCATGTAGTGATATTAGCTCTGAAGTCGGATAAATGTATAACTTAGGATTTGGCTCATAAAACCTGCTCAAAAACAAAAACAAAAAATGTCAGCTAGCATTGTGGAAATGTATAAACAAAAGCAAAGCTATACTGGTCCATGTTAGAATCAATCACCACATTCTTGAATACCTATCTGGCCTCATGGAGAAATTCTTTGAAACCTCAGAGGTTTCTCCAGTGGTAGGTTGACAGCAAGTGAGGTATGGAAGAACTACTTTACCATGCCAGATCCTAAAATGAGCAGCTGAGGATGGGAGAAGATAGTACTGGTGAACAATTCATTTCAGAAAGAAAAATGTAACTCTATAGGATAATAGTTTAATGAAGGCCACTTAACTCTTTAGTTAAGAGCTCTAAATAATGTCATATAGATTGATTAATGCCTTGGTAAATTTAAGACTAAAAATGATTTCTATGTATTTCTTCAAAGACTCCACAGCCTTTCCTATACATGTGCTAAATTAGCTTTGGTAACTCATTAAAACTTTTTTATTATTTGTAATTATATATATATGTACGTATGTATTTGTGTGCAGGTACCTGTGAAGGGCAGAGATGTTGGATCTCCCTGGAGCTGGAGTTTCAGGAAGTTGTAAGCCACTCAACATGGGTGTTGGGAACTGAACTAAATGGTTTATGGGAGAACAGTCTGTACTTTTAACCTCTAAGCGATTTCTCCAGCCCCAATTACTTTTTTTCTTTTTTTGAGATTGGTCTTACTATATTCAATGCTGGTTTTGCACTTGCTATACAGACCAGGTTGGCCCATCTGCCGTTGCCTCCTGAGTGCTATGATTAAGGGGTGCCTCACAATGCCCAGCTCCAAGAACTCATTTAAAAATAACCTTTTTTCACGCTCATCTCCGTATAACATTAGTCTTCCCTGGACTTCTGGCAGATGCTTAGTAATTCCAAGACTGAAGTCATTGGTACACATTAGTCTGGGTACAAATGCTAAAAGGGCAATTTAATGGAAATGAAGGCAGGAGCTCCACAAATGTATATGAAAGGAATGGGCATGCACATATGCACAAACAGACATCTAGCTTCTCTGACAATGCTCTCATCCTATGTAACTTCCACACAAGGTAGCACTGACCTCCTCACAAGTCCTGTCATATAGAGGGGAAGGCACAATTCAGGCAAGAAGCAAGGGTGTAGACATAGGCAGATTTTCCTGCTTCTGGTTTCTTAAAAATTTTCTACCTTGTTTCCAAAAAAAAAGTTATTGGGGCTGGAGAGATGGGTTAATGGTTAAGAGTGTTAGAGAAGAGTTAGGAATGGTAATCTATATTAAACAGGAAGGAAACACACAGAAAGGAGGATAAGAAAATAAAGAATAATAAAAAGGACTGTTCTGAGAAAGTTAACCAAAGAAACTAAGATGATCCTTTTCAGGACAGTCACAATGTGAAATTTTTTTGTGGAGATTTCATCAGAACCTACTTATATGTCTTCTGAGTAATATTAATTGAATAATTTTAAGTGTGAGAATTAATGTTGTAAAGCAAAATTTATTCAACTCCAAGCCCATTGCCTAATCAAATGGTCAAACACAAAATATAATTAACAGTAATAGATGGTTTTCTTGCTCCTCATTAAATGAGTTTTAAGAATGTTCCCATTATTTGGAGGACTAGTAGCACTATTAGAACAATAATACTTTAGTATATGCATTTTAACAGGTATTTATTAAGTAGTAAGTATAATTACTTAACTGAAAAGACATTACATTTTAGATGCATAAGACCTGGTGTGTTATTTAAAAGCCAGTCTCATTACTTTACATAGTATCCTGTTACAATGAAAGTCTCAGAGGTGAAATACAGTGCTTGATGACAATGAGTGTAATAATGTATCTTTGTGAGATGACTAATGGAGTGTACCAGAATTCAGAAGAATGAGGAAGCAGAAGTGAGGGATCCACAGATTACCACTGTGGATACAGAAGATATGCAAATGTAAGGAAACAGTTGGAAGATGGTGGAGCCGCAGAAACTATCTGAGAAGGTTGGTCTGGGCTGACCATGTAGTCATCGAGTTTATATAGACTGATAGGGAACAGAGAGCAGATCTGCAATGGGCCAAAAGAGATGATGTATTTGTGATGATTTATGTCTTTTTCAACCACTCTGTCTCCTATGTGGTGCCAAAACTTTGATAGTGCAAATATTTTCCTAACCACAGTATACAGTAGGGAGGTGGAAGGAGAGTCAGCAGTCACCTTGAGGTACAATTGTCCATGCTCAAGATTAGCCAGGCTGAGTCTCCACTCACCTCTTTCTTTCCATCATTCCCACCATCATCACTAATGCATCCACTTCCTTTGTTGATACAGGTACTGCAACTGGGGGTGCTGAAAGATATATACAGATGCTCATGGACTCAATGGGGTCAGTAAAGGTGCTAAATGAAGAAAAATGCTACAGTGCTGTTAAAAACATAGCATTGAGTTTGTAGGAGAATATAGATTTCTACCCATCTATGAGTGTTAGAATAATTTAAGTGTCTAACAATTTCCCTCTAACTAGGGTATTAGAAAGCTAAATACAAATCTTAGTCTCATTGAGGTTGCCTGAGATTCAAGCAGCTTCTTAGATTAGGATTTGCAAGGGCACCTTCAGGATGACAGAAAGGGACTACAGGAAATTGGAAGAAACAGAGCTACTTGGAGGAGTGGCCCCTCTCAGAGTTAGCAGGTACTCATGGGAAAGACAACATACAGTGTTTCAAGTTACTGTAAGCAATTTGCTGTTATTTTAAAGTTCTGAAGAATATACTGAGCTGTTGGGGCTCTGCTTCATCAGATGCCTCCAAAGACAGTCAAGCTAATCAGCTTGTATCAGGGATCAGGCCCAGACTACCCAAATGCTATTCTTAGCTTTGTTACCACTACAGATTGTGCCTCTTTCCACTGGACTTTTCCAATACTACATGGTTTCCCTAATGCTGAATAATGTTAAAACTACAACCAAAGGTTTCCCTAAACTTCTGTGGTTTTGGGCTTTTCTCCACTGTGGATTCTCTGATGTCGAATGAGACTCGATCTCTGAATGAAGGCTTTCCCACAGTCATTGCATTGATAGGGCTTTTCCCCTGTATGTATTCTCAGATGCTGAATGAGACCAGTGTTCCCATTGAAAGCTTTCCCACATTCTTTACACTTATAGGGTCTTTCTCCAGTATGAATTCTCTGATGTTCAATAAGGCCTGACTTCTGACTGAAGGCCCTCCCACACTCAGTGCATTTGTAGGGTTTCTCCCCAGTGTGGCTTCTTTGATGGCCAATAAGATGTGAGCTCCGTCTGAAGGTTTTTCCACACTCATCACACTCATAGGGTTTCTCCCCAGTGTGAATTCTCTGATGTCCAATTAGGTGTGAACTATGACTGAAAGCTTTTCCACATTCATTACATTCATATGGTCTCTCCCCACTGTGGATTCTCTGGTGCAAAATAAGGCCTGCACTCTGACTAAAGGCCTTCCCACACTGATTGCACTGATAGGGCTTCTCCCCAGTGTGGATTCTCTGGTGCAGGATCAAGCCTGTGTTCTGACTGAAGGCCTTACCACATTCCTTGCAGTGATAACGCTTCACTTTGTTGTGGATATCCTGATGGGAAAGAAGGGCTGACCTGTAACTGAAGGCTTTACTGCACACATTACACTGATAGGGTTTCTCTCCAGTGTGGATTCTCCAGTGGCGAACAAGACCTGAGTTCTGAGCAAAGCTTTTCCCACATTCATCACATTTATGTCTTCTCTCCTGTGTGGAATTTCCCTGCTGCCTCTCTAATCTGCCCAGAAGGTCTCGGGGTTCTCCACGTTCAGGGCCCATGATAACATCCCCATTGCACTTGGTAGTAGCCTTTCCATGTGGCTGGATTCCGGTAGATATTACCTGTTTTGAAAATAATTCCTTGTTCTCACTTCCGGTCTCCCCATCTGAAATAAACATGTAGTAAACAATCATTTTTCAAAGCCATTTTCTATTTTTTATACTAAAGGAAGGGGGAAATGAAGTTCTCATGGAAGCTACAGGCAAATACAAACTTCTCTATACAAAATGGGGAGGAGATAAATGCAGGCTGATCAAGCAGAAGTACCAAACATACGAAACTGTGAAAAAGGTGCCAGGAAAAAAGGGTTTCCTGACAGGTGAGTAAAGTTGGAAAGGGATCAATTGAGAAGTGTAAGTTGAGGAGCAGGAAGAGACAAAGAACTCCTACAAGATCTACTGAGTGGGAGAGAACTTGCCAAACAGTCCTGAAAGGGAAGCACAACTGGCTCATGAGACAGACGCATTGGAATATGATGATGGGAACTGGAAGAAAGGAGTGAACTAAGGGAGAACTATAGAGATGTCAGTTTCTAATTGGCAAAATGGGCAATACTCACTATATGTGAACAAACTATAAGAAATTCTGGTTGGAGAACAAAATGTTTCATTTCAGGCCTTAGAAAGTCTCAATCTAATATCGATTTCTTGAATTCTGAGTTTCTTCTAAGATTAGAAAATTTTTTTAAAGCAAATTTATCAGAGTGTGTGATGTGTAGGGTGTTTGCAGAGGCTAGAAGGCATTGTATCCCCTAGAGTTATAATTCCTGGTGCTTATGAAGTACCTGATGTGGATGCTTGGAACAGAACTCCTGTGCTCTGGAAGAGCAGAAACCATTTTTTTTTTTTTTTGGTTTTTGGAGACAGGGTTTCTCTGTGTATCCCTGGATGTCCTGGAACTCTCTCTGTAGACAGGCTGGCCTTGAACTCACAGAGATCTGCCTGCCTCTGCCTCCTGAGTGCTGGGATAAAAGGTGTGAGCCACCACCCCCCCCCCCAGCAACTAATTACTTAATGTATATGAGTGCTCAGGTCACATTATAGATGTCTGTGAGCCACTATGTGGCTGCTGGGAATTAAACTCAGGGCCTGTGGTGAAGCAGCCACTGCTCTTAACAGCTGAGCCATTTCTCCAGCCCCAGCAGGAAGCACTCTTAACCATCAAGCCATTTCTACATCACCAAATCCTGAGTTTAAGTTCAACTAAGTCCTCCAGAAATCTTAGAAAGCTATCAGAAACACCACAGACAAAGAGAAAATTCTTAAATTATAATAGCTATAGCTCTCCTTACCCAGGGAGAACATGTTTCTGTATTTCTCAGGCCTGTTATCTCTATTCAGATCTTTCTGTGATGGACCAAGAAGCCACTCTTCTCGAATAAGAGACACAGCCATGTCTTCAATCTTTTCCAAAGTCTGAAACAAAATAAGACCCTCATTTGGGGCCTAAAAAGGTCCCATAGCCGAAAACCAGTGTCAGAGATAACTAGAGTGTTAAGAGAGATGAAGAAGTAGGATTGTGTTATGCAAAGGGTCGTGAATAACTGGGAGAAAGAGGAAAGTGACTGGATTTATTGGGGGAAATCAAAGGCTGGTTTGTTACTAAGCAAAAAAACTCAGGAAAAGTTGCTAAGAGGCAGCACTACCGACAGATATGGGCATTTGCCAGGATACTGTCAAACACAGACATGGACTTTTAGTGAGAAGGAGCACAACTCACCTGGAACCCTGCAGTGAGAAGTCTAGCTGTCACCTCCTGATCTCCACAACTTCCTTTCTGGGAAGGAGTAGGACTCTGAGAAGTAGCCATGGCTGAGAGGAGAAAGGAGCTATGAATTGACTAGTCTTACTGGATGGTTGTGGGAGCTGGCATTCACTTATCCAAAATTATTTTTATTTCAGCGTATATATGCCAAGGATTTTGCACATAAAGTGCTGACATCTTAGACTCTGGCCCATATCCATGAATGCCCATAGAACATCTGTACTTTAATGTTCCTGAACTCACATATAACCAAAGTACACTAATTTCCTAGCAGGAGCTGCTTTCTAATTTCTTCTCTACCAATAATATTGTCTTTGTGTATAGCATTCCTTTAGATCTTGATGTCCTAGAAAACTGAGTAGTAGAACCACCAGTCTCTAGGAAGTTTGTTACCTTTCTGATATCTGCCATGGTTGCTGGCATCTGCTTCTTATGGGTATCAAGCATTATCCCCAATTAACCTTATAATTAACCAATATATGTCTTGGGCAACAAGATTTAGGACTTCAGACAAGGATTATATAATTAACTCACGTGTTTCTATGCTGCTTCCTTAGAAATATTAAAAATTCTCAGCCTTCTGGCTAAGATCAAGTACAGGTATATTAAAAATTCACTTATATGCCGGTGGGGTGGCAAATGCCTATAGCCCCAGCACTTCTGGTGTAGGCAGGAGGACCTCCACAAGTTTGAGGCCAGGATGCTCTATAAAGTGAGTTCCAGGTTAGGCAAGACAAGACTACACATAGACCCTGTTTTAAAATGCAAAAAATAATTCACTTATATAAACTAAAGTATTATAAATCACATAAATGAAAAAAAAAACCCAAAACCAAACAAAGACAAATAGTCTAGAATATGCTGTTCTGCTGAACAGAAGGTATTTCTAAAAAATAGTAGGAAAATGCCAAAAGACAAACAAAACAAAACAAAACACCCCAAACTTATGGCCACATATGATTTAAACACAGTTAACACAGTGTTTCTGAAATCAAGAGTTTGTATGTGCATGTGTAAGTAACAGCAATAAAATGGAAGGGTTGACGACATAGCTCAGTTAGAAGAGTGCTTGCCTGGATGAGAAAGACTCTGAGTTAAGATACTTAGCACTGCCCCAAACGACACAAAGCCCCCACTACATCCTCACACACACTCGGGGCTGGACTGATGGCTCAGTGGTAAAGTGCTTCCTGTGGAAGTACAAGGACATAAGTTCAGAATCTCACCGCCCACATAGAAAGCCCTATATTTGTGGCTCCAGAGTTGGGGGCTGGAAGAGAACAGAGACAGGCAGATCCTGGGGGCCTGCAGGTCAGGTAGTCTAGTTGAAATGGACCTACATGTTCAGGGAAAGATCTCATCTCAAATAATAGGGTAGAGGGGCCAGAGAGAACTCCGGGAGGGGGGTGGGAAGGTGCTTTCTATTTAAGCCTGATGGCTCAAGTTCAATTTCTGGAACCCATGGTGGATGGACAGACGCAACTCTTGAAGAAAGTTTTTCTCTGACCTCTATGTGGATGTCTGTATACAATACTGATTATAATAATAAAAGTAAGGTGGGGAGAAACCGAAGACACTTAACATGACTTCTAGTCTCAACATGTGCACCCATGCATAAACTAGAAGGGAAAGAAGTAAAGGTTTTCCCTTAAGATTAACAATGCAACAACATAGAAGGAATGACTGAGAAATTACCATTTGTAACTGGTTTAGTAATAGTCACTGACTCAGGTGAGAACTTCAGTTAAGTAAACTGAAAAAGAAACTAGAATAAATATTAAAGTTACTGTTTTAGCAACAGGTTTGATAAGGGCTAAGATTACATATCTTCATGAGAATTTCCTCCTAAATTACTTCTCAATTATAAAGGGAAGAACAGTAACTTTACAGTGATTAACCTAGCAAGATTAATCTTGAACCATCAAAGATAACATCACAATAGCGTAAATTTTTGGAGTTTTCTTGACAAATACACACAACTTAAACCTAAATATGAGAAAATATCAAACAAAAATAATTTGCAGACATTCTACTAATTCTAATCTATGTTCTTTAAAACTGTTAAGGTCATGAAAAGAAAAGACTAAGAAATAATGTAAAAGATGCCAAATTAAAGGACATTGAAGAGATTTATGACTAATTGCACTATGGTCACACAGTGGGCTGGATCAGAAAACACACTGGGACAGCTGGCAAACATGAGTGCGACCTGTGGATTAGGTCAGCACCATCAGCACCACACTGGCCAACTGTGTCATCTTATTTTGGTTCTCAAAAATGCTCTCATTAAAAAAAAAGTATTGAAGTATTTGCAAATAAAATGTTATGATACTAGCAAATCTTAAAAAGAAATGTCTGATATAAACGTACTGGGGTAACAAATGTGTGATTTCATAAAAAAAACTCAAGTTCTTTGTTTGGGAGTTTACCACTGGAACTGATGGTGTATTGCTGTCCTCTGGGCATGACATGGCCATTGGCCTCCTGAACTGTCAACAACTATGGCTGTATACATAAGATCTGCAAAAGACTCAGCCATTATTAACCCCTGCCACAGAGTGGGAAGGATCACGTGCCCCTCCCCCACTCCCATGCAGTACTTAACTGGTACTAACAGGTTTCTTTAGTGGTCTAGCTGCTGCCATTTATTACTTCTATAAACATTCAAACCCAGAATACTGGGACTACTCAAACACCGATGCTGCTCCTGAACAAGACAGGTATCCCAAATATAAGAGTCTTTCCTTCTTTCCTCACCCTGGTAAGTAAAGTCTGGTATCTGTCCTTTGTCCTGTGGCTTCTGGGACACTGGAGATTTATGCATGGTTGCCATGGGTTGGAGCTGATTGTTTGGAGGTTCTGGTGCAGATTCTGAAGGTACGACTTTCTCCCAGAGTACTTTGTGCCCATGTGTATGAGCTGAGACCTACAAGCAACAGGACAGCTGAGTTACAAAGAATTCCTTTGAGAAATGAAGTGAAAGTGGTAGTAGAGCCAGCGCCTTTGATGGGGTTCATACATGAGAAAGCAAGCAGTATAATGTCATTTATTTCCTAGGGCAGCAAGAAACATTACATTAGCACAGGAAGAAGGCATTTGTTTCAGCTCAGTACTAAAGAAAAAATTTCTGTGTTGCTTCTCTACCACATCAAACATTTTGTGCTCCAACTCTAGGACACAGAATGAGTAACACAGAAAACTAGACAGGGCCACACAACAGCAAATTGTTCTTTAGATAAGGAACTAGGAAGCCTGTATTTTAGTAAGCAGCCATCTTAAATTATCAAGGCAAGGCAAGCAAACACACAAATAGTTTTGCAAGCTGGGCTTTACTTGTTTTGTGGTAAGAACGGCCCTCCCCTCGCCCCCATGGAGCAAGGTACCTAGTAGCTGTTAAAGATCTAAAACCCCTACCTGCACTGAGCTGTACCTACACCCTACCTTGAACAATGGAATAAATTTCTCCCCCCCTAACAAACATGAAACTTAGCTTGTATCCAGTCATATTCCAGTTCTATCTGGGTAAGGGAGGTGAGGGGCCAAGCAGGCCGAGATTAATTTTGGGTGCATCAGCAATAAGGCAAACTATCCTCCGAGAAAACAACTATCCTCATCATACCTGTTAGCAACTAAACTGCTCCTTTTCTTAAACCCCATAAGAAGCTCCAACTACTTGGGGCCTTGAGTCCTCTCACTCAAATGTGGCCTGTCATTCTTGACTGTATTTCTTGCTTTGTACTATTGTTCTGCTATTGTACAAACTTTCCTTGCTACTTGCACAATTTGTGTGGGTCTTTATTTCAAATCCTTAAGTAAGAGACCAAAAATGTGGAAACACCCAGCCCAAACCCTGACCACTGGTATTATGGGTAACCCAGAAAAAAAATAATTTAAGCTTCTTGTGTATCATGGTCCTATTTAGCAAGCAAGGGCAATAATGCAACTGTGAGGATCTTATGAGGATAAAAAGATGGATTCTATCCTTTACAAAAAAATTTTCATTCACATTCATGAGAAACCAGTGAGTAGAATTTACTCTCAAAGTGAAGCCACTATCTTTCTACCCAGCTTCCAGGAATTTACAGTCACAGCATGCACAGCTACTTACTGGTAGTCCTAGGACATTAATCTGCCTTTCCAAGTCCTCCAACAAGGTCACCACCTCCTCTCCATTCTCTAACTGGTGTTCCTTGACCAGACTCCGCAGCTCCTCAGGCAGGATGGTCAGGAACTGCTCTAGCACCAGCAGCTCCAGGATCTGCTCTTTGCTGTTCAAGTCTGGCCGCAGCCACTGATGGCAAAGTGCACGGAGCTGGATCAGAGCTTCCCGGGGTCCTACTGTCTCCTGGTAGCAGAGCTGCCTGAATCGTAGGCGAAACAGTTCTTGGCCAGGTGTGTTACTTTCCTGCACACTAGATTCCTCATCCCAACCATGATCTTCCTCTATCTTGACAATGACAAGGTCCTCTTCAGGAGCCTGGTCTGGTGGAGATGCAGCCGAAGGCTTTCTTGATTCTGCAGCCATTTAGGCCCATAAAAGCTTAAAAGGCCCCTTTCTTCTACCTTCTGTATCTTCTTAAAACTCTTCTGAGGACCTCCAGAGTACTTCTTCCAGAACAGAAAATGATAACTGTGTTAAGGTAAGGCAAAAGTCATAGTAACTTACAAATGTACCTTAACAAGCCCCCTAAATGATCTGCCACACCAAATCCACTCAGGGTACAAACCCTTCCTTTTGCTTTCTCTGTTTAGGGTTGTGGTAGAGAGACCATGGACTCAGCCTAACTGAAATTCTGTATTTTCTATCAAGTAATTCTCAGTCCCAGTAATTGAACTCCTTATGGCACCTTGTACATCAGTCACTCTCAACTGTGTTTTGTACTTCAGCTCACAACCTTGCTCTTATTCTCAACAGATGAGGTCCATTTCTCTGTCCTCTAGTTTAACCCTTTTCTCTTCACTACCTAAGTCAGCACCCTACTTATGCTCCCTATTTTCCTCCTGCTCAGGGCTAACTCTTGGACTTCATCTCTTACTCCTATAAATCTATTTGGGGCAGTGGATCTACAAAGAACCAGAATGTCTTAGCAACATCTATAGTGCCCAATCCAAACCCAAACACCAATGACCTTCCAGAACGTTATAGAACTAAAATATAGTTGTGTTTGAGTCTGACAACTTTCACTTAGCAGAAGACACCTGGTATTAATCAATATTGTTTATTCTTATATAAGTATTTATCTACCCCTCACCAGGTGAGTTGTTTCCTGTTCTTGATTATGATTATGTACATACATGTTCTTGTATGACTGCTGAGCATTGTTAGTAAGGAAACAAGTTAAAGTCATGACACATTACTATACACCTGTTATAGTAATATAATGTGTCCTCTGGTGTCTAATTCTATCCATAAGATGAGGAGTATGAAATTAACAGTGCAAAACTTTTTTGCAGCCGATAATGTAGAGTTATGAGAGAAGTAGTATGGGTAGATATAGAGTAAGGGAAATAAATAGTTTGGTCAACAATGAAAGTATCTATTTAAAAAATTTGGCTCACCTTGCTTTTGTTTTTTGACAGTCTCATTCTATAACCAAAGATGTAACTTGTGATTCTCACACCTCAGCTTCCTAAGTGCTAGGTCTATAGGCATGTACCAGCACACTCAGCTTTATTTATACATTTATTTAACTTGCTTAGGCTGGTGAGACAGGATCTCATCAAGCAGCCTACTCTAGTCTAGAATCCTGTGTGGAGCCCAGGCTGATCATTAAGTAGTGACCCTATCTCCTCCATCTCTCAAGTATTGGGATTGCATGCATGTGGCATCACACTTTGCTCAGTATTATTTTGTGATTGAGGTTTTATACTGTTTGTATGTTTAAAATATGAGAACTCTTTATATATTCTGGATATAGGTCCTTTATGAGATACATCGTGACTTATAAATATTGACTCACTTCTATTCTATTAACAGGGGCCTTTGAAGATATTTGTAATTTCTGAAGCATAATTTTTCAAAAATTTTAAGGACTGTACTTTTGATATCAAACCTAAGAAATGTCTGCTTAACCCCAAATCATAAAGGTTTTCTTCTAAAAGTTTGTAGTTTTAAGTTTGACTTTTAAGTCTTTGTTTTGAATTAATCTTTGCAGAGGTGAGGGTGTGCTTAAGTTGCCCTCCTTGCATACAGGTGACAATCTGCTCTACCACCATTCACAGAAAGGATAATACATTGAATTGCTTCCCTTTTCATTTGTCAGGAAAAAAAAAAAAGAAACAAAACAAAAACCTGACTGACCATAAACACTAATTCTGGAGTCTCTATTCTGTTACCTTGACCTATAAAATTTACCTTCTCTTGATACAAAGCTAGCTAAAGATGAATTTTCAAATGTTAAAATCAAGCAGTTCCAATCTTGAAACTTTTCTGTTTTTGAAGCTGTTTTGGCTTTGGTAGTTGTCTTGTTTTTTTGATACATATACTAGAATAAGCTTATTGATTCCCAATAATGCTGGAATTGAACTTGTGTTGAATCTATAGCTCAGTTTAAAGATACTATTTTAACAGTATTGATATTACATTAGTAATGACACCTTAACAAGGGTTCTCCAGTCCTTGAATATTGATATCTCTTTCCATGTATGTCTTCTTGGACTACTTTCATTGTTGACCAAACTATTCATTTCCCATACTCTAAATCTACACATACTACTTCCCTCATAACTGTACATTATCAGCTGCAAAAAAGTTCTGCTCTGTTAATGTCATACTCCTCATCTTATGGATAGAATTAGACACCAGAGGACTATACTTACAACACAACACAGAATGTGTCTAGATTTGCTGTAAGAGTAAAGGTTCCAGCTAGAACGCCAGGTCCACAGAGCTCACTTTGATGGCTCTGTTTATTTGTTGGGTATGTGTACACTAACGGTTTCTGTTCCTGTGTAGATACATCCCTTGCTAAGGCTGCACTGGTGACTTCTCCTTGACTTTGGTTATACTTCTCTCTCACAATGCTACTAGCTCTGTCATCACAAAAGATGCCCTAAGGAGTATCTATGAATGTAACCTTATTTGCAAATAGTAGGCAGATAAAGTCAAATTAATATGAAGTTATAACTGGAATAAGATGGGTCTTTCATCCAGTATGACTGGTCTGCTTTTCAAAATACACAGGGGGCCAGGTGCGGTGGTGCCCACCTTTAATCCCAGCACTTGGGAGGAAGAGGAGGGCAGATGTCTGTGAGTTGGGGCCAGCCTGGTCTACAAAGCAAGTCCAGGACTGCCAGAGTTGTTACACAGAGAAACCCTGACTTGAAAAACAAACAAACAAACAAAAAAAGCCATAGGGGCTTTTGAGACAGCACAGGAGGTAAAGGCACCCATGGCCAAGCACAACACCTGGGTTTACGTTCCCAGGACCCACATGGTGGGAGCAGAGTATTGACTCTTGTAAGTTGTTCTCCAACATCTACTAGGGCATTATTGCATTGGCATGAGTTGTCCTTACTTATCCTCTCCAAACAAAACAAACACAAAAGTCTTGCTCTATAACTCAGACTGGCTTCAATCTGGTTATTTCCCAACCTCAGTGCCCTGAGTACTGCATGTTATTACAGTTGTGCAGCAACATACATGACCCTTTCATTTTTTCTAATGACTAATATTAAACTTAAAAAGTCTCTCCCTTTCCCAACAAGCTTTTCCCCCCTCAATATTAAAATCCAGAGCTGAATAAAAAATGAGTCCTCTAGGTACTCCCCCTCTAATAATTTTGGGCATATACACTGCAATGTTGGTAAACACCTAGAGATAAACACTAGCCTTACATATTATCCTTAAAGAATATCCAGTCAGGTTTATTGACTTTTAAAGGTAAAGGCAACAATGTTGAGCTTCTTCCAATCTAAAAATGTTAAAGCCGTGACAACTAAGAAAGGCACAGCTCAAACAATACTGGCTTTTCAATAGATGCAGGAGATGAATTTTCCTTTCAGATTAATTAAATTTGAGAAATGTCTGGGAACTGAATGCACACAAGGAAAGATAACTTCCAAGTTTTTTTTTTTTTTTTTTTTTTTTTTTGGTTTTTCAAGACAGGGTTCCTCTGTGTATCTCTGGCTGTCCTCGACTTGCTTTTTTGACCAGGTTGGCCTCGAACTCACAGAGACCCGCCTGCCTCTGCCTCTCAAGTGCTGGGATTAAAGGCGTGCGCCACCACCGCCCGGCCTCATAACCTCCAAGTTTTAGAGATCAAGAAAAAGCAGATGAAACAAACACTATGCTTTGTAGTTATCTCAAATGGCTTCACTGAATTTTTTCCTTTTGGAGATTTGAAGTTATTTTTAATACAAGCTTAAGCATGAGGGTTAGGAGAAAGGGCACTCAGGAGAGGGCCAGGCACACAAGCATTATGGGTTCCTCAAGGGAGTTGTTTGGTGAGTGCTTATAAGACTTACATTTTTATATTTAACCACAAGGAGCTCAAACCGTGCATATTTGCTAAAATAATGACTGCTACATAACTATAATGAGTTTGTCAAGCAGAAAGAAGTATGTTGTCAGGTGGTGGTCAATGTCTTAGATGTCTGATAAAGATTACTCATGACTGACTTGGGTTTTAGAAATGGGAACCCACTAAGTTTTCAAGCACGCATTTCAGATTAATAAATTAAGTAAGCATTCTGAATACAGTTTGTTACTCAGAAATTACTGAAAGTATTTCTTTTGCACACAACCGTCTAACCATCATATCTACATTTTCTGAATGCACGTCTTTAATGGGCAGAAAAAAGAAAACAAAAAACAAACAAAACCCCCAAAGGTTTCCACGAGCGGCAGAGGCTTCAGGAGAAAATTTTATCTTAAAAAAAAAAAATTGAGAGACCGAAGGGCAAAATCGCTGAGTGCAAACAGCTGGTTCACGGAACGGCTTTATAAGTTAGATCGACTGCAAAATAAAACACGACGACAGGCGACCCCGTGGGAAGTTGTCCGCCCGCTTAGCTGCCGCAGGCCCCCGGCCGACCCGCTCCCCGCGCTCGGGCCTCCGCTACCCGCGCGCCCCTGCTCGGCCCAGAGCACTCACCGAGAGCTCCGCACGCTGCGGGAGGGCGGGAGGCCGCACAGGGCGGACCGGGAAGCGCGCGAGGAGACGCGTCGGACACCGAACACGGGCGGGACCCCTCCAGCCGCTAACTTCCAAACCCTCGGAGCCGCAGCAGAACCAGCCAGCATGCATCTTGCCACTTCCGGAGGCTCTCTAGGAAGCTCGGAGGTCTGACAGCTCTATGGTAGGCCGGCAAAGGGACCGGAAGTCGCGCCTCCTGGCTATCAGCTGCGCCGGGCGGAGGGCTATACCGCTTCGGGGACCTGTGGACATCCTGAGGAGCGTCATAGCTTTATGTCACCTAAGCTTTTGCCTGGCCAGCCTCTGGCTTCAGCTGGCAAGTGTAAGAGTTGGGTGGCCGACCATAGACCCAGAGGCCAGGGCTGGGCTTAAGAGGACACCTAATGGATTTCTCTTTGTTCCTCTTAGATACCCTGTGCTTTTCCTGCTATGCTTCATGAATTACTCCAAATTTCCAGCACACACTGCAAATTGAGTGATTTAACCTTTTATAGTACCTAGGAACAGTAATACATCTTGCATTATAAAGTTCTTACTGACCACTACGTTCCCTTTGACTGTGATGTGTTCTTAGCTTCCCGATGCTTTATCGTTGGAAACAAAAAAAAACTACAAAATAACCACGCCGCCTAGCTTAACATTTAAACAGGATAGTTAAGCTATTAGTAATGATGGAAAATAATGAACATTGGTTTACTTTTTAATTTCGAAGATGACTTTTTATCTATTTTAACTTGTCAAAACAGAGCTGGTGGGTCTCATTCTCATTTAGGAGAAATGGGGCAGAGGAAATTTGAATGTCTTACCTAGTGTCATAGATTGAATTGCCAAGTGAAACCTAGAACAGATGGTAGAAGTCATATTCAACCAGGAGTTGTCAAGCTTGGGTCACAAGTGAACAATGGATAGGCTTGTTTTTGTTTTTGTCCTTTGCTTAGACCGAATTTCTCTGTAACCCTAGGTGGTATCAAATTCAGGGAAAATCTCCTTCTTTACCTCCCTAAGTGCTGGGATTATAAACATAAACCAACACACCAAGTTAAAGCCTTCTGAAGCAACTTGAGTCTTCTTTCAAAACTGAAATTAGAAATAACAGACTACTTGAATCATATACTTTGGTTAGAGTTTTAAAATGATGACTGACATTTTGCCCACATTAAGGACTCCTATGGACTCTATGGTAGATTCTGACCACTACTTAGGGCCGAGGTTTTGGTACTTTTCTCTTTTTAGTAGCGTTTGTTTACCTTATAAATTCTTTGATATCTAATAAGAGCTAAACTTACACAGAGGTCTTCCACACGCTGAGCTCATAGGTTTTCAGCTGTATGGATTCTCTGAAGTTGAATAATACCAGTGTGCCCACAAAGACCCTTCCCACTCTTCACATTATTGGGCTTCACTCCAGTGTGTACTACTCTATAGTGTCCAGTAAGATGAGAGGGTTGGATGACTGTTTTCCCACATTTGTTACATTTGCAGAGCTTCTCCCCAGTGTGAGTTCTGCTCTGAGCTACTACTGAGAGCTCTGTCACATTCATCACATTTTTAGTGTCTTCTTTTCCTCTGTCACCATTTTAATCATCTGCCATTTTCAACAGCATTTTTGGAGTCAAGATGCTAAGAGATATCTTTGCTAAGTCTGTTTATAACCCCAAGGAATTCTTATTTGTGGGCATATCTTCCTTCTGGAATGACTCTTCATTCTCATTCCCAGTTTTATTACCAGCAACAAACAGTACATAAGCAAATCCTTTTCTAAGCTTGAGAAATAAAAAGCCTATGGAAGAAAGAGTGTATAGATATAAAATAATAAAAAGTAATGTATACTGTCACATATTTGGTACTATTTTGGTTTTGGTACTATTCTAGCAAACTGTGTCAAGAATACAGAGAGATAGCAGGAGGATGATTTGAGAATTTGTTAAGAAGGAGAAGAAGAAGCAAAAACGTGGATCAATGGATTATCTAGCAATACTACACGTGGGATATCGAGAGACTGTAATATATGTAAAGAGACTTTCATAACTGTAAATATGCCAAGGATATGGAGGGATATCAAGGCCAGAGAATAATGAAACAGAGGAGGATAATGGAGGATATTGAGACAGCCTGTGGAAGAGAGGATAAGGAAGACAGGATAAGTCATAGAGCATCTTCGATGCTTTTCAGAATTGACCAACATTTTGATTTTATAGTTAACAATATTAAGAATTCCACTTTGCAAAAGCATGTAGTACAAAATAGCACAGGTATGGTTAGGGCCATTTCGGGAATTGTTGGGAATTCTGTCTTAATCACAAGCTAAGATTCATTTAATGATTTTGTTTTTCTTTTTGACAGTTTTATAATGTCCAAGTTGACTTCGAACTATGTATTTGAGGATGACCATGAACACTTCATATTCTCCTCCCTCTGCCCCACAAGTGTTGGGATTACAGATGTGCCTCACCATGCCTGACTCACTTAACATTTTGTTTGAAAATAAAACTCAAGCCAGCAACTCACACAGAAATTTAAAATATCAAACATGCTGGAATGATTCAATCAAAGATATGCTAGTATCTGTGATTTCATGCTGAGGAACAATGGTAGGAAAATCTAAAACATATTTTGTTTTCCATAATTAAATTATCTTTCTGTAAGAGTAGAAAATTTATTATGTATAGTAGAAACTCTGAGATGAATAAGTTATAACAGTTTTACTTTTGAGCTGAGGTGTATTAGGTAGTGTTTGTTGTCATTACATGACTTGATGGCATGCACTTTGTGAAGTGCTCATGTTGTGTGTTTAGAAGCACATCTGCATGTGTTACAACATAGGCAAATGCTTCCAGAAATGTCTGGAATTCATTAGATATTTGACCTAGAATTTTCCTTTGTTACGTGACCATAAGTCTTTTGGGCTATAATATTGGATCTTCTTGAATACAGACATTTGTACTTTTGTAGGGATTTTGCTTTTTTGGACAATGTTATACTCTCTGTTGCCCACACTCGCCTGCAACTCACAATCTCCCTGTTTTGTCTTCTGGTATGCTACAATTGTAGGTTTGGTTCACCATGCTCATCTATTTGTACTTTTATTAGTGCCAAGTCACTCATCATGAGATCCACTGGAAATGTTCTTGTTTGCCTGTATTTGTCAACTCAGTGTTATATATTTTTTCTTTGCCTATCCAAAGCTGAGAAAAAAAAGAAAGCTGTTCTGATTTTGTCTTCCCCTTTCCACTTTCTGCTACAGATACTATTCAATGCCTTCTATGCCAGACACTATTCTGAAAAGTGAACTAGTTTTGAGCAGAAGAATATGTGCTTACTTTCATGGAATTTATAATGTGTGTGTTCGTGCCTGTGCATGTGTGTGTGTGCATGTGTGTGAATATATGTGTGTGTTTGTGTATGTGTACTGGATGCTATTTATTACTCTGCTCCTTGCATAAGGAAGTATTATTGGGCCCAATGTTGTGATGTTCTCAGTATGGATTACCATAGCTTCTCTAATTTCAAGGTGGCAACAAACTTGTCATACCCAAATGTCGAGAGCGCGGTTTGGTCATCCAAATCCCGACACCTCCTTCTCTATGGAAGGGAGTCGTGTGACCAGGTGACGGCACTCGCCACCCAATAGGGTCAAATGGAATACACTTAGGCAATGCTGGTCTTTATAATATTTATTATACTAAATAGTAATTACAACTTATGCTAAATGAAATATCCCTACTTCTACAGGATCAGGATAAGCTGCATCAATCAAACAGAAACACTTAATGGTTATTAAAGCTAGAATAACTAATATTACAATATATAACCACCACATCCTACACTTATATTAATATTCCCACATCACACATCATACGACCTGTCCGAAGACCTTGGCTCTCCTGTTCCCCTGCGTCGATGTTCAGGGCAAAGCCCCAGTTCTAGTCTCAGTTCAAGGCCTGAGTGAATGGGCAAGGGATAGAGAGAGAGGTCTCAGCACAAGGTCTGAGGAAGGGGCATAGACCTAAGATAGAGACAGAGGCAGGACGTCAGTGACAAGACTGATCGCCACTTACTGCTTGTCTCCTTTGGTTTCTTATACTTTCATCTCAGCTTAATTAACATATCTCTATGTCACCCGCATATGGCGGCACTGACTAGCTTCTTATCTGGCTCCTACAGCTGGGCCTCAGCTGGGCTGTGGCTGACAGCTTCTTACGGGCTCCTTACGCATAGGGCGGCACTCACTATCTTCTTATCTAGCTCCTACAGCTGGGCCTCAGCTGGGCTGTGGCTGACAGATTATTGCAGCTAAATGAGAAGCTATTACTTATAATCCAATACTTAAATTACTTAATCCAATACTTAAATTACTTACTAAACTTCCTGCAGCCATTCTTTATGGCTGCTTACAGGCTCCTTACACCAAAAGACAGAACCCCATAACATTTTTTGACTCTAAATGCTTTCCCCTGTTACTTATGTCATGACTAAATAACTGCACCATTTTTAGGGTGGAGCACACATGTTGCATCCTCTAAAGGATTGCTCTGACTACCTTCTCCCCATTATATAACTTATAAATATATTTACTGCCTCTGGCACAACTGTCTCCATGAAAACAGTTATCATATTTGCTTTGCTTATTATTTCTAGTGCGTTATACAAAGTGATGTATTCTTTACTGAATGAGGAATGATTTAAGGTTTCCAGGGAATCCAGCATCAACACCAACCACAAATCCTTATGCTGTTGAGAGTCCCAAGAGTCACCCATAAACTGGCTAGATTACATGCTTAGGTAGATGTGGAAGCAGTGTTGTCTTAGAGAAAACACTTCCAGAGCATAAACCTAGGCTAAAGCCCAAAATACATAGGCTCACCTGGACTTTTGAAGAGCCCACAGTGAACATGATCTTCAGAGAGCCTTCCAAAATGCACATGGCCCAGTTGTTTATCACATGATATAAAAATGCCTGCAGTGGAACAGGAAGATAGAAGCTTATCCTTGGAGAGAACGCCAAATTGAGAATTCCAGCAGACTATTCCAGTGCCCTTTTTCTACTTGTGCTAGGTGTTGGTAAGCTCTTGATTTAATGATGTTACCTTTTTTTTTATTCTCTAAATCATGAGAATCTCATCTGATTTGAAGATCATTTACAGTCTGGTACTTGCTATTTGTCCTTTTACTTTTGCTTGGTATATCCTTACTTAGCTCAGTCATTTCAAATGGAAATACTGGCTTTCTTAGATCTGCTTCTACGAATCCTCTTGTTATGTGCACATAAGCATTTTTCCAAGGAGTAGAACTACTGGGTAGAGCATGTGAGTGTCGAACCTTGTCAAGTAAAATCAAACTCTTAGAGTGTTTGCCTAATTTCTGACCCCATCACTCATGTTTAAGCAATACTGTTTATTAATACTGTCTTCAATGAGTGATTTAAAAGATTTATTAATTTTTCCAATTAAATAGGTATGATATTATGATTACTAATAATACTAGATATTTAAAAATATTTCTTGCTAGTGGGATGTGATTGGATGTCTGTTTTTACATGTTAATCATTTATTAAATTTAAAAATGATATATATTTACACTTTGGAGTGCTGTGCAACTAATAAGAGTGAGCTGGACTTGGGGAAGTGTTCACAGTAGTAAGGGGAACTGGCAGTCATAAAACAAGGCTGGTTACTAGAAAGGTAATAGACACAGTTGCAATGCTAGCAGTCGGGAAGTAGAGGCAGGAAGACCAGGAGTTCAAGTTGGCTACCTGTGACTCTGTCCCAAAACACCAGAAACAAACAAAACCATTATTTGTGATACAAGTCCATTTAGAAGTGACACTTAAGTGCCAGAATCTACATCAGATTACTAACAAAGGACAGCTTTTTTTAAATGCCCACTTGGCAGCAAGGAATAATAAAGGAGCCTGTTTACCCCAGGGACTGTGCGAGACCCTCAGTGGGGATTTATGGACAGGACACAAAGGGTAATCCCCCCGATGCCTACAGGCAAATGCAGGACAGCTACCTCCTGGGGTTTTCAGGAGCCTGACAGCCAACAACAGTTTCCTCCCTCACTCAAGGGCAGCGTTTGACTTTCCTTCAGTTCTTTCTATCAGTTTCCCACTCTGCTTATTTTCACTTGCCGCCAGACCTGCAGCTTTTATGATCAAAACGGCTTAGGTCCGAGACCCCCTCCAGATTTGGACAGTCTCTGCTTCATGTTCGGTATTGTTAAAGGATCTGACTGGCTGGCGCAGGACCCTCAGGACGCCCCCTCCAGCCCCTCCAGCATAGCCCTGCCAGAGTTTACCTGCGTGGTGGTATTTTAAGAAATGCCAAAGTCCTGTATATTTATAGAAAACTTTCCATAAACAAAATTAATAAAAAATAATTACTTTTGTGTTAGGGATAAGAGTAACTTATTTTCTTTTTTTTTTGTTTTGTTTTTAAATTTTATTTATTTATTTATTTTATATACTTTTTTTTTTTTTGGTTTTTCGAGACAGGGTTTCTCTGTATAACAGCTCTGGCTGTCCTGGACTCGCTTTGTAGACCAGGCTGGCCTCGAACTCACAGAGATCCGCCTGCCTCTGCCTCCCAAGTGCTGGGATTAAAGGCGTGCGCCACCACCGCCCAGCCCTATACTTTATTTTTTTATTTCTTCAAGTTACATCTCAGTCACAATCCCTTCCCTACTCCCCCCTCCTGTCCCACCCTTTCACCCTCTTCCCCCCCCAGCTCCCCCTTTCAGCCCAACAAATGGTTCCTTCTCTTATAACAGTAAATATTATACAAAACAACAGAAATAAATACGCCACAATTATGAGAGTTATATGGCTTAGCATACATTCCCAATGTCCAGTCCATATGTATTTGGCCCCTGACTTTAACATTCTACTATCTAACCTAGACATAGTATGGGAAGGACCAAGAAGAAGGGACAGATTATTGAATATGCCCTTATACCTTTGTATATTGATACAAAATTAGTATTATATTTGGCTAAAGTGGTATTGATCATTGTATATTGTGCAAAATTAAGATTATATTTGGCCACAATGTTATTGACCCTTGTATATTGATGCAATATTAAGATTGTATTGGGCTACATAGACATTGATCTTTGTATATTGATACAAAATTAAGAGTATGTTTGGCCACATTGGTATTGATCTTTGTATATTGATACAAAATTAAAGGTAACGCTTCTTAAAGGTATTGTACCTAGTAATGCTTAAAAATGAAACGTGAAGCTCTGGCCTTTTGATATCAACTGTCTTAAACCATTTAGGACAGTTAAGAAATGCAAACTCCTAGTCATGCAAGCGTGTCATTTTGTTAGCTTCTATGACAGTCTATCACAGATATTCTCTAAGCTACTCAGAAATCAAGTTGTTAAGAGACAAGCAACATTTGCTTATCTAAATACAAGAGATAGGGCGTCTTCAAAAAACCCAAGAGATCTGCAGAATATGGCATTCAAAGATGTTTTCTTAAATTAAGATTTTTTTGATATCGAGACATGTCAGCTCCTGACAGCTCCCCCTATTCTACTCCAAATAGAAGATGAGCATTGAAGAATCTCCAGTGTGAGACGGTTGAATTAGTGGCAAGCCTATCTCTTGGCATGAAAAACCCCTTGCTTCAACTGTAGACAGACTGCTGTCCAAAAAGGACAAAACTTGGTAGCAGGTAAGTCGACAGCCTAGCTCTGCCAAGACAGGGTAGGTAAGTCCTTCATAATTCCTGTTCTACAATCAATGTCTGTCAGAGAAACGGGACCAAAAGGCTGAAGATTGATGCTGTAACGTATGGGGAGAAAAAACGGGAACTGTCCAGGCAGCCACTGATATGTCACTTCTTAGTTTTGGAAGATGCAGGCCCTGCACTTCCTACATAATCAGATATATTTATCCCTCTCAGGTCGCTGAGGTGGTTGAAGAATAGATAGCTAGAGTCTCATAGTTAAATTTTGAGTTGTTTAGGAATCAAGAGGGTGTTCTGGATCTAAGAAGATGTTTTTAAAATTATGATGCAAGTTAGTATGAAAGCTGTGTCAGATATAGAACTTTAAACTCATGGTGATTGGATGCCTTTAATCCTAGCACTCAAGAGTCAGGTAGGCAGAACCCTGTGAATTTGAGGCCAACATAGTCTACATAGCAAATTCCACACTAGCCAGGGCCTACATAGTGAGACCCTGTCTCAAATATTTTTCTTCCTATGTATTTTTCTTATTATACATAACAGGTATAACTGTTCATATATTTTGTCCACTTTTCTACTGATTTCTTTAAACTTTCCACAATAAGTTGTATCAATATCTATTTCATTAATTCATTTGACATAGGGTTTCGTATAGCCCAGGTTGTCCACAGACTCACTCTGTAGACCAGGCTTGCCTTAAACTACTAATACTTCTGCCTCAGCTTCTCTAGTATTGACATTATGGAGATGAGTCACCATATATGTAGAACAAGTTGGTCTTGAACTCACAGAGATCTTTCTGCTTCTGCCTCCCAAGTGCTGGGGTACATGAGACCCTAGCCCAAGTCCTGTGTGTTTACACAACAGAATCAAACAGTCATAGAAATATATGCAACACCATTCAAATATGTAAGTATAAAGCACTCTACCATCCAGTCCACGTTTTCACCAATCTCTTGGGTAGATTTTTCACCCATCTTTACTTTTAAAGCCATGCTCCTACCTACACATCTTCCCCACAGGCTTTGCATATTCTCATCATTCCTATGTAACCTTGACTACCATGAGTTTACATCATAGATACTACTTTTGTTAGTTTTATGGGTCTCAAACACTTTCTTCTAAAGTCTACAACTTTCTTTTTGCCTTCTTGATGAAGAAAGTTGTTAAGACCCAGGTTAAGTGCTATCTGTCTCTTGCAACTTCACCTGAAGTTGCCTTACCATCTTCACCATTTGCTCTCATATTGTCCTTTCAGTATGAACCTTTCACAGCAGTGACGTTATTCTTTAATGCTTTTTTTCATTAATGGTAATATTGTTACATACTTCTGTCAATTATTACAGGTGTGCAGTCCTGGGGAAATGAGCCATTCTGTGCTTCCTGTGGCATATACCCCTATTAATTTGGACTGTTAATTTTCTTACTTTGTTTTTAGTTTAGTTTTTTTGAGACAAGATCTCATTATATAGCACTGGCTGGCCTGGAAATCACTATATGGACCAGACTGGCTTCAAACTCTTAACGATCCTTCTAGTTCTGTCTCCTGAGTTCTAGGATTACAGGTGTGTACCACCACATTTGGCAATTTGTGCTGTCTTAACAATACATTAAAATGTTTATTTCATATTTTATTATTATTTTCAGGGATTTAAATTCAAATATTTGTCTGCATCAATAAAATATTATAGGGCTCAAATGGATAAGATTCATAGTTATGTCAGATTTTAAAATTTGTAGCAAATTGAGGTCTGTGACAAATTTCCTTAAGTATTTAGTGATAGATTTTAAAATGACAATAAAATAATGGCAAAGGCAGGCTTTCTTGCCTGTTGAACTCCACTCAGAGCAGTATAAATCACTGGGAAAGTATTTTGCTATGTCCAAGAGTCTTTTTCAAAGTTCCTTTCAGCTCATTGTTCCTTAAGCTGTAGATGAAGGGATTCAATACAGGGGCTACAATCATAAAAATGACTGATGCAGCTGAATCTTTTTCAGTTGAATGGTTGGGTAAAGGGCCCATATAGAGTCCTGTGATGGCGCCATAAAAAAGAATAACCAAGGCAAGGTGGGATCCACAGGTTGCAAAGGCCTTGAGTTTCCCTTCTGTAGAAGTAATTTTCATCACAGCAGAGAAAATGCAACCATAAGATGCTAAGATACACACTGATGGTAACACAAAGATCAGTCCCACCACAGACAGAACCATCAACTGATTGAGACTGGTGTCAGAACAGGAGAGAGGGAGGAGAGAGTTGATGTCACAGAAGAAATGGCGGATGATATTTTCAGAGCAGAAATGCAGTTGGGCCATCATGAGGGTATGCAAAAGAGGATTAAAAGTGGCAATGACCCATGATAAAGCCACGAGACAGGTGCAGAGGCGTGGGGTCATAATGGTGGAGTAGTGCAAAGGATGGCAGATAGCCACATACCGGTCATATGCCATCACAGTGAGTAGGAAATTGTCCATGTTAGCAAACATCATACAGAAATACATCTGAGCCAGGCATGCGGGGTAGGAGATGGATTGAGACTTGGTTTGGATGTTCAGTAGCATCTTGGGGACTGTGGCTGAAGGAAGGCAGAGGTCTACCAAGGACAAATTGGCCAGGAAAAAATACATGGGTGTGTGGAGGTGATTGTTTGAGCCAATGGCTAGCAAAATGAGTAGGTTTCCAAACAGTCCTGTTAAATAGAGAAACAGGAAGAGTGCGAAGAGGAGCCCTTGCTGCCCTGCCCAACTTGAGAAGTCCAGGAGGAGAAACTCAGAGATGGTGGTTAGGTTTTCCTTTTCCATTGGATGTACCTGTATGAAGAACTACAGAGAGAAATAAAGTTTCATTTGGTAAAACACAAGTTCCCTTGGTATTTTTTTCTTTAATTATCTACCCAGTCTTAGCCCCATGTACCAAATGATCTTCTTTTAGGCTATCCTGTCTCTGCTCTGATGCTCTCTGCCAAACTTCACTGAGCCCTGAGTGTGCCTCTCCACCTCATCTGTTGTCTTTATGCCTATCTTCTTTTGCTTTAAGTTCACACCATCAGGGAGCTCTATGGAGCCCTTATCTCTGCACTGCACCAGAGGTTCTTTTACTGCTCATGTTGTATTAGTGTTTATTAGTTGAACAAAGTAAGATTATTCATTATGATCTTTCTTTCTTTCATTTTTTGAAAATCAATACAAGTCTTTTATTGTTCCCAAAGACACTCCAAATTGTACTTGTAATTCAGGATCTTGTTTCTGGAGCTGGATAACTTAGGTCTTACTCATCAGCCTGCTGCACTGTTCCCTTCTCAGACACATAGATATCATCCAAAAACTTTCTGATATCCTTGTTTTTAATTGTTGTGGCTTGCTGAATCAGAGCCTCTGAATTTGAAACAAGTTCAATATCATTTCCTTCAAGGATTAATTCATCCTTCTGGCCTTGAGGGACAGAACAGGCAACGCCTGTCCTCATACGAACCCTGCAGATGTATTTTTCACCCAAGAAATTTCAGATTTCAACCAAAGACCCATTCTCTTGAATAACAAAGTTGATAAGGAAGTGAGCATACACAGACCTTATCTTGTAACTGAAGCCCAAAGTAACACCCTTGATCATGTTCTGAACATGACTGCAGATAGTTCTTACAGTGGCCAGTTCCTTTCTGTTACCCCACCATTTGTCAACCTGGAGCCTCTTCTTTTTCTTTCCAAGAAGACTCAGCTCTACATTGATGTGATTGAAGTCCCTCTGCAGGGTTCCCCTGGGGCCCTTCACAATGACTGTGCACCCCTTCAGAGTGATGTTGACATTTTCTGGAATGTCAACAGTCTGCTTGCCGAGAATGGTCTTCATTCTCGCAGTAGATGGGGCAAAGAACTCATTATGATGTTTCTATTCATACATGATTTGCTCATACTCACTCTATTACCTGTAGAAAAAATGGCTAATTAAATGATTTGACCAGTATTTATATTATCATTAAATGGTCAGCGGTGTTAATCCTTAACCCATCATTATAAATGAATACACAGACACTGGATGGGTTTTAACAAGCCTTGGCCTGAATTGTGCAATCCTAGCCCATCTAAGCCAGCTCATAATTCTGTTACCCAAATATAACCCCATATATATATTTGTCTCTTTGGAGTGTTATTCTCCATGCTATGCCAATGTTTCAGGCCACTACCCCATGGCGTGTGTCTCTCTTCTTCTTCTTGCTCCTGGCTTCCCTCCCAAGATGCTCTCTGTCTCTGAAGCCCGATCACCTTAGTCCTGCCTACCTCCGTCTTTGTTCAATCTCCAGGCCCCAGCCTTTATTTAACCAATCAGAAACAATGTAAGTAACAGACAGCAAGCAGGACCAATTAACACCACCCCATTAATTACCCTATTTTCTCTTCCCCTCCTTCCCCACCTCTTGAAAATACCAAATGGTGCCCCATTTACTTTTACAACCATTTCTTCCCCTAGATTTCTTTTACATATTCAGCACTATGTGTGGCTGCCTGGCTCTCTGCTGTATGCTTGAAACACATCCATAGATCTCACATAGTTAATGATTCCTTTCCTAACTTTGGGATGCCAGTAAGGTTCTCTTCTCCAGATTATTTGTCTGCTGCCATGAAAAAATCCTTCTTGAAAACCAGAAGAACTGACAAACAAGATTACATGAAAAAAAAAAAACTTTTGATTTTTTTTTTTTTTTGGTTTTTCGAGACAGGGTTTCTCTGTGTAACAGCTCTGGCTGTCCTGGTCTCACTTTTGTAGACCAGGCTGGCCTCGAACTCACAGAGATCCGCCTGCCTCTGCCTCCCAAGTGCTGGAATTAAAGGCGTGCGCCACCACCGCCCGGCAAACTTTTGATATTTTAAATTCAATTAAATCCAAATTCTGTATCATAGTCCACAGTGTTCTTCTGAGCCCTTCCTTACCTTTTGAGCCTTATATCTACCCATGATGATTTTTTGCTATAAGAATTTTCTGGCACACACTAAAATTGTGTCTGTCTATGGCTTCTTCTGTTTTAAAAGTCTCTTACAACTCTGTCTAAAACTTTACTAAATTACAATGCTGACTTCAGATAACTATTATCTGGAATATTCTTTTGTCTCCATTTCTTCTTTCTTTTGAATCTGCTCCTATAAGATGTTAAGTTCATATACACAGAAAAAAATGTAAACTACTACATACATAGAACAGTGTCTGGCATAAGTCTCCAGTAGGTATTTGTTGAGTAAATGAATGAATCTTACTGAAGACTCAAGAGACTTTTTGGCTTTTATTAGATAGAGGTATGTCCCCAGTGTACAGCTCTGGTGACGTTTCTCTCTGGCAATGTACAATAGAGTCGTTTTTGTTACGGTGGATTTTGGAAAGCATACAAACTGAATCTTACTCATCTTTCTAGAGACACTCAGTTTTATAAGTACTTTATATTTGCTCATCAGGCCAGACTAATTGATTTCTTTAAAATGGAATCAACTGCATGCCAGAGAAGGTAAGATAAAACCATATGAAGCTCCTTTGCTAGCTCATGGATCGCTACCCCAGTCCACTGCCTTGTGCCAGGCAGAGGGTTGAAGTCCATTGGTGAAAACTAAGGAAGATGAAGTGATTCTTCCCAGATCACTTGTCGTTGGCTGAATCATAAGGTGGGAATCTGAATGTGAGAAAGTGCTGGTGCTTTGGACTGTAGAGAACATACAGATCAAGTGAGGATTTCCTGGGAATCCCAGAAATAATTAGAACCTCTTTCCATGGTCTGCAGACTTATTGAAGTAGATAAAATATTAACCTACTGACGGTCTGAGGTAGATAGATAATAGAATATTAATATCAGTTGCCAAATATGTATGGAATGGACATTGAGAATGTGTGTTATACCTTATAATTTTCATAATTGTGTCCTAATTATTCTTATGGTTTTGTACTGAATTTATTGTTATAAGAAAAAGAGTCTTTTATTGGACTAAAAGGGGGAGCTGTTGGTGGGGAAAAACATACACCTTAACTTTAAAAAAAAGGAAAAAAATTGCTAACTTACTGTTTATAACTACTCTTATAAAAGAAATATAATTTCAGGAACCACAGATTTGACAGTATATCATGTGGCAGTACTGTCCATCCTGTTCTAATACTGGCTGTGCTTTGCTACTGTTCCACCAGGACCTGCTTCCACTCAGTGCCAGTAGCATCATTCCCTCCACATCCATCACAGCACCAGCTCCTCTCTCTGTTTAGGATATCAGTTTCAGTGTTCTCTGCCTCAGGAGTAAGTAGTTCCAGCAAGTGAATTCAGGTTGACTGATAAGATTGATAAGAGAAAGTTCCAAGAATATATGATTTCTGTCTTCTCTTTTTGTCTATACAAATCTTGACTCTATTGCCTGGGAGACTTTGTGGGAGACAGGGACTGGCCAGGTAAAGTGGAGTTAGTTCTTTTTTGTTTGTTTGTTTGTTTTGCTTTTTTGAGACAGAGTGTGAGGTTAGTTCTTGGATAAAGGAACTATGAATATGTAGGATTTAAACTCTGGCCACTTTATGCTGGGTAGACTGTCAAGAGAGGACACCTGATTGCTGAGAGAAAGGAAAAATACATTTACAGAAAAAAAAGAAGAAAATTACAGTATGTTCATCATCCATGCCTCATGCCTTGATCTGTCTGTGTGCCTTGAAGTTCATGTTACACTGATTAGATTCTAATTCCAGTTAGTTCTGAAGATACAGTTTCCTTCATTTTGATTATGGTTTAAGCCAAATGTATACTTGTTGTTTACTTAGAGATGTCAACTATATATAATCTTTTTCTAGTACTTCTTCCTTTTTCCATGCCTACTAGTAGAGGTTATCTCAAGCTCTTAGTATGATTCTGCTAAAGAACGTATCTAAATAACACAGCAGTTGTTTACAGAATATGCATAAAAAGATTATTCTACAACAATATCCTGCAAGGAGCAAAGTTGGCTTCTCAATAATATATGGTATACACGAAGAGGTATAACTGTGCTATAGATGTTTCTGCTGCAGAGTCGCATAGAGCCATGTGCAGACATAAAAAGGTGGTGCAGTGGCCACAGTCTATTAAAGGCACCACACCTTTTACTTTTCCTTAAGAAAGAGTGGGGTTTTTCTTCTGCTAGAAGTATAAAGCAATTAAGAGTACACAAAGCCAACTGGATACATTCTACAGCAATGCAGAAAATCACTCTTCAACAAGATGGAAAACACAGTAGGCACCACTGTCAGCCCTCCATACCACACCCATACAGTTTCATCATTTGCTAATAATCACAACATCCTTGTAACCATATGTCTTCATCTGTGTATCGTCCATGTGCTTTGTGTTCTCATTATGCAGGCAATGTGTTTTGGTAGAGTCGGGACCTGAAACAGGATTTTTCTCTTTCCATCCATTCATCCTTCCTTCCTTTCTTTCATCCTTTTCTTCCTTCCCTCCTTCCCTTTCTTTTTGTGGTTCTAGGGACTGAACTTGGGCTCACACATGCTACACAAGCTCACTGACATTAAGCTACTATTCTCACAGTCTCTGACAGAGTTTCTTGATTAGAAATCTAGTCCATTTTTTCAGCATGTCTCTACTGAATCATGGATTTCAGACCTTCAGAGGTAGGCATCCACTCTTTCATTAATGAATTCTACAGGTGGTTATTAGGTACCTACTATAGGCTAGGCCAGGCCTTATCTTCAGTCTGAACTTATTTCACTTGTCTAAGAAATGACATATGTATGTTCTTCCTGATTTTCTAGGTATGCTCACTTCCCCTGTTCACTTCCCATGCTTACTTACCAGGTGCTCAGATGATTTCTTTCAGTGAATTAGCTTCTAAGTCTCACTTGGAGGTAATGAAAAAACAGAATGTGAAACTTTTGCCCTTTCCTCAAAATGCACACAGTTGAGGGAAGGGACAATTTTAAGCAGGTTGCAAAAGGTGCAGTGTGAATGGGTGTGACCAAAGGATTCTCCATAATAAAGCTCGCAGCTTCTTTAAGACCTGTGGAGACCCAGGCTTGACAAAGTCCCTGAACTCCATCAATAATTACTTTATCTCCCTGTGGTTTTCCCAATTGTAACTGTAGGTACAATACTATGGAAGATGATTCCCCAGGGTGTCTCAGAGGAAACAATCTAGAGATTGTTTGTATGCTTCTAAGAAGGTTGTACCTTGCCTCCCTGCTCTCACTCTCAGGACATACTCAAACAATAAACATCACAACAACGTGAGGAATTTCTTTAGTAGGGTTGACCAGTTCCCTAAATGTAGGGTCTATGTTCCATGATTGAAGCATTCTGTTAGCATTATCTTCCCCCAGCTTACAAATGCCTGATCTTTCAATGGCGCCTGACATTCAAGGGCCCATTTTGTGTCAAAGAAGATGAGACAATGACTATGTGGACAGGATTCATGTATTTTATCATATGGTTAGGCATCTGTATTAAGGTCCTCCAGATGAATAGAACCAACAAAAAATATATAGTAATGGGGGGATTTTTTAGATTGACTCATTGGATTAGAGGTTGGGAAGTTCCACAATGACTACCTGAAAGGGAGGAGTGAGAACTGGTAGAGACTTAGAAGGGCCCCATGATGCAATTCTAACTTGAAGAGGAAGATCTGGAAGCTCCTTGGAGGTTTTGTTCAGGGGCTGAAGATGCTGGAATCAGACATCCACGAAACCTGTGGCAGCATTTTATTAAAGCGTAACAACTGAAGGACCAAGTGTACTTGAGTGTGCATTCTTACCTTCTGTTTCATTGACTCACCAAGGCCCCAAGCCCATGTCAGAGTGCATCTTTACTGACTGGTGTGTCAGTGTTCTCTGAACGTACCCTTATTGATGTACCCTGAAGACTTCTTTACCCATTTTCTAAGTGTCTCTCCATACAGTCAAGGTGACAACCAAGATTAATTATAGTTCTTGATATCATGCTAGACAGCTCTAGAAGGCAGAAGATCAGTTAGGACACAGCTGAACTCAACAACACTGTCAATTATTTGTATCACACTGAAGGCTATAGACTATTGTATCCAAGAATGTGAACTGTGCATTCTATTAAAGTTCACATGGGCCATGTGTGCAGATAGTTCATATTCTCAACACCCTTTCATAAATGAAAGAAATGGAAGTAGTAAATTTGAGAATACTGAAATCATACACAAACAAGTGTAAACTAGAACTTAATAAAAGAAAGATAATGGAAAGAGCCCCACATGGTTATACGTTAAACTGAAGGTATAGTTACAGTTGTGAGAGCCTGACATGAATGCTGGGAACTGAATCTTGGTCTTCTGGAAGAGCAGCTAAAATTCATAACTACTGAGTGATCTCTTTAGCTCTAAACTATACTTCCTAACAACATCCATGCTAAGCAAGAAATGTGAAGAGAAAGTTGAAATATAATTCATCTAAGTGAAGCAATAATTTTTCCAAATTTCTGGGATAGATGCTAATGTAAAAACAGTGCTTACAGGGAAAAATATGTATGTATCACTAGAAAGGAAAAAAGATCTATAGGAAGTCATAGGTTTCCTGGACTTTCTCCTACTTTCTCCATGTCCACTCCAAGGTAGAGGAACTGGGGAGAGGGAAGATGGCCCCTAGGAGAACTCTCAGGTTTGGAGGATTTATTTTTTTGCCTTACTTGCTGATGTTTGACAGCTTATTTTTGATTGGTCCTAATTTTATATCTTAATTTGTATCACCTAGTCAATCCAGGGTTTTCTTGAGTCTCTGTAAGTTAAACAGGTTAGGCACTCAGATGGCTCCTAGGTGTAGCTGCTTGTCTTTGGGAGAGCATGTCCTAGACAGAGAAGTGAAGGAAGACTGTTACAACAGAGGGAATAGAGGGAAAAGAATGCTCCAGCCCTCCAAATAACTCACAGACATTGCAAGGAATTCCAGGCTTTGAAACTTGACAGACTCCAGTGAGATCTTGTACTTTGGCTATAAGTAGGGGGACTTTCTCCAGCCTTTGAAGACTTGCTACTGATGGGAGATCTGTTTTGCTGTTCTATATAGCTCTTGGGTGAAAAATTGATTACAAAAGGGACTATACAGATAGGATAATGTTGGAACACTCTCATTTAGTAATGGTAGATGTTTTTATGAGCCATTTTGTATTAAACAGTAGTGAATTTCTGAATTTGGGGAAGGAAGAATAATGTAACTTTTAAAAACAATATTTTTATTAATTCTCATGGGCTGGAGAGATGGCTCAGCAGTTAGGAACACTGACTGTTCTTTCAAAGTACCCGGGTTCAAATCCCAGCACCCACATGGCAGTCTGAAACCAGGCATGGTCAGCACTTGGGAGTCACAGGCAGGCGAATTCCCGAGTTCAAGGCCAGTCTGGTCTACAGAATGAGTTCCAGGATAGCCAGGACTACATAGAGAAACCTTGTCTCAGTAAACAATAAAATTTTTTTTGTTTATTCTCTGTGAATTTTATACAATGTATTCTGAACATATTCACCCCTTCCCTAACTACTCCTGTCATAGCCTTCTCTTCCTTTTTCTGCCTTTTCATCCAACTTTGAGTTTTCTTTTTGTTCCCCCCCCCCCCGTCCCATGAACTCCAGTTTGTGTTTCCATCTAGTCTTGGGAGTGGGGTCTTTCTGATGTGGTCCACCTACCAGGGCTCACATCACTAAAGAAAATTGATTTTCTTATGGCAACTATCAAGTGGCATTAGCTTCTTAGCTAGTGGTAGGATTTCGTGTATATCTCCCTGTCTCTGCGGGGATTCTGTCTGCCTTGAGCTTGTGTAGGCCTTGTGCATGCTGTCACAACTATTTTGAATTCATGTGTGCTATTGCCTTGTTGTGTCAGGAAAATGCTGTTTCCATGAAGTTATTTACAACTTCTGGCCCTTACAATTTTTCCTACCCCATCTTACCCAAAATCTCTAAGAGAAAGAAGTCTGATTTTTAAGAAGTCCACAATCTCCTTTAAAATAATTAATTTTTTATTTTTATTATTTTATGTATGTAGGTGTTTTGATTGCATGTATGTCTGTGTACCTCATTTGTGCAGTGCCCACAAAGACCAGGGGAAGTCATTAGATTCTCTGGAAGTGGGGGTTGCAAGCCCAGAGCCAGGACTTTGTTGGCTCACACCAACATATATACCCTATGGATAAACTGCTGGAGTTCATGAAGAGGCCAGTTCCACAACCCAAAACTACAGGATCTTCATGACACAGGACAGTTGCAGCATATCTGAGAGGAGTTCCAGTGAGGTTCCAGTATTGACAAAATAGCAGAAACCAGAGGCCTCATACTAGACCAAGGAGTTATTTTAATGAACATTTTCAAGGAAAAGAGTGTGCACAAAATGGAATACTGTGGGACACACTGAGACACACTACAGTGTCCACAATGAGAATTTTTTTTTTAATGTTGGGAGAGTTTTCAAGAGGTGGGAACAGGGTGCATGAAGTGAAATTCACAAAAAAAAACAATAAAAAGAAAAAGAAATAAACAAACAAAAGAGGTAACCCATTCCCTAGCACTGGGCTTTTTATTTGCTAGCAAGAGCTGTCTAGTTTTTTTCCCCTTATTTTAGAGTAACTGACCCAAACCTGAAGGTTATAAGGGCCCTAAATGGTGAGGTGTTGAGGAGGAGGAGGAGGATCAGTCATGAGAAAATAAAGAAGACAGAAAATTGGGATCAGGAGGTCAGTATGAGCTGATGACACATGCCATCAAAATTATTAAGATGTGCAACATCTTAATGGGGGAAAATGGGACAGTCATCAGAAAGCTATCACACAATGGGATAAAGTCAGCAGTAAGTTGACACAATCGGATAAAGTCAGCAGTAAGTTAATCAAGCAATGTTGTATGAGCAGAACCCAGAACATGTACTACTCTTCCTAGACCTATTGTTATCCTCAGTCTTTGTACTTATTTGTCGGCCAATCACTCTCTGGAATGCCCAGGCACCATTCTCTAGGAATTTGATTTAATTCTAGCACTCAGGCATTGGAGGCAGGTAGAATGTGAGTTCTATTATTGAGTTCTATTATTGAGTTCTATTATTGAGTCTATATATTGAGTTCCAGGCCAGCCAGGGCTACATAGTGATATCCTGTCTCAAAAACACACAAAGAAACAAATAGACAAACAACTCCATGGTAACAACAGAAAACAAAGAAGGAAATAAAAACTCTGTGTTGTGTCAACATAATTAGACAATGTAGATGGCAACAATCTTTCTGTGGAAAAGCTTCATTCCAGGAATGAAAAAAGAAAATCAGTGGAGGTAATAGGTTAATATCAGATGACTCACTGAAAATGTCAAAGTTGTATTTTTCACCCAAAACACAGTGCCATTGCTTCAGGCTTGGTACTATCTATGATTTGACATCCACCAAGGATCTTGCAATGTACCTCCATAAATAAAACGAAACTGTTGTATAAAAAAAAAACCTTTGTATCATAAACCAATATAATTTCAATAAAATTAGTTGTTATGGATGTAAAGAAAAGTCCAATAAATTGTCATTAAAATAAATCAGTCTTTTGTATTATACATTAAAAACAATCAGAAGTCATTAAAAGTTATCTAGTATAGGGACAAAAATCACTATAGAACTCACTCAATAATTGGCTAGTTGATCTTAATTAGTACAAAGAAATCATTGTTCCATCATTTAATTAATGTAATAATACCAAACCTTCAAAGTTGCTGTTATTAAAATAAGAAACATTCAAAAAATATTGAGTTTTCAAGATAATTTGATTGTGTTTTTGGTTTATTTTTTTTTTTATTTTATTTTTATTTTTATATTTATTTATTACTTCAGATTACATCTCCATCACAGTGCCCTCTTTCCACTCCTTCCAGTCCCACCCTCTACCCCATCCCTTCCATCCCACTCTTCCAGAGGGAAGTGTCCCTACATATCAGTCCCCTGCCCCAGTTCAACAGTCATATGAGGGCCAAGAGCCTCCTCATACACTGGGCGCCTACAAGGCAGCCCCACTACAGCAAAGTGTCTCATTGACAGGTAACAAAATCTATGTTCCTGTTCCCTTTGGTGCATTGGTTGTAGTATAGTTATCCTGTACTATATGACTAAAATCCGATTATAAGTGAATAGATGCCATCTGCATCCTTCTGAATCTGGGTTAGCTCACTCAGGATGAGCTTCTCTAGTTCCATCCATTTGGCTGAAAATTGCACGATTTCCTTATTTCTGATAGCTGAGTAGTATTCCATTGTGTAAATGTCCCACAGCATTTTTTTAAAATATGCCACATTTATGAGAGTTAAATGGCCCAGTATACCTTCCCAATGTCCAGTTCATACATATTTGGCCCCTGACTTTAACCTTCTACCTTCTAACCATCTCCATGAGTTTAAAGTTCTATAACTGACTTAGCTTTCATACTAACTTGCATCACTATTATAACCATCTTCTTAGATCTAGAACGCCCTCTTGATTCCTAAACAACTCAAAATTTAGCTATGAGACTCAAGCTGTCTATTCTTCTTCAACCACCTCAGAGAGCTGAGAAGGATAAATATATCTGATTATATAGGAAGTGCAGGGCCTGCAGCTTCCAATACTAAGAAACGACAAACCAGTGACTACCTGGACAGTTCCCATTTTCTCTCCATACATTCCAGCATCAGTCTTCAGCCTTTTGGTCCTGTTTCTCTGACAGACATTTATTGTAGAGCAGGGATTGTGAAGGACTAACCTACTCTGATTTGGCAGAGCTAGGCTGTCGACTTCCCTGCTACCAAGTTTTGTCGTTTTTGGACAGCAGTCTGTCTGCAGTTGAAGCAAGGAGTTTTTACATGCCAAGAGATAGGCTTGCCACTAATTCAACCATCTCACACTGGAGATTCTTCGATGCTTATCTTCTACTTGGAGTAGAATAGGGGGTGCTGTCAGGAGCTGATATGTCACGATATCAAAAAAAAATCTTAATTTAAGACCACATCTTTGAATGCCATATTCTGCAGATCTCTTGGGGTTTTTGAAGATGCCCTATCTATATCTATCTCTTGTATTTAAATAAGCAAATGTTGCTTGTCTCTTAACAACTTGATTACTGAGTAGCTTAGAGGGTGTTTCTCCGCCCCCCCCCCCTTTTTTGGTTATTTGAAGGACAACTGAAAACTCTGTTATTTAGGGGAAGAGATTACAAGCTGTTAAATGGTCATGTTTAATGGGTTTTGGAGGTTAGACCCAGGGTATTCCTTCTTTCCCTTTTCTGTATCCTTCTTTATCTCCTATGTAGGAATGCACGGACTTGAGAAAAATTGAGACATAGACATAGCACAGGAAGGACCAAGAAGAAGGGTCAGATTATTGAATATGCCCTTATACCTTTGTATATTGATACAAAATTAGTAGTATATTTAGCTAAAGTGGTATTGACCATTGTTTATTGTGCAAAAATAAGATTGTATTGGACTACGTCGGTATTGATATTTGTATATTGATACAAAATTAAGATTATAGTTGGCCACAATGGTATTGACCCTTGTATATGGATGCAATATTAAGATTGTATTAGGCCACATAGGCATTGATTTTTGTATATTGATACAAAATTAAGAGTATATTTAGCCACATTTGAATAGATCTTTGTATATTGATACAAAATTAAAGGTAACGCTTCCTAATGGTATCGTACCTAGAGATACTTAAAAATGAAATGTGAAGCTCTGGCCTCTTGATACCAACCATCTTAAACTTTTTAGGATAGTTTTTGGTTTATTTTTATAAATCTGTTTCAGTATCTACTACTGTATTTATATGCATAAACAGTTTACCTTAAAATCGTTGATTAATTAAAATATTTTTAAATTTTTATAAAATTTTGTGAAGATATTCATTCACATATAGACATACAAACACAAACACTAAATATTGTTTTAAGAAATTACATGGCAAATTTCATGGCAAATAAAATAGAAAAATTTTAATTAAAATGATAACATTTTACTCTAATTTTTGCTTCAAGATTTACCTACTGGATTGCATTTTTGCAATGTTTATTTATTACTTCAAGTTACATATGTATCACAGTCCCCTCTCTCCACCCCTCCTGGTCCCACCCTCCCACCCTCTCCCCTGGATTGCATATTTTTGAAGATTGGATCTTACTCTTACTATATATCCTTGCTTGTCTTGATACTCACTCTATAGCCAAAGGCTGGTTTTGAATTGAATAATCCTTCCAGGTTGTAATCCCTAGTGCTAGGATTGTAAGCATGTGCCATAATACATGCTAGATTGCATTTGTGGGAAAAAAAATCCACATTATACAGAAATTGTACTTACAATTTGTTTATTGCATGTGTCAGTCTAACATATGATGTATCTAATTTATGTTACATTATCTTATATTCTTTCCATAATATTTACCTCCATAGTAACAACACTTCTCTCTGATTTGATCTCTGATTATCTGCCTATCATCTATCTCTTATTTATTCATCCATCAACCAAATTGAGTTCCCAAAGCAGTGCTTGGTATATAGAAGATTCATGACGATTTATAAGTGTAAGTTAAACCTAGCTTTAGATACGCAGAAGTCTCTCAAATCTTAAGTGTTTAGGACTGAAAGCCTTGCATTAACTCTTTCTTGAATCCGTGTTTCTGCCCATTATTCTCCTTAGTGCACTTTTGACTTCCTTGTTCCTCAGTGTATAAATCAGGGGATTCAACAGAGGAGTCACCAGAGTATAGAAAAGTGCAATGCTTTTGTTCACATCCTGTGAGTAACTGGAGGGAGGCTGGAGGTACATGGAGATGAGTGTGCCGAAGAAGATAACCACAACCAGGAGGTGAGAGCCGCAGGTTCCAAAGGCCTTCCGCCGCCCCTGAGCTGATTTTATCTTTAGAACTGCATGAGTAATGTGGCCATAGGACACTAATATGAGTGAGAGGGGCACCACCAAGAAGAAGACACTGACAGCAAAGAGTTCAGCCTCATTTATGAAGGTGTTCGTGCAGGCTAGTTTCAGCATCACTGGAACTTCACAGAAGAAATGGTCCAGTTGGTTTCTGCCACAGAGGGGAAGAGTCATGGTCAATGCTGTCTGTACCACAGAATTGCCAAACCCTGTGAGCCAGGCAGTTACAACGAGCTGTAAGCAAAGCTGTGGATGCATGATTACCATGTAGTGGAGTGGGCGACATACAGCGGCATAGCGATCATAAGCCATCACAGACAGGAGTACACACTCCACTCCCCCAAGTCCCAGGGCAATGAAGAGTTGGGCCACACAGCCACCATAAGTGATGGTCTTGTCCTTCCCCTTGAAATTGAACAATGTCTGAGGGACAGTGCAAGTAGTCAAACAAAGATCCATAAAGGAGAGATTAGAAAGGAAGAAATACATGGGGGTATGGAGGTGAAGGTCCACAACTGACAGCAGTATGATGGTACTGTTGCCTAGGAAACTGAAGAAATAGATGATCAGGATGACCACAAAGAGAGCTGTTTCCAGCTGAGGCCTGTTGGAGAAGCCCAGAAGAATGAATCCAGAAAAGATGCTGCCATTAGCTCTGTCCATTGCAGTCTACCTGTGGGAAGCAAGAGAGCTCACTCTTATCCGAGACTTAGTCTGTGTTCTTTTCCTGAATAAGTGCAGCTTCATTGGGAAACTGGTCACATCTTTGCAAACAGCTACTCAGTTGTTTTCCATGTCAGCAGCACTTTCTGTGTGTGTGTGTGTGTGTGTGTGTGTTTTGAAAGAGCTGCGTTGTCTTTGCTGAGAAACGTGTGTTAAGCTTTAACAGGCTTAACTCTTTCTCTGGGTTGAGTCCCCTAATTCACGGCAGAGGTGGGTTTTAATATGAATCTACAATATGGCCTCATAACTGCCAAGGGCCTTGCCTTTTTGTTGACTGTTTGGACTTTAAAGACAGGTGAGTGCTTCAAAATTATTGAATAAAAATTTCCTCAATAAGACACAAATTTGCTTTTGTCTTGATCCCTTTATCTTGGCTCCCATCAGAGAATTGAAATATTTTAGAATGGTTTTCCTAGTTCTTTTCTGCTCAGAGAAATTATTTATTTATTTATTTATTTTGAAAATGCACAGAAAAGGAAAAACAGCTTTTGAGAACTTATAGAAGAGCAAATGCAATATGGACAGATCCCATAACCTAGAAGAATTTTAATGATTGGAAAGTCACTCTTGCAAATGATTGTAGAAGGGCACCAACCTTGATTCCTGATCACTGGTGCCATCCAACAAAGAGCTGGGGACTGTCTGCCCAATGCGTGCTCTTTTCTCTCACTTTAAATTAAAAATTCTCAGTGTAACAGGGCAGTCTTTAACTTTTTACTCTAAACTTTAAAAAACATCACCTTCATAAAAGAATCTTCTTTCCTATTTAAATAATTGGTCTTGAAAGTCCCTATTGCATTTCTTTCTCTCATAGACTACCCATGATTCAAATTTAGTACTACATAATACCAGGGCCTCCAGCATGTTGAACAGTTCTATAACTGAGCTACGTCTCCAACAGCATAACTCTAACCTACAAAGAGGTTTGGGCAGCAGGGAGCAGGGGAGGATGAGTTAGAACAAAATATAATGATATATATGTATGAAGATGCCATAAAGAAACCAATTGCTTTGCATGATAATTTAAAAAGGTAAAAATCCTTTCAATATTACATAGCATGAAAGTAAAAAGATATGGGTCTGGGTAAATTTCTTGGGCAGATAAAAATAAAAGCTTAAAATGAAATAAAATAAAATATAAGCTTAAAAATAGTCATAAGCTGGCTGGGCATGGAAGTTCAAACATAATTTCCGGGTAGAAGAATTAGTTTTTCAAAGCCATCTCCAGTTACATGGAATGTTCAAGGATGGGTGGGACTAGATGAGGCTGTGTCTTTAAAAATGGCCATAGATTATTAATAAGTAATTTAGGATTACTGAAGTTTTAGCTGTTGTGGAGGACAACTTTGAACAATAGCTATGCAATAGTTGCAATATCTCCTGTAGAAGGGAAAGGTTAGTAAAATTCAACCTGTTTGGAAAGATGAGATTTCATTTCAATTTCTTCCCATCCATTGGGGATGGATGTTGATAAACAGTCATGCATAGTTAAATGTTAAGTTGCTTTTTTTTTTTTTTTGCTGTCTTGTGTGAAATCTTCTAGGACTCTGTTAATCCTTTATAAATTTAATCTCTTAAGGTTTCTGACTGGCCAGGGAAGTACTTTACCTTCCATCTACTGTATCTTTCTTGTTGGATTCTTGGGTCCTTGATTCTTTATATTCTTTTCAGTGATTGCTTTAGTGGCAGTTACTGTCATGACAAAAAGGAGAATAATTTGGAATAAATTCGAAAATCCAATAAAATGGGAGCAAAATACTTGCATTCTAAATATAAATATGCCATTAATAAGTCTTGAGACTTTAGAGTTTGCAACCCCACTCTCGTTTCCCAGCTGTTTATCTTTTGAAATACAAGAGCTAGTGCTATTTCCTTTTTGTTCTTTATTGAAACCCGGGCAGGTTCAATAGCCCTACCATCCTATTTCAATTAAGAACTCACTCATCAGCAAGCCAGGCGTGGTGGCCCATGCCTTTAATCCCAGCACTTGGAAGGCAGAGGCAGGCAGATCTCTGCGAGTTTGAGGCCAGCCTGGTCTACAAAACAAGTCCAGCACAGCCAGGGCTATTACACAGAGAAATTCTGTCTCGAAAAACCAAAAACCAAAACAAAACAAGAAAAAACCCACAAACAAATAAACAACAACAACAAAAAACTCATCAGCAAAAGCACATCTCTAGTGACAATAGGGTTTATAATTTCTTTCTCTTTCAGATTAGCAGATTTGTTTCAAGACATCCAGAATTCTAAACACAGTGTCAAGCTAAGAATTGTTTTTTGTTGAATGCTATTGGTACTTACCTTCGATTCTTTTCTTTAAAGGTTGTTAAGAAGCATGATGTCAAGTTGAAGCCTCTTAAAACATTTTAGAAGAGGCTGTTATTTTTCTATTACTTTTTAAATGGCTCATTAACTAACTCTAGAACCTGCTGTCAAGGCAATTTTGCTCTCAGTGTTCCACAGAATATAATCTGAACCAAAAAAATGCATACATTCTGAGGAGACATGTGCAATTCATTGCAATCATAAGGCAGAATCAAGTTAACATAGGTTATTTCAAGATACTTCTCATATAGTTGTATTAGTTTTCTAGGACTGCCCATGAACAAGAGGGCTCAAAACAGCAGGAATGTGATGTTTCACAGTTCTGAAGGCTATAAGTCCAAAAAAAGATATGAGCAAGGCTGAAATCCCTCCAAAACCTCTACAAACCTGAATCTTTTCTTGTGCCATTTGGTCCTTCTGGTGGTTTGCTGGCACTCCTTGGAATTCTGTCATTTGTACCTATGGAGCTTCAATCTCTGTCTTCATGCAAATTGCATTTTCTTTTTGTCTTATAAGTCTAGTGGTCATATTGGATTGCGGTTAACTACACTAACTATAATGTCATATTAACTTGATTATATACACAAAGCCACAGACTAGAGTTTAGGATTTATGTTGGACTTTTCTGGAGCACAGGAAAGTGTCAACCCATGAAAATACCTTAATTAGATATGTCAAATTGCATGGTTTTTAAAATAAATTCATTCCCACTAAGGAGTGAAAATCCAAAGATGAAGTATTAGTTCCAGCCCACTTCAAGTTCATAAATGAGATACATTGACCATGACCACTGTTGACACTATGATTTAAATAGGATTTATTTCTTGTGGTGCACATACTGTGGAAGTCACTTGCCAGGAATACCCAACTGAAGCTCTTCATAATACCTCTGTGCTGCAACTGAAAGACTGAATTCAATACAGATTGCACATTTTAAGACCTGTGGGATTTCCCCTTGGAGTTTAGTTTGAATGGAACAGAAAGTATTTATACCCTCTCATTTCTTTCATGCAAGGATACTTTTTTGGAAATTTGGAAATCAGGCTTCTACTCTGGTATAGTACTTATTCCATTAATAAGCTTATGTACAGATATTTCTCCAGGTAGTGCCCAGGATTCTATTGTGTCTAAATCAGAAGTGAAAAGAACAAACTTAGCTGGCTTGGGGGGCAACCGAGATGGTGTTGGATAAAAATATGGAATCTTCTGTAGATGAGTGGCAAGGATTGCAGACATCCAGCTGCCTTCTGGAAGAAGCAAGGTGGTCCTTGAGTCCCGAAGACTGGTACTGATTTGAAAGCTAATATTAGGCAAATTAAAATCACATCTTCAAATATGGTACATTCTGTGGTTACCAGTCTGTGAGTTTGGCTGAGGAACTTTAGGGCAGGGTTATGTAATGGGGTAGGTAAATGAGAATTCTTAGCATTAAAATAATTTCACATGAAAGTTTGCTTTAAATATGTTGTCCTTTGGATGGTCTTTGAAAATGGATAACAATCAAATGCTACACAGGCCTTTGAATTTGATAGAGATCTCTTCAAACGTTCCTGTTGGCATAACCCCTGTCACCCTGAGGGGTTTCCCAGAAAGCCTGTCCACACATTTTAGATGACTAAACCGAAGTTGAATCTGAACTTTGTGGAATCAACCCATGAGTCAAAGGGCTAATGTTCTGTCTGAGGAGTAAACCGAAGTTGAATCTGAACTTTGTGGAATCAACCCATGAGTCAAAGGGCTAATGTTCTGTCTGAGGAGTCTTTTATGAGCCACCACGGTCCAGGATCTCTTTGGGGAGTGAGATACTTGAGGCTGTGCTGATTTTCAGTGGCCCCAAGAGTGCCTTGCCCCATGGAACTCGTTAGCCTCTGTTCAAGTAGCCAGAATTTGAAGGCCTCCTGGGAGCAGCAGAAGCAGAAGGCTCTGGAGAGGTGACATGGACAGAGAACCCATCCTTTCCTGCCAAATTGGTGGTGGTCATATTGTCTCTACTTTATTTCTATAGGAGAACTGTTTGCATTTCAGGGTCAATCTTTAAATTCTTCATCTTCCAGAAATACTTCTTTTTTGTTGTTTTGCACCTAAAAGGAAAGAGGTTCACAAGTATAAAATTTCGGCCTTTATCCCATATTACTTTGTGCTTGTGCTATTGATACAGTAAGTTTTTCTGTGATTCTACCAACTGCATTATCTTCCAGTGTTTTTGAGATCTTGTCAGTCAGTCATACCTGGTCTACTCTACCATCATTAACCCTATATCCATAGCCTAAAATATATTCAAAATATAAAGAGGGGGCTGGAGGTATACTTCTGTGGTAGAGCACGTTTGAGGTCTTGAGTTCAAGCTCCCCAAACTAAAAAACACACAAGAAGAAAAATAGAATCAAAACTACCCAATCTTGTTTTCTTTGTAAAATGACAGTTTCTTACTATATAGTTCTGGTTGACTTTGAATCCGGGAATCCTCCTGTCTCACTCTCACTGAGCACTTCGATAAAAGCTCTGAGCCACTGTGCCCAGCTCATTCCAATCTGTCTTAGTTCTCTTCATCCATTAACTTAACATTATCGATAGAAACATTAATATTCATACACTTCTCCTCCCAACAAAACTTCCACCTGCCATTTTTTTCCTAAGCTTATTGGTCTGGTGATAGCACTTTCAGTGAGGTTTCTTTTTTACCCCCCAACATTTATTTATTTCTTCAAGTTATATCTCAATCACAGTCCCCTCCCTCTTCCCCCTCCTAGTCCCACCCTCCTACCCTCGTCCCCTACACCATAACGGCTTTTTTTTTTTTTTAAATTTAAGGTGTATCTTTTTTCCTCCCAACAACTCCCCCTTTTAGTCCAATAAGAGACTCCTTTTCTTATAACAATAAATACAATACAGCCGGGCGTGGTGGCACACGCCTTTAATCCCAGCACTCAGGAAGTAGAGGCAGGTGGATCTCTGTGAGTTCAAGGCCAGCCTGGTCTACAAAGTGAGTCTGGGACAGTCAGGGCTACAGAGAGAAACCCTGTCTCAAAAAACTAAAAATAAATGAATGAATGAATAAAATAAATACAATACAAAACAATAAGAACAATTAGGCCACAATTATGAAAATTATAAGGTATAACATATTCCCAGTGTCCTGTCCATACATATTTGGTAACTGATATTAATATTCTATTATATATCTATCTCAATGAGTTTAAAGTTCTATACCTAATTCAATTTCCATCCTAACTTGCATTACCAACTTAAAAACATCTTTTTAGAACTAGGACATCCTTTTAATTCCTAAACAACTTAAAATTTAACTGTGAGACTATAACTATCAAGTCTTCAACCACATCAGAGACCTGAGAAGGATGCCTTCCTTTCACATGGAGCAGGCACTTGATGCAGTTTGATATCAATGTTTTCCCATCCTTCAAATAATCATGTTATTTAATAACAACTTGATTTTTTCTGTTATTCCTTGGGTTCGGAATTACCCGTTTTATTTTTGTTCTTGTTTTTTTTTCCTCAGGACAAATGTCAATATGTATTTATATATAATATATGTTTATATAAATACATATTTATATATAAATAAAAGTATACATAATATAATATTATTCATATTATATATTACATAATATAATATATTATATATAATATAATATCCAAATAAAATTTATATATATAAATGATTTTTTATGTATGAAAAATATATAAAATACATATAATATATAAACATATATATATCTTGTCAATTAAAATATATAGACTGCAATGCATTATATTATGCAATGATCAAAAATGATAATTAGTATCACTTCAAATCTTGATCAGACATAGTGATGAAATCAACTGAAATCTCTTCCTCTAGCTGTCTTGAAATACATACTACATTAATATTAACTGTCATCACCCTTCTTCATAATAGAACATCAGGACCGATTCCCTCTAATGGTAACTCTGAATTTGCTGACTAATCTCGTCTCATTACCTTTCTGCTCTACCTGCCTTTGACAAGTCTTTGGAAACTACTCTATTCTATTCTCTCTTTCTATAAAAACAACATTTCCAGGTTCTGCATTTCTCTTAAAGAACTCATTTTTCTGTTTCTCGATCACTGCACTTCATGTTCTCCAGTTCTATCTATATTATTTCAAATGACAAAATTTCATTTTTTTTAATGCCTGGAAAATAACTGTATGCCAAGAATGTTGGCACAGGTCTCTGATCCTACCACTTTGGAGCTGGAGTCAGGGGGGATTTAGGAATTCCAGGCCATCCTAAGCTGGATAAAACCAGGATTCAAAAACAAACAAACAAACAAGCAAGCAAACCCCAAAACAATAGCAACAAATTGCAATTGTGTGTATTGAACACTTTCTTTCATCCATAGGCTGAGGAATCTTCTTACTCTATAAAAATGATAATTTCCATCCCTGCTTGAACTGAATTGGAAGATCATTACTGATTTCAGAATGGAAACTCAACCATGGTGGTGTCTTGACTTGAGAATCCCCTGGAGAGGAAGGCTGGAAGGACTAACCCATCTCACCAGTCCTCTTGTCTGCTTTTAGAGGTGAGGTACTGATAGGGCTTTGACTGTTTTCTCAAAGTAAAGTTCTTCCATATAAATAAAATTTACTTACATATGATTTTGTTGTTATTTATTGTGTGTATATATACTATGGAGCAAGGGTAGAGGTCAGATGACAATTTGTAGTACTAGATTCTCTCTTTCCAATTTTATGTAGGTGGTAGGGACTGAACTCAGATTGTATGGCTTTCCAGCAAGTACCTTAATGCACTGAGCCATCACACCAGCCCTATAAATAAAATTTGAAAATCTACTTCTTTTCTTTCAATTTATAGATGTTGAAACCTATAGTTTTTCTCTGAATTGCTATGTAATCTCACTGTCATGGTGAATGCCATATAACCATTGATTGATTACTGTGGTTTACACCTGCTTTATAAATGTGTCCCTCTAGGTAACATTAAGAAAAAGTTCTTCCCTCAAGGAATGAGAAATAAAAGTTAAGAAAAGAATGCTCTCTTCTGATTAATTTTGTTATTTTACCCCCATGGAATCATTAGAGCTCAATTCTGTTTGGTTTCTTGATATTACTACAGTGTTTAATCAGTTGTTGGCTTCCTGTCTTTGCTTTTCCACTGAAGGTGGTCAGTTATCACATCTTTTGCTATTACAACTAATTATTTTGGGGTATCTAATTAAAGTTATATGAAGAAAAAGTGAATCTATAATTTTATTTTTAGCATTGGGAATCAAAATCAGGACCTTGAACATCCTAGGCAAGGTCTCTACCACTAAGCCTTATCTCCTGCCTGCACACATAAACTTTTAAAGCAAGTACTTACTGTTCCCAGACATACTTTTTCTTCATTATAAAATCAGCTCAAATGTAAGTACATTGGTCTTACCAGAAACAAACCCACTCATAAATTTTAGAAACTTTAAAATACTGCTATTAATTAACCTTGTGTTGGTGTTAGATAACAAAATAGACAAGAATAAAAAAGACTATAAGTAGTGAAAAAGAGGTAAAAATATATAATGTTTTCAAAATATGATTATACACTTAAAAATCAAAGTTTTAGTTTATTTCTCAAAATAAAATCTTTAGCAAAGTCATGGATTACTGAGTTCAAAAATCAGTAATTTTGATACATACAAAGCATAATCTGTCAAAAGCCTACTGTGATTAAAACAGCAACAAAATACTGACATATACAGAAAATTGCATTGTTTTTTTGTAACTTTTCGATCTCTAATACATATTTTAAAAAATTGACTATAAATCTCACCTTTGCTTTTCCTCATTGTTAGTGATGTATGGAATTTCCTTCTATTTCTCTTTTCCTTCCTTCATCTATCTATCTATCTATCTATCTATCTATCTATCTATCTATCTATC
>CAJQZJ010033242.1:1116279-1137989 GCA_907164525.1 Lophiomys imhausi | reverse complement strand
TAAGATCCTTCCAACAAGAAGGAAACAACCTCTGCTACTGGAAACCTGGCTAGCTATTCAGTGCTAGTGAAGTCATGGTTACTGAAGGAGAAATCTACAACCAGTAATTTACTAAACCAGTGCCAGATATTGGAATGTGGTGGTTTGAATAAACCGCCAAAGGCTAAAATATTTGAGTGCTTGGTCCCCAGTTGGTGGAACTGTTTGGGAACCATTAAGAGGTATGGCCTTTTGGAGGAAGTATGTCACTGGTGGTAGCCTTGAGGTTTCAAAAGCCCTCAGAACATGGACAAGCCTCTCTCTGGGGAGAGGGGAGGAACAGAAAATGGGCAAGAGTATTTCTGACAGTGTGCATGTGGAATTGAAAGCAGAGACATGGAAGGCTGTGGAGGACCGAGGGCCTTGGGGAGAAGAGAGGAGAGAGATTACTTTGTCACCTTTTCCTAAGGCCACTCAGGAGGCCTTTGTGACATGGAGCCAAGAGTTCTATGATGCGTCCCCGGACATACCTGCCAACTCCCAGAGAGAACTCTCAGCCTTCAATTGCCTGAGAGCAACAGTGCCATTCAGATGGAGAAATTTCTTTCAGTACTAGAAACCATTGATACTACATGGCTGAGTCCCAGTTTCACTACTTGGGCAATGGACATGATCATTGGCTTTGTGTGTGGAATGGGGATCTTCCACCTATTAATACCCTTCCTCCAATTTAATGTACCCTCACCTCCACCTAAGAAAACTACCAAGAGAAAGGTAAGAATGCCTGAGCCCCACACCAACAGAGAATAGTTCTCTCTCCTATGATAGGTTCCAATTTCCAAATCAAATAGTGGATCTCAGCCATGAGCAGAACCCCATCCACTTGAGAACTGACAGGTAGGGCAGAGGGGAGAGTGGGCTCCATGATGTCTGCTCTCAAACTACCTATACCAGGGAGAAGCATTGTGTCTCAGTGGTGAGGGACTGTGTTCCTGGGATGGTTAGTGACCTCTGACAAAGGAAAAGTTCTGAGCACTGGTTCCTATGTCCCCCTATAACATTCATGCCTTTATTGGTCAGTTGAGCTGATGTGAATGGGGAGACGAGCTCATGTCCTAAGGACATGAGACCAGGACTTGAGTCACCTCTGGCATAGGGAAACTACGTGGCATTTCAGAGTTGAGCCTTTGGTTCCTGAGCAGAACAACACTGACCAATGACCTCCATGATGGTGCTTACAGAAACAGGGCCCATTTGGGTTGTCCAAGGGAAAAAAGAATACATATTTACCACATCATAGATGAGTGAATAGGGCTGCAGGTACTGTCTGTCTCTGTCAGGTGATGAAGATGGTATGCAGCAAGGCCAGGAAGAAAACCAGGACCAGGAAAGGTAGGCTCCTTCCTTCCTCTGGCGAGGTGACCTCATCTCCCCTGTCCCCAAGTGATAACACTCATGAGTTGCAGAACCCTGAGGAGGCGACTCCTGGGAGGAAAGCCAGAACTGAAGACACTTCCCAGGTTCTGTCCTCTGAATGAAACTATAGATGGCCAGGGTTGGGTGCTGCCTGGAGGAATGGAATGGGAAGGAGTAGAGCCATGGTCACTGGATGTGGAGGCAAATTGGTTGTTTCACTTCTCTAAGACATTTTCCTCTTTCAGAACATTGGTCCTTCCCTCCCCACCACAGGCAGATTATGAAGCCCATGGAGGGTGGTGGTACAGAAGTACTTGGTCCATGACATAGTCCTGCTCCTCATCCACCTTGCTCTCAATGCATTTTGGCATTTGGCCTTGTTCACAAATGCCTGAGCTCCAGTTTAATTTTTCATTTCTACTGAAGGGGCACTTCATTCAGTGTCTGGTAAGATCTTGGGTCCCTCATTTACCCAGCATGACCCGCTCTCCATTTCCAGTTTACAGAGGCAGTGGCAGGGAGAAAAATGAGTATAAATTACTGCTTTTACTTCTGCAGAGGTAAGAAATCTCCAGTTCTTTCTGCCTCCTCTGTATCGCCTATTATCTGATCACTTCTGACTGGGGCCTAGCTAGGCTAATAGGGGAATAGGGGCCTCTGGGTGGGTGGGACATGAATACAGTCCTAGAGTTTAAGATAAGGTCCTATAAAAATCAGAGTATGGAATAGTGGTTGGAATGAGCTGCAAGTGTCCTTCCCTACACAGCCTGTCCAGCCTCCTGGCCCCATGTGCTCCTAGCAGTAATCCTATCTCCTGTCTCCTGCAGCATTCTCCAGAAGCTATATGACACCATCAGCTTTTGCTCTTAAGAGCACAGGCTTTGGGTGAAATCTCTAAACCAGAAGCTGCCAAAACCCAGCAGCCACTTAGGCAGCCCACAGAGGACTCTGTGTCCATCAGTTTGTCCCTAGTGGCCTCTTTGGCTCCTCTCAAGTAACACCTGCTGCCTGAAGATTCTACCTAGTCATCTGTCCTGCTGAATTCCCTGGGTTCTATTGAGTCAGTCATCTAGGAGTGCCTCTATGCCACCAGAGACCTTGACTCCTGGAAGGTGTCCTTCAGGAGCACTATGTGCACCTTCCCACACATCTTATCCTCCTGATCCTGGGACCTGCTCTCCACCCATGCCAGATCCCAGCACAGTTCCTTCATTTCCTCTTTGATGTGACTGGAAAACACCTCTGAGGACCTTGCAGACCACACCTCTGCCAGGTTTGCCTTCCCTGTTCCCAAACACCCCAGGCCTTGACTACTCAAGCAGGCCTCTCTCAGGCGCTTCCAGGTACCAGGTAGCTGTCAAACCCTGATGAGACTCCAACTAATGGCATGGGGAGTCCCTGCAACAGCATCTTTCTCTCAACCTCCAAGGGGCCTCGTTCTGAGTAGACCCTAAATACAGGCAGGTAGAGGCTGGAGAATCCTCTTTCATCAACCCCAATGTCCAAGAGAGGCTGGAGCTGCAGATAAGGAAGAGGGTTGAATTAAAAGATTGGAAGGGGAAATGAAAAGAAAGATCTGCCCATGCCTAGAACTGTGTGGGAAAAGACATATGCTGCAATCCTGAAAGAGCAAGCAGGCCACTGCCACACCACACCCTCTCTGGAGCAGAAACTGCAAGTCAGAACAGTTTTCCGGTCATCAGCAGCTTTTTTACCAGAATGTCTTAGGCAACAATTTACTGCAGAAATGTAGCCAGCTTTTCTGTGGCATCCCTTTTCTCAACAGTGAGTCCCTTGTGCCTACTGCCAAAATGGCAGGCTCTCCACTAGATACCCCCTCCATCTTATTTAATGGACTCTCTACTTACATCCCAATACAAGTTCAGACTAAAGAACCTCCACAGTTCTTTTCTTTGAAGCCCTTGCTTCACCACTTGGTCCATTCCCTATCCTTGAATCCAAACTTATCCAAGTCCAGGTCTCCACCAGGAATCAAAACCCAGGCCCATGAACCATCCTCTATCCCAAACCTACCATGCCATTGACCTCTAACTAGGGATTATGGGGCCTCTTAATCTACAGCTTCAAGATGCCAACTCATCATCCCACTGGTTGTTAAAACCCTAGAGTGCCACCTCTTGAAGAAACTCCAAGAAAGTAGGACTGATTTACCTGCCATTGTTAAAAAGTCCCAGGAAGCGTTTACTCAACTCACTTTCAACAGTTATGCCTCAGAGGACCAGAGATCTGTTGTCTGCCTCCAAGGGGAGTTCACTAACCATGTGGAAGCAGCTGGAACAATACTTAAAAAGGGTTGATAAACTTGTAGAGATGGGTCAGGCAGAAGATAATCATGAGACTTGAATTCTTCGAAAGCAGCCAGAATTTACAGAGCGTCTTATCAAAAATTCCAGAGATATTCCAGATATGGAAGAACTCATACAAGGATCTGACAAACTGTCCAGGAAAATCTCTGAAAGACTTGCACGGGATCCCAGAGGGGTCCCTAGGCAAAGTTCTAGAGGCAATCTCTGAGAGATGATGAGTTACTATGTGAGATATTCAAGAAGAGACTCACAAAGTACCCAGTCAGAGGGACCAGGAAGGAAATAGCAAGTGGAAGCGAACCAAGTAAGGTGCCTGTGGGCATTTGTCATGGAATTCCTGTAGACCACACATGGGTCCCTCTTGAAAAACTCAGACAAATATGGAAGAAACTATCCTTTAGTGGTGGGGCCACATGCAAGAATATTTCTGATGGGCTTTCCCTCCTAGATCCTGGCACTTCGGCAGGTGCTGGAAACACATCTTAAAAGATGCCTGGTGAAGCACAGGTGGAACCTCCCCCTTACAAGCATAAGTACATAGATCTTTTGAGCATGAACAAGTCTCTCACTTTGCCATTTCCACAACCCCTATTTGCTCTTGACTGACTAGGACTCTAAAGATGACTCCATTGTCAAAATAGCCAGTGTCCTGACCTTTAGAAAAGGGAACCTTTCCAGAAAATCCTAGAAAAGGATGTGAAATAGTTTCCAGTACACAGAACTCTGCCCTCCACCTCAAATTCCTGAGAGGGACCCTACCAAGTGACAACTATGGGCCCTCTAAGGCCCCTTTCGCCATCCAGAAGGACAATATGACTTCTCTACCAACCTCTTGCAACCTCAAGAGCAGAGCCTGGCACACTGATAAGACTCTTGGTTCTTGGCTAGGCAACCTAGAGTCAAGTTCAAACCTAGTCAAGGGTAGGTATGAGTCACAGAGTGAGGGTGTGCCTTTAAGATGACTCTACAATCGAGTGTCAGTTCCCAAGATCAGTGTGGCATCCCAGTCACCAAGTCCCAGAGATACCGGGGAGCTGAAGAAGGCAGGGGAAGAGGAGTCCTATGACTGGGCACTCAACATGGAGATGGCAAACTTTCTAATAATAAACATCTTACAGATTTAGCATAACTGCAGACCAGTAAGTCAATCCAATTCAAGAACTATTTCCCAAGATCCAGAAGACTCAGGCCTGAGAACACCTCACCACTTGGCCACTGGTGTTGTCCTCCAGGACTGTGCCACTGGTATGTTCCTTCAATACTGTGCTTGCTTCAAGGTTCTGCTTGCTACAGATATCCTAGCCTCCAGGGCCTCCCAGGCCAGCTTCAAGACTACCAGAAAATCACTCTTTCTTATCAAGAGAAAGGTATGTCCCCAAGATCTCCAACCTCCAGGAACTATGGGCTTGCCATATCTTTGGCCCAACAGATGAAACAGAGAATCACAATGGTCCCAGAAAAGACTTTCTCCTTTGCGAGATGAGACCTACCCAAGCCTGCAGGTAAAAGACTCAAGAATTCAATTCCTCCCCATTGGCAGAGAAGAAGTTTGGTGACAGTATAAAAAACCTTCCTGATATCAATTTTGTGCCCACTGAAGCAAAGTGCAGGAGAATACTCAAGGCCTTATCAGTGATCCCCCAAAACCGAGGGTCAGTCATGAGCAGAGTATTCCTGCCCTGACAGGTGGCTGAGGCACAGGACCTCATGACCTTTGTTGTATGGATTCTGGAGGAGAAACTGGGGCTTGGCCATGGGTCTACTCCCTCAAAGAGAAATTTGTAGAAAGAACCACCCCAGGCTCCAATGCATAGGCATGTCTCCCACCACAGGAATCCTGTCACAGAAACAAAGAAAATCTAATATACAAAATTCTATACCAATGTATCAAAAGATAATTCTATTTTAAGAATAACAAGTTTTAAGTTTCAGAGCAGATTCAATAATCTATCCTTATATCTTATCATTTCTATAACCCATCAAATACCAAAGAATCATCCATCCCACTTTTTGGGAATGGGACGTCACTCTCTTGAAACTGCTTCCTGCTGAATTGGGATGCAGAAAACCTGTTTAGGGGCCCAAATTAAAAAAAAAAAAGGTTAATCAATTTGATAGTAACGTTTGTTGTCCAGTCCTCTATGTGCTCTCAGCAATTTGAATGATCTGAGCACTTTGTAGTTTGAAGCTGTTCTTTGGTAGGTAAGTTCAGGGCTTATTGAAGTCTTGTCTGGAACAGTCTTTGAGGCTGGGCCATCTTAGCAATCTGTTTGAAGTTGTTGTGGATGCAGATTTTTGAGGAAACAGCTATTGAGTCAGTCTATGAGGCTGGATAATTTCAGTTACTTGTCTTATCTTCTTTGGACTCTGGTCCCGTTGTTCTGAAATTATATAATTTCTCACAATTAACATATAGTTCTGCACTTATCAAAATGCCTTCAATGTGCAGGATACACAAATCAATTAAGGAATATTTTCTGTTTTTGTTTGAACAGAAGAAAGACATTTGTAAGTCTTCATTTATGCCGTATAAAAGAATGGTGTGTAATAAAATTACATATATATGCTATATATAATCTATTTTAATTGAAAATACAGCATAAGACTGTATGGAGTTTAAGTATTCTCTACAGTTGACATAATTTTATTAATTGATTAAAACAGGTTGTTCTGGCTTTTTGTACATTAGGTTGGCCTCAAACTCAAAAGGAACCAATCTGTCTCTGTCTTTGTCTCCCATGTTTTGGGAACAAAGGTATGCATTTATATATTTCTTCTTTCCTTTTCTCCTTTCTTTGGAGATTTAATTTCTATGTGGATATATCTATCCTTATTGAGACAGGGTTTCTCTTTGTAGCTTGGGCTGTCTTGATTTGCTCTGTAGATTAGATGAGCATCGAACACAAAGGAACGTGTTTTTTCCTTGTCTCCCAAGTCTTGAGATCAAGGTATGAATTTAAATAATTAAATTACCCATATTAAAAATAACATTAATTAAACCATTTTGTATTAGTTTGAAGTCCAATTCTCCCATGGAAGCTCCAATCTTAAGGAGATTGTTGTAGAATAGCATGATGTGCTATTTTATGTTAGCTTTTAACTGTCGGCTGTGGGAGGCATGCTGTTTGCATGTTCTTCCCACACCTAACTCTGGGTCCTTACATTGGTTAACAGAATATGTCTCTTTCTCTTCCCCGCCCCTTTTTTTCTGGAGACAGGATTTCTCTATGTATCTTTGTCCTGGACTCAACTTTGTAGACCAGGCTAGCCTTCAACTCACAGAGATCAGCCTGCCACTGCCTCCCAAGTGCTGGGATTAAAGGTGTGCACCACCACACCCAGCAATTAACAGATCTCTTTTATGGGAAAAATGCCTCTTGAAACCAGTTCTCCAGTGGGAGCCCAGACCTAAGGAGACTGGCTTGTGACCCCTTTCTTTTTACATAAATTTAATAGTATGGGTATATATCCATTAGATCAGTAAGGACATTATTAACCTTAACATCAAGGGAAAAATGTGTCATTTTTGAATTCTAGACTGTCTTTAGTAAGCAGCCTTATCTTCTCATCAGGGTTCCTGCCCTGCCTTCATTGTTTAAACCGGGCTGGTCTAGAATCCAGAGATCTGCCTGTTTCTTCCTCTAGTGTGATGGGATTCAGGGATTAAGGGATTAAGGGTGTGTGTGTGTCAGTACCACCCTGCTCAAATATTTCACTTAAATCCCAGATATTAGCATATCTGTAACCCTGAGAATAACATTGAAATATAGTGACAATTTGAAATCTGCCCAAAATATTCAAAAATCTCTTATGTTTTAGCAATGCCAAACCAGAAAAATATCCTTTCTACCTCCTGACATAGGAAAATCAAAGACATCTAAACAAAAATCAAGCACAGAAACAACATTCCACACAGCACAGCAACACAAAAAAGGATGTTACTGGGCTGAGGAAAGGACTAGTTTAACAAGTCACCAATCTCTGCTATGAATAGTGTAGTGTGAGTAAGGAGTAGTTGACTTTTTTATGTTTATGTGTATTGGGGTTTTGCCTGCATGTATGTCTGTGTGAGGGTGTTAGGTCTTGGAGCTACAGACAGTTGTGAACTGCCATTTGGGTGCTGGGAATTGAACCTGGGCCCTCTGTAAGAGTAGTTAGTGCTCTTAACCACTGAGCCATCTCTCCAGCCCCAAGTAGTTGACTTTCTAATATCGATATACTAGTTTTTATGAGCCCAGCTAAGCACTTGCGTGCTACTACAAGCACATATAGTGATATATGGCAAACAATTCCTGTCATATGTTTTCTGTGTTTCTCATCGGTGTTCATTTACTACTGAAAAATAAGGTGGTACTTGACAGTAACAACCAGATGTGGAGTGTCTTGGGGTTGTGTCCAGGCTGTAGGGCAGGGTACCCATTATGAGTTGGATTCCTCCTTCCTGATGATTTCCCTCTGGTGCCCAAAAGGAGGCAGTACAGCTACCTCTGCCTCCTCAGTCCTCTATGTTTTGGAGGAGGAGGACTCCTCCTTACTGGAGCAGGGTTAAAAGATGGAATTCTTTATTATTATAATAATAATTATTATTATTATTTCAGCCATGGTTTCGTATAGCCAAGGCTGTGTTTGAGGGTGATCTCAAACCTCTGGTCTTCCTGCCTCCTGGTAAATGAGACGTGCAGCACCTTGCCTGGTTTTATGCAATGCTGATGGCAGAACCCAAAGCTTCATGCACACTAGGCAAACACTCTACCAGCTGAACTATATCCTCAGCCCCAAAACCTGTTTTTTTTTCTTGTTTGTTTTTGTCTTTTTTTTTATAAATACTTTATTTTTTTTCTTCAAGTTACATCCCAGTCACAAACCCCTCCCTATTCCCCCTTCCTATCCCGCCCTTCCACCCTCTTCCCCCCAGAAGTTTCCCCTTTCAGTCCAACAGATGGTTCCTTCTCTTATAACAGTAAGTATTATACAAAACAACAGATATAAATATGCCACATTTATGAGAGTTAAATGGCCCAGTATACCTTCCCAATGTCCAGTTTATACATATTTGGCCCCTGACTTTAACATTCTACTATCTAACCATCTCCATGTGTTTAAAGGTCTATATCTGACTCAACATTCATACTAACTTGCAACACACTTTTAAGAGTATCTTCTTAGATCTATAACACCCTCTTGATTCCTAAACAACTCAAAATTAGCTATGAGACTCTAGCTGTCTATTCTTCAACCACTTCAGAGACCTGAGAGGGATAAATATATTTGCTTATATAGGAAGTGCAGGGCCTGCAGCTTCCAAAACTAAGAAAGGACATACCAATGACTGCCTGGACAGTTCCCATTTTCTCTCCATACATTCCTGCATCAGTCTTCAGCCTTTGGGTCCTGTTTCTATGACAGACATTTGTTGTAGAGCAGGGATTATGAAGGACTTACCTACCCTATCTTGACAGAGTTAGGCTGTCGACTTCCCTGCTACCAAGTTTTGTCCTTTTTGGACAGCAGTCTGTCTGCAGTTGGTGCAAGGGGTTTTTTCATGCCAAGAGATAGGCTTGCCACTAATTCAACCATCTTACAGTGGAGGTTCTTCGATGCTTATCTTCTACTTGGAGTAGAATGGGGGTGCTGTCAGGCACTGATATGTCTCGATATAAAAAAAAAAGAAAATCTTGATTTAAGATAACATCTTTGAATGCCATATTCTGCAGAACTCTTGAGGTTTTTGAAGATGCCCTATCCATCTCTTGTATTTAGATAAGCAAATGTTGCTTGTCTCTTAGCAACTTGATTACTGGGTAGTTTAGAGAATATCTGTGATAGACTGTCATAGTAGCTAACAAAGTCACATGTTTGTATGACTAGGAGTTTGTTTTACTTAACTATCCTAGACCGTTTTAGACGGTTGGTATCAAGAGGCCAGAGCTTCACATTTAATTTTTAAGTATCTCTAGGTATGATACCATTAGGAAGCGTTACCTTTAATTTTGTATCAATATACCAAGATCTATTCAATTGTGGTTAAATATACTCTTAATTATGTATCAATATACAAAGATCAATGCCTATGTAGCCCAATACAATCTAAATATTACGTCCATATACAAGGGTCAATACCATTGTGGCCAACTATAATCTTAATTTTGTATCAATATGCAAAGATCAATACCGATGTAATCCAATACAATCTTATTTTTGCACATTAAACAATGGTCAATACCACTTTAGCAAAATAAACTACTAATTTTGTATCAATATGCAAAGGTATAAGGGCATATTCAATAATCTGCCCATTCTTCTTGGACCTTCCTGTGCTATGTCTATATCTCATTTTTCTCAAGCCTATGCACTCCTACATAGGAGAGGAAGAAGGATACAGAAAAGGAAAAGTAGGAAGTCCCTGGGGCTAACCTCCAAAACCCATTAAACAGGACCATTTATCAGCTTGTAATCTCTTCCTCTAAATATCGGAGTTTTCAGTTATCCTTCAAATAACCAAAAAGAAGGGCGGAGAAACACCTTCCCCACCCTCTGGGCATGGGACGTCGCTCTCTTAAAGTGACTTCCTTCTGATTTGGGTCGTAGTAGACCTGTTTGGGGCCCGAACTCAAATGGAAAAAATGGTTAAAATGTTAGTACACTCCTTTTATGTTCAGTCCTTCTGTTCTGAGCTGTTTAGATGACCTAAGGGGTTTGTAGGCAGAAGCTGTTCTTGCAGGCTTCACTGAGGTTCCTGCCGGGGCATTGTGTAGAGCTGAATGGTCCCAGCGACATTGGATTGCCGTGGTGGTTGCAGGCCCCCGATGGAGACAGCTATTGAGGAAGTCTGCCAGGCAGAATCAACTGGGTCACTCGTCCTCCTTGGTGCCTGATTCTGCTCTCTGCTGAGGTTTCCGCTGTCCAGCCGTCCCCGGGCTCCCCTAATGGACGCTTCGATTCTCCTGGAAAGATAAGAACAGAGCCCTGCCCCAATCTCAACCCTGGGACAACTGCTCTCTTTTTTTTTTTTTTAGGGGGGGGCTAGGTAGTACTTCTCCTGAAGCAAATTTGGCCTTGCGACAACATACAAAGCGTATCTTTCAATCCGGGTTAAAGAAGAAATCATTCTGTCACCTTGGAGCTAAACCAGCTCTGGTGTATATATTTTGAGATCCCAAAGGACAATCTGCCTGCATCGAGAAGGCCTTTTGTAAGTAATCTCCAAACCTAGGTCCCTCCAAATCCCATGTTTGTGTCTCTGAACTCTAATTATTGGAATCAGAGACCTGTGTTTCCCATCTGAAGGGATCAAAGATGTGTTCCACCACTCCTGGATCGAAGTCTTTCTCTATTTAGAGTTTGCCCAGCATCAGGCTGACCCTGAGCTCCAGGATCTGCCCGTTTCTGTCTCCAGTGTGCTGGGAGCTGGGACCAAGGGTGTATTCTTCTTGAATGGTGGGACCAAGAGTATGCACCCTCACCACCCCGCTCTGTATGACTCCAGAATACATAAGACCACCAACTCTACGGTGCTCCCCCCCCCATCTCCGCTGAAGTCAAAGGCATGGGCCAATACAACAATTCTCTTGTATTTTACCTTAGTTCCACGTCTTCTCGACACCTGGAGGTCTGCAAAACCAGGCCGAATGGCTGTATCCTCTATTCCATTCACAGTGTTTCAGCCCTGCCCCCTGCCTTTTTTTTTTAGTTAATAAATTTGTTTGTTGCTTCAGGTTACATCCTTATCATATTGTCCTCTTTTCCCGCTTCCCAGCCCCACCCTCCCATGCTCTACCCCCTGACCCTTCCGTCTTGTTCCTCTGGGGTGGAGTGTCCCTGCCTAACAGTCTCTCACCACAGATCAGGAGTCATATGAGGGCCAAGAGCCTCTTCATTCACCGGGGGCCTACGAGGCAGTACTGCCAGTGAAAGGTGTCGCCTTGCTACTGGGGGAATACTAAAAAAAAAAAAGACCAACAAACACACAAACCCACAAAAACAAAGAATATCAACAAAAAAAGAGAGGAAAAAGAGAAGGGAAAAGGAAAAAGAAAAAAGAAAAAAAGAAGGAAAAAGAAAAAGATAAAAAAAAATTATGTCCATGTTCCTTTTGGTGTGTTGGTTGTAGTACAGATATCCTGTATGATATAGTTAAAATCCTACTATAAGTGAATAGATGCCATGTGCATCCTTCTGAGACTGGGTTAGCTCACTCAGGATGAGCTCCTCTAGATCCATCCATTTGGTTGCAAATTGCATGATTTCATTGTTTCTTATAGCTGAGTAATATTCCATTGTATAGATGTACCACAATTTTTTAATCCATTCTTCAGTGGAGGGACATCTGGGTTGTTTCCAATTTCTAGCTATTACAAATAAGGCTGCTATGAACATAGATGAGGAGACTTCCCTATGTCTCCGTGAGAGGTCCTTTGGGTGTATACCCAGAAGTGGTATGGCTGGGTCTTGAGGCAAGGTTATTCCTAGATTTCTAAGATATCGCCAGACAGACCTCCATAGTGGTTGCACAAGCCTGCACTCCCACCAGCAATGGAGTAGGGTTCCCCTTTCTCCATACCCTCGCCAGCATGCGCTATCATTTGAGCTCTTTATCTTAGCCATTCTAACAGGTGTTAGGTGGAATCTCAGGGTCATCTTGAGTTGCATTTCTCTGATGATTAAGGATGTTGAACATTTCTTCAGGTGTCTCTCAGCCCTTAGGGATTCTTCCTTTGTGAATTCTCTATTTAGCTCCATCTCCCATTTTTTGATTGGATTATTTTGTTTCTTGGCTTTTAGTTTCTTGAGTTCTTTGTAGATTTTAGATAATAGCCCTCTATCAGATGTGGGGTTGGTGAAGATTTTCTCCCAGTCTGTTGGTTGCTGTTTTGTTCGAATGACAGTGTCCTTTGCCTTACAGAAGATTTTCAGTTTCATGAGGTCCCATTTATTGATTGTTGATCTCAGGTCCTGAGTTGTTGGTGTTCTGTTCAGGAAGTTGTCACCTGTGCCAATGAGTTCGAGGGTTTCTCCTACTTTTTCTTCTAGTGTCTTTAGTGTGGCCGGCCTTATGTTAAGGTCTTTGATCCACTTGGAATTAAGTTTTGTACAAGGTGATAGGTATGGGTCTAATTTCATTCTTTTGCAAGTGGACATCCAGTTGGACCAGCACCATTTGTTGAAGATGCTGTCCTTCTTACCTTGTGCGTTTTTGGCTTTGTCAAAGATTAGTTGGCCATAGGTGTGTGGGTCCATGTTTGGGTCTTCAATTCGATTCCATTGATCCACTGGTCTGTTTCTATACCAGTACCATGCTGTTTTTATTACTGTTGCTCTGTAGTACAGCTTGAAATCTGGGATGGTGATACCTCCAGATGTTTTTTCATTGGACAGGATTGATTTAGCTATTCTGGGCTTTTTGTTGTTCCATATGAAGTTGAGAATAGCTTTTTCCAGGTCTATAAAGAATTGTGTTGGTATTTTGATAGGAATTGCATTGAATCTATATATTGCTTTTAGTAGGATAGCCATTTTTATTGTGTTGATCTTACCTATCCATGAGCATGGGAGATCTTTCCATCTTCTAAAGGCCTCTTCCATTTCTTTCTTCAGGGGCTTGAAGTTCTTGTTATATAGGTCCTTTACATGCTTGGTTAGAGTTACCCCCAGGTATTTTATGTTGTTTGTGGCTATTGTGAAGGGGGTTGTTTCCCTTATTTCTTTCTCGGTATATTTGTTTGTTGTATAAAGAAGGGCTTCTGATTTTTTTGAGTTAATTTTGTATCCAGCCACCTTCCTGAAGTTGTTTATCAGCTGTAAGAGTTCTGTGGTGGAGTTTTTGGGGTCGCTTATGTATACTAACATATCATCTGCGAAAAGGGATAATTTGACTTCTTCATTTCCAATTTTTATCCCTTTGATCTCCTTTAGTTGTCTTATTCCTCTAGCAAGGACTTCAAATAGTATATTGAAGAGATATGGTGAAAGTGGACATCCTTGTCTTGTCCCTGAGTTTAGAGGAAATGCTTCAAGCTTCTCTCCATTTAATTTGATGTTGGCTACTGGCTTGCTGTATATTGCCTTTATTATTTCTAGGTATGGTGCTTGTATGCCCGTTCTCTCCAGAACTTTTAGCATGAAGGGGTGTTGGATTTTGTCAAATGCTTTTTCTGCATCTAGCGAGATTATCATGTGGTTTTTTTCTTTCATCTTGTTTATGTGGTGAATTACATTGATAGACTTTCGTATAACCATCCCTGCATTCCAGGGATGAAGCCTACTTGATCATGGTGTATGATACTTTTGATGTGTTCTTGAATTCGGTTTGCTAGTATTTTATTAAGTATTTTTGCATCTATGTTTATGAGGGAGATTGGTCTTAAGTTCTCTTTCTTTGTTGGGTCTTTGTGTGGTTTAGGAATCAGAATGACAGTGGCCTCATAGAATGAGTTTGGCAGTGATCTTTCTGTTTCTATGTGGTGGAAGAGTTTGAAAAGTAATGGTGTTAGTTCCTCTTTGAAGGTCCTGTAGAATTCCGTGCTAAAGCCATCTGGCCCTGGGCTTTTTTTTGGTTGGGAGATTATTAATGACTGTTTCTATTTCCTTGGGTGTTATTGGGCTGTTTAAGCTGTTAATCTGATTTTGATTTAGTTTTGGTAGGTGGAATTTATCGAGGAAATTGTCCATTTCGCTTAGGTTTTCAAAATATAGATTTTTAAAGTAATGCCCGAATATTTTCTGGATCTCCTCAATGTCTGTTGTTATTTCTCCCTTTTCATTTCTGATTTTGTTGATTTGGGTTCTTTCCCTTTGCCTTTTAGTTAATTTGGCTAGGGGTCTGTCTATTTTGTTGATTTTCTCAAAGAACCAACTCTTGGTTTCATTGATTCTTTGTATAGTTCTTTTTGATTCTAACTTGTTGATTTCAGCCCTAAGTTTGATGATTTCCTGCCTTCTGCTCTTCTTGGGAGTGTTTGTTTCTTTTTTTTCCAATTCACCCAGCTTAGCTGTTAGTTCACTAATATGAGCTGTCACAATTTTCTTTTTGAAAGCAATTAGTGCTATGAACTTTCCTCATAGCACAGCTTTCAATGTATCCCATAGGTTTGGGTATGTTGTGTCTTCATTGTCGTTGGATTTTAAGAAGTCTTTGATTTCCTTCTTTATTTCTTCCCTGACCCAGTGGTCATCCAGTAAGGAGCTGTTCAATTTCCATGTGTGTGTAGGCTTTCTGTTGATTCTTTTGCTGTTGAAGACCAGCTTTATTCCGTGGTGGTCTGATAAGATACAAGGTGTTATTTCAATTTTCTTGTATCTATTGAGACTATCCTTGTGACCAACTATGTGGTCGATTTTGGAGAAGGTTCCGTGGGGTGCTGAGAAAAAGGTGTATTCCTTTGTGTTTGGGTGAAACGTTCTGTAGATATCTGTTAGGTCCATTTGTTTCATGATCTCTGTTAGACTCAATATTTCTCTGTTTGTCTTCTGTCTTGATGATCTGTCCATTGTTGTGAGTGGGGTGTTGAAGTCTCCCACTACTAATGTGTTGTGATGGACATGCGCTTTAAGTTTTAGAAGTGTTTCTTTTACGAAAGTAGGTGCCTTTGTATTTGGGGCATAGATGTTCAGTATTGAGATTTCCTCTTGACGAATATTCCCTTTAATGAGTATATAGTGCCCTTCTTTGTCTTTCTTCATTTTGTCTTTCTTCCAACCTTCAGTTGGAAGTCTGTTTTGTTTGATATTAGGATGGCTACTCCAGCTTGCTTCATGGGTCCATTTGCTTGGAAAACCTTTTCCCAGCCCTTTACTCTGAGGCAGTGTCTATCTTTCGTAGTTAGATGTGTCTCTTGTATACAGCATAAGGAAAGGTCTTGCTTGCGGATCCACTCTGTAAACCTGTCTTTTTATTGGGGAGTTGAGTCCATTGATGTTGATGGATATTAGTGACCTGGGGTTAATATTTCCCATTAGTTTGGTATAGGTGGTGGTCCTGTGCCTCTTTTGGTTTAGTTGCTGAGGGGTTTTCTATTCCCTTTGTTTTCTTGGGTGGAGTTTTCTTCTCTAGGTTGGGATTTTCCTTCTAGGATTTTCTGTAGGGCTGGGTTTGTGGGTAGATATTGTTTAAATTTGATTTTGTCATGGAATATCTTGTTTTCTCCATCTATGTTGATAGAGAGTTTTGCTGGGTAAAGTAGTCTGGCTAGGCACCTATGATCTCTCAGGACTTGTAGTATATCTGACCAGTCCCTTCTAGCTTTTAAAGTTTCTGAGGAGAAGTCAGGTGTAATTCTGATGGATCTGCCATTGTATGTGACTTGACCTTTTTCTCTTACAGCTTTTAATATTCTTTCTTTGTTCTGTACATTTGGAGTTTCAATTATTATGTGGCGAGAGGAGTTTCTTTTCTGGTCTAATCTGTTTGGTGTTCTGTAAGCCTCTTGGATTTTTATTGGCATCTCTTTTTTCAGGGTTGGGAAGTTTTCCTCTATGATTTTGTTGAAGATATTTCCTGGATCTTGGAGTCGGGAGTCCTCTTTTTCCTCTATACGTATAATTCTTAGGTTCCGTCTTTTCATTGAGTCCTTGATTTCTTGGATGTTGTGGGTGAGAGATTTTTTAGCCTTCTCATTTTCTTTGGATGTTGTACTGATTTCTTCCACTGAGTCTTCCATGCCTGAGATCCTGTCTTCCATCTCTTGCATCCTATTGTTGATACTCACATCCGTAGTTCCTGTTCTCTTCCCTTGGTTCTCCACTTCCTCTTTTAACTCTGCCTGTGTTTTCTTTATTGTTTCTATTTCTATTTTCATGTCTTGTATGGTTTTGTTCGTTTTGTACATTTCCTTCTCCAGCTTGCTTGTTTTTGTATGAAAATCTTTCATAGCCTTGTCCTTTTCCTGTTCAAGCTCTGTCACCTTGGCTTGGAGCTCTTTAATGGTGTTGTTCCTTGTTTTGAGTTGTAGAATTGTGGCTTCTTTGAATTCCTTCATAGATTTATGTTCTTCTTGCAGGGACTCTATCACTTTCCATAATGCAGAATTGTCAACGTTTTCATGTGATTCTTTTGGTGTGAAGTCATCCGAATTGGATGAGCTAGGATAATTCTGCTTTGTTGGCGTCATATTTCCTTGATTTCTTTTTTTTTTTTTTTTTTTTTACCTTTGGCCATTGGATGTGTTTAACTGTCTGTTCTTGTCGTTTTCTGTGCTTGGATCCACAGTGGATGCTTTGGTGCAGGGGACGAGTTACTTGGCTATCTGTCGTTGCTTACAGGGGGATTTCAGGGTCACTGTGGTTTTAATCATCTGAGGCACTGTGAGCTGGTGCAGCCTAATCCCAGGTTGTGAGTAATGGACCGGAATTGTTTCACTGCTCCCAATTCAGACTTCTCTATGTTGCACTCTGAGTTATCAGCTTGTAATGGTTCTGATGGTATTGACCTGTTTGCCCAGGCACAGATTCTTTGAGCTTTGTTTGTCATCATGGAGGCTGACAGGGTCTGGCTCCACACCTATTATGTCTGGATTTTCCAGAATACAGCTATGGTCCCGATTTCTGGTTTCTCACTAGGCTTCTTGCCACAGGCCTGGCCTCTGAGTCTGATTCTCTCCCTGTCTGCGTAGCCGCGGCTCTCCCTCCCTGGCTGCTCGGCCATGGGTGCACCATGCCCCGGATCCCCCGGCCACCTGAGTGGACCTCTCGCCCCAGCAGCTCAGCCGTGGGTGCGCGGATCCCTGGCTCAGCCCACGCCTGACTCTCTCCCCAGTTGTCCTGCCATGGGTTCGCGGGGATTTGGCCCTGCCAGCGAGGCTCACTCCCCAGCTGCGCTGCCGTAAGTGCGCGGGATTCGGCTCCTCCCGCCCGCCTTTGTGTTCCCGGTTTCCGCGCTCTGTCTGAACGTCCCGCCCTCCACTTCACGAGCGGCTGTGGACCACCCGCTGAGCTCCCTGTTTGTTCCTTGCTAAAACTTCCACTATCTCGCAAAAATTTTTAAGTGAGTATAAGTTCTACCTGAGGCGTGGGGAGTCCAATAGGCTAGTGAATAACGCCAAGTGGCCTCTGATCCTGCCTGCTGTGTGTTGGGATCGATCTTACCAGGCGCCTCTCCAAATGGGAGTTCCCGAATCCCGGGTTAATGGCTTCCGTGTCTGTGAGAGATGGGTGAGAGCCTTGCCCTGGGACTTTTAACAGTCTCTTGGGAGCTGTGAGTTTTCCCGGGGGGGTCTAGCCCCTCCGGTTTTTGCACAGTGCCCAATAACTCTTTGTTTTTTATGGCTCTTTTTTCCCCGCATTCAAAATGCGTCAGTGTAGGTCGCCACCATCTTCCTTCCCCCCCAAAACCTGTTTTTAAAACATCTAGAAAACCTGCCCCTAGAGGCACTGCAGATGTGGCTATGTTATATGTGCATTAGTAGGTGGCCGAGTAGAGAGAGACTATATTTGCATTCAGTTGTTCTGACCTATGAACATCTGAATGAATAGTAGCCTAACATTCCTGGAAAAAAGTCAGCTGGATACCAACATAATGTTGGCACCATGGGGTAGCCTGTGATGAATACCAGATGAGTACCAGGCAAACACCAGATGGGCTCCCAGGACAGGGAACAAGCCTGAAACTGGGATAACGCTGCCTGGCCCTGGATGTGGGAGTTGTGGAGATCCAGAGTGGGGTGAGATCTGGCTCAGATGGGGTCACAAGAGCAGGAGAGCTGTCCCTGCCCCTCACATGCTGCAGCACTTGGGAGAGCAGACCCTGTACCTTTCCATAGCAAAACTGGCTCTGCAAGTGGGAATTGCAGGTCCGGGAACCATGGCTTTGTGTTGGCCCACCCCAACATCTACCCCATAGATGAAATGCTAGAGTGCAAAAAGGGGCCAGTTCCACAACCCAAAACTACAGGATCTCCATGACACAGGATACTTACAGCATAACTGAGAGGAGTTCCAGTATTGACAAAGTAGCAGAAATCAGAGACCTTGTTCCAGTCCAGGGAGTCATTTTAATGAACATTTGCAAGCAAAATGTGTGGGCAAAAGGGAATATTGTGGGGCACACTGAGACACAATGCAGCTTCCACAATGAGATTTTATTTTTTATGCTGGGACAGATTGCAAGGGTGGAAGGTGGGTCTGAGGGGAGGTGGGAGATGATAATAATGATGATAATTATCTCTGGAAATATACCTAATATACCTAATCTGATATTGTGACATTGTTTTTCTCTTCCTCCTCCTCTTCTTCTTCTTTTGGTTTTTCAAAACAGGGTTTCTCTGTGTAGCCCTGGCTGTCCTGGAAGTCACACTGTAGACTAGGCTGGTTTGAATTCAGATATCTGCCTGCCTCTGCCTCTTGAGAACTGGGATTAAAGGCATATGCCACCATCTCCTGATCTGACATTGATTTCTAAAGATTTCCTACATATATATGTAGGAAATAATGAAAGCCGTGGTCTAACGATGCCATCCCATGCTGCAATTAAAGCTTTGTTCATTATTCCTTAGAATCTAGTTTTGGCTGTATTTCACTGGCGGGCCAGTACCAGAAACTCCTTACAAGCACCTGGTACCCAGGGAGCTCTTACCTCCAGCTGTCGTCAGTTTTGGCTTATTTATCAGGAAAGGAATCCTTCCTTCTCCCATTACCATTGCTGGCAATTTAGCATGCCATCTGTGAATTCTTTCCTTTAAGACTATCCTAATCTGAACTCTCTCAAAAAAGATACCCAGAACTACAATTGTCAGGGTAAAAATTATTTGCATACTAAGAGGAACAAACTCAATTGGAATCCAAAAGAATTGAGGCATTATGAATTCCTCCATTTTTAATCTAAGCAATTAATTCCATTGTCAAGCTCTATTTAGAAGGCTGCCAGTTTTTTAGTATATAGGGAGAGCTAAGCCTTAGCTCTCCACCTTTGCTGCAAGGCAACAGCTTTTGTTAATGTAGCCTCACTTTGAAATGCATTTGGGTTCAGTTCCCCACTCTTTGGCTAGGAAACCGGATTTCACCGGGGCCTTCTCATGCTGTAAAAATGGATTCTAATTGCCCCACATTGGGTGTCATATGTAGAAAAAAATGACTAATTAAACTATTTACCCAGTATTTATATTATCTTTAATTGATTGGGCGGCTATTAATTCTTAACCCACCATTATAAATGAGCACACAGAGACCTCATGGATTTTAACAAGCCTTGGCCTGAATTGTGCAATCCTAGAGCATCTAAGCTAGCTCTTAATTCTGTTACGCAAATATGACCCCATATATACATACATCCCCTTAGACTGCCATTGTCCACTATATGCAGATGTTCTGGCCATGTGGAATGAGGTTCTTTTTTCTAACCCATGGTGTGTGACTCCTTCTTCCTGCTCCTGGCTGAAATGTATTAATCCTTTGTCTAAAGGACATGATTCCTGTTCTAATTTCAGGGAGTCCTACCTTTCTCTGTCTTTTCCCAATCTCAGCATTTATTTAACCAATCAGAGTCAATGTAAGTAACAGGCATCAAACAGGACCAATTAACATTTAGAATGCTTAACACTACCCCATCAGAGTACCAGGAATATTCCAGTAAGAACTCTCCCTCAGAAAGTTCTAAAAGCCAGAGAAGGGGAGAGAGACACTGAGAAACAGGAAGCTGAGGGAGATGGACAGGAGTGGAGGACAAAATTCTCTTGACCACCCACCACACATCACAGCAACACACAAAAGGATGTGCTACTGGTTTGAAGAAAGGACTAGATAAAACAAGTCACCAATATCTGCTATGAATAGTGTAGTGTGAGTAAGGAGTAGTTGATTTTTTTTATGTTTATGTACATTGGGGTTTTGCCTGCATGTATGTCTGTGTGAGGGTGTTAGGTCTTGGAGCTACAGACAGTTGTGAGCTGCCATGTGGATTCTGGGCATTGAACCTGCACCCTCTGTAAGAGTAGTCAGTGCTCTTAACCACTGAGCCATCTCTCCAGCCCCAAGTAGTTGACTTTCTAATATCAATATACTAGTTTTTATGAGCCCAGCTAAGCACTTGCGTGCTACTACAAGCACACATAGTGATATATGGCAAACAATTCCTGTCATATAATGTTTTCTGTGTTTCTCATCGGTGTTCATTTACTACTGAAAAATAAGGTGGTACTTGACAGCAACAACCAGATGTGGAGTGTCTTGGGGTTGTGTCCAGGCTGTAGGGCAGGGTACCCATTATGAGTTGGATTCCTCCTTCCTGATGATTTCCCTCTGGTGCCCAAGAGGAGGCAGTACAGCTAGCTCTGCCTCCTCAGTCCTCTATGTCTTGGAGGAGGAGGTCTCCCCCTTACTGGAGCAGGGTTAAAAGATGGAATACTTTATTATTATTATTATTTCAGCCATGGTTTCATATAGCCAAGACTGTGTTTGAAGGTGATCTCAAACCTCTGGTCTTCCTGCCTCCTGGTAACTGAGCTGTGCAGCACCTCGCCTGGTTTTATGCAATGCTGGGGACGGAACTCAAAGCTTCATGTACACCAGGCAAACACTCTACCAGCTGAACTATATCCTCAGCCCCAAAACCTGTTTTAAAAACATCTAGAAAACCTGCCCCTAGAGGCATTGCAGATGTGGCTATGTCCTATGTGCATTAATAGAAGGCCAAATCTAAAAGCTGTACTTACAACTATGGACCAGCAGCTCTTTTTGGAAAGCATGCTTTTCACAGCTGCTGTAGGGCCTTCTGCACCTTAATTACCCTGTTCCCTGACTAAAGAAGAGCAGCAGACACTGGGTCATCAAGCTCTAGGATTAGGACATTCATCAGACTATCCAAGCAGTGTCCTTGGGATATTACTAGGCAATCCTATAGAAAGTCTTGGTAAGATTCTTTTCTCCTTTAAATCACCACGAGGTGCAGACTACTTACCTCTTACTTTTAAATTTCAATGGTTCAGGCTATTCTAGGTAACCTTCACACCTTACTGCCAAATTTCCACTCCCCCAAACTTCTACAGACTGAACCTGCAGAGA
>CAJQZJ010033242.1:979096-1011544 GCA_907164525.1 Lophiomys imhausi | reverse complement strand
GTCATCAATAAATCCATAGAAGAGAGACACCATCTTTCTCCTGTTCTTGGAGTGTGGGAAGGTGGTAGTAGGTACATGGAGACAGCTGTACCATAAAACAGTGACACCACTATTAGGTGGGAGCCACAGGTCCCAAATGCTTTTTGCCGACCTTCAGTAGACTGGATTTTCAAGATTGCACAGGCGATGAAAGCATATGATACAAGGACGAGTGTCAGAGGTGTTAGATAGAAGATCACACTAACAAAGAAGAGTTCAGCCTCATTTGCAGTTGTGTCAGCACAGGATAACTTGAGTAGTGCAGGCACTTCACAGAGAAAGTGATCTATGACATAGTGGCCACAGAGTGGCAACTGGAGAGTTAGGACAGTCAGCCACACTGAGTTCCCAAAGCCAATGATCCAGGATACAGCTGCCAACTGGAGGCAGAGCCTCTGGTGCATGATGACTGAGTAGTGGAGAGGCCGACAGATGGCTGCAAACCTGTCGAAGGACATGACTGGCAACAGAACACACTTGGTAGCCCCCAAGGCCAGAAACATGAAAAGCTGGGCCACACAGCCACCATAACTGATTACTTTCCTAATGCTGCGTAAATTTACCAACATCTGTGGAACTGTGCATGTGATGTAACAAAGATCTATGACTCATAGTCAAAAAGAAGTACATGGGAGTGTGGAGTTTGGGGTCCAAACAGGACAACAGAATGATGTTGAGATTTCCAAATATCGTCACTATGTAAGAAGTCAAGAAGACAAAAAAAGAGTGGAAATTCCAACCATGGTTTATCTGAGAAACCTAAGAGAACAAATTCTTCTGTGATGTTCTTGTTTGCCCACCTCATGATCAATGTTTTAACTTATTGTTGTCTGAAACATAAAAATTGAGGAAGTCAATTCACACATATTAACTATTGTATATTTAACAGGCATTTATTAGCTTTTTTTAGTTCTTTAAAACTACATATCTATTAACTGCTTCAATTACATACTTTCATTTTACCACTCCCTTTAAGACATTTACATAACTGGTATTGCTTGTAACATAAAAAATCATATAGTTCAAATTACAGTTGAACCAGTTACCTAGGTATTTCTAAAGTTTCTGTGTCCACACCCACACCTCTAAACTGAAGGCTAAAATTTAAAAAGCAAATTCCTGACCTAGATAAATTTATGAAGTTTGTTCTTTGATTATTTGCCATTGGTTGATTTTTCTTTGTAGGACTTCCCACATAGCTATTAGCAGGAATATTCAGTCATAGTCCTCACCATGTTTTTTCACTGTCAACGTCAAAAACTGATGCTGTCAGCCAGATTTTAAGTTATTCAACAGATGTATAATAATAATAACAACAGCAGCATAGCCCCAGTATAAAAACAGGCATCTTGATCAATAGAATACAATTGTTGACCCACATATAAACCCACACTCTTATAGCCACCTACACTCTGACAAGGAAACAACAATACACATTGAAGGAAATATAGCATCTTCCACCAATGATGCTGGTCAAACTAGATAGTTATATGTAGAATGAAACTTGATCTATATCTCTCACCATGCACAAAACTCAACTTCAAATGGACCAAGTACTTCAATATAAGACATGATAGCCTAACTCTGATAGAGGAGAAAGTAAGGTATAGCTGTTAACTCATTGGAATAGAAGACAACTTCTGAACAGGATTCTGATGGCACAGACCTTAAGATGAACAGTTAATAAACGTGACTGCATGAAACTAAAAAATCTTCTATATGGCAAAAGACACCATTATTCCCATGATGAAGCAGTACACAGAATGGTATTTCTTTTAAAGCAGGTATATATATGACAGGTTAGTTTCTAAATGTACAAAGAAATAAAGAAATTAAAGATCAAGAAAATAAAAATGGGGCATGAAACTAAAAAGTAGAAAAGCAAGGGATAGCAGAGGGAAAGAAGGAAGGACAAAAACAAGGAAGGAGAAAAGGGAGAAAGAACAAAAGTAATGAAGAAAGGAAGGAGGAAGGGAGGAAGGGAGGGAGAGAAGGAAGGAAGGAAGGAAGGAAGGAAGGAAGGAAGGAAGGAAGGAAGGGAAATATTGCCACTAGTAGTAATTCTGAAGCAGAACACATGAATGGGTAAGGAGAGATGTCACAACTCAGGATGTCCTGAGCTGCTCCAGTGATATAAAATGTCCTCAAGCTCAGAACTAAGGTAACATGATGCTGTAGTTTCCCCAAGGACTCTGAATTTATTCTTCTGTGCTGACCTATGAGAAATAAAACCCATTTCATCTAAAAATAGAAATGTTCTTGTTGAGATGAAAAGCTGTAGGTTCTCCTTAACTATAATATTGAAAAGTGAAATAGTCTCAACTAGTATTCAGTAGGTGTCTCATTACAAGAATGTACATGCTGAGTCAGCGGCCTTTCCTGACGAGTCCTCCACATACCATTCATCTGCTAGAATTCAGTTCCAGTCAGACTCTCCAAGAAGCTCCAGTTGATAAGAAGACAATTAACATCTCCCCCAAACTAAGTTTCTGTAATTACAAATGCAATGAGCTTACTCCTGTCATTCTAACCCAATGTGTGGTGGCATATGCCAGTGCAAGTAATATCTCCCCATGACCCTCAGAAGTTATGGAGCTAAAAAGAGACAGGTCACGGCTGGGAAGGACACGAAGACATAAAAATGATGGGCTGAAGATTTGTAGAGGGAAGATTGAGTGCCTCTAAATGTTATATTGAACTTTTCTCACTACAGGGTCAAGTTTTGCCATTCTGCAAACACTTGGTGATCTTGATAAAATCTACTACAAAAATGAGATTGAATAAAAAACTTAAGTATCCTGTATCATTGAGCAAGATTAAGCATCTTGAACTGCTAGTACTATCAGTATGTAAAAATGAACGGGCTTGTTAAGAGCTGAAACAAGCTCAGAACCACCTGTCCCTGAAATTCTAGTACATAGTCTGGCCATCTCATATCTACCTAGTAACTGTAATGGAGTTCACCATCTGAGCCAAGAGCCTGAAAGGACACACTAGCTACTTCTCTGCTCCTGAGTGGAGAATTTTCCGAGACACCCTTACTCTAAGCTCCCAGAAGGAAGAAGCGTTCAAATCCTAACTGAACTTCTCTTTCCAGCTGGAGTGGAAGAATAAATGACAAGAGTAGTTTTGTCATCCAACATCATAATTCAGCTTTAAAAAATATCGAAGTTGGCTGTGTTTTCTCCATTTACACAAAAACCAGGTTGTTGGCAAGTCTAAATTTAAAGGTTCATAGAAGGCATTTGATGAACTGTAGGTGACAATCAAGTTAGAACACAAGGTTGCTCTGCTTCTGTTTGTTTTCCTTAGAGAACAAACGAGTACTGCCAGATTCCCACTGTAAGAAAAGTAAATGGAATGAAGAAATTAAGACTAAGTCAAAACTTAATATGTAATAATAAGCAATTCATACTACAAATGGTGAAGGCCCCAAATATCAGTTTGTCTTTTTCTAGTATGTCTTAAACAATGTTTTAAGAAAGTGCTCTACATACCCCACTTGGATGCTTAGGATAGGATGGTTTGTGTCTGTTTACTCGTTCAAGGGAATTTGAATTAACCCTGGACATGTTAAAAGTAGGCAAATCCAATAATGTCTCCATAAGCTCTTCATCATCAACCTGATATGATGAAGTATTCTTGACTTCCTCATCCACTCCTCAGTAACAAGGTATGAGATCTTCCTTTAGGAGTCAATCAGAAAATAAGGGACTAAGAAAGTCTTGCAGGCAACTGGAGCACGTATTTTGTGCATTGCATTGCAGAGTGGGCGTTCACTGCTCTTCAGGATCCTCCCCGACAGGCCTACACAGCAAGTGACTACAGGAGATTCCTCAGTGCCTCTCTGTGCTCACTGTGGATTGTTCAAAAGGGCAGTGACCCTTGTTATAACCAAGGATGATACCCAATGGGGGTTCTCTGGGAAGTGACCTTCATCTTTCACTGACATTCTGTTCTGCAGTGCTCTTTCCCTGAGGACCTTCTCCTCCACTGTGTCCAAGACAAAAGGGAATGACAATAGGGACTAAAATACTTTCTGCAGTAAAGATTCAATTTTGTGTCATCATGGTAGGATTTTTTTTCCTTTTTTAAAAGAGCCAAGAGAATTCTAGGAAGCCACAGAAAACTGTGCATCTGCTCTGGAACTGGATCTGAGAACAATGTTTATACAATGGACATCCATGAATTTCTATGGAGATGTTTATATTACCTCAGTTTATAGAAGGATACTTGTGTTTCTTACATAGACACATAATTTTCTTCCACATATTTTGCTTAGTTAAACTCTCTGTGTTCAATGCAGTGCCTTACAAATTTAGCAAGCTTAAAATATTGATTTATATTTTTAAAAAATCTCTAATCAAGGTTTATTTTATGCATAGTTTCATAACACTTTTTTTTAAATACTTTATTTTTTTTTCTTCAAGTTACATCTCAGTCACAAACCCTTCCCTATTCCCCCTTCCTATCCCGCCCTTCCACCCTCTTCCCCCCAGAAGTTTCCCCTTTCAGTCCAACAGATGGTTCCTTCTCTTATAACAGTAAATACTATACAAAACAACAGATATAAATATGCCACATTTATGAGAGTTAAATGGCCCAGTATACCTTCCCAATGTCCAGTTTATGCATATTTGCCCCCTGACTTTAACATTCTACTATCTAACCAACTCCATGAGTTTAAAGGTCTATATGTGACTCAACATTCATACTATCTTGTAACACACTTTTAAGAGTATCTTCTTAGATCTATAACACCCTCTTGATTCCTAAACAATTCAAAATTTAACTATGAGACTCTAGCTGTCTATTCTTCAACCACCTCAGAGACCTGAGAAGGATAAATAAATAAATAAAGGATAAATAAATCTTCTTATATAGGAAGTGCAGGGCCTGCAGCTTCCAAAACTAAGAAATGACATACCAGTGACTGCCTGGACAGTTCCCATTTTCTCTCCATACATTCCTGCATCAGTCTTCAGCCTTTGGGTCCTGTTTCTCTGACAGACATTTGTTGTAGAGCAGGGATTAACTGAAAACTCTGATATTTAGGGGAAGAGATTACAAGCTGATAAATGGTCCTGTTTAATGGGTTTTGGAGGTTAGCCCCAGGGACTTCCTACTTTTCCTTTTCTGTATCCTTCTTCCTCTCCTATGTAGGAGTGCATAGGCTTGAGAAAAATGAGACATAGACATAGCACAGGAAGGTCCAAGAAGAAGGGGCAGATTATTGAATATGCCCTTATACCTTTGTATATTGATACAAAATTAGTAGTATATTTGGCTAAAGTGGTATTGACCATTGTTTATTGTGCAAAAATAAGATTGTATTGAATTACATCGGTATTGATCTTTGTATATTGATACAAAATTAAGATTATAGTTGGCCACAATGGTATTGACCCTTGTATATGGACGTAATATTAAGATTGTATTGGGCTACATAGGCAATGATCTTTGTTTATTGATACATAATTAAGAGTATATTTAACCACAATTGAATAGATCTTTGTATATTGATACAAAATTAAAGGTAACACTTCCTAATGGTATCATACCTAGAGATACTTAAGAATAAAATGTGAAGCTCTGGCCTCTTGATACCAGCCATCTAAAACTGTCTAGGATAGTTAAGTAAAACAAACTCCTAGTCATGCAAACATGTCACTTTGTTGGCTACTATGATGGTCTATCACAGATATTCTCTAAACTACTCAGTAATCAAGTTGTTGAGAGACAGGCAACATTTGCTTATTTAGATACAAGAGATGGATAGGGCATCTTCAAAAACCCCAAGAGATCTGCAGAATATGGCATTCAAAGATGTTATCTTAAATTAAGATTTTCTTTTCTTCTTTTTTTTTGATATCGAGACATATCAGCGCCTGACAGCACCCCCTATTCTACTCCAAGTAGAAGATAAGCATCGAAGAATCTCCAGTGTGAGATGGTTGAATTAGTGGCAAGCCTATCTCTTGGCATGAAAAAACCCCTTGCTCCAACTGCAGACAGACTGCTGTCCAAAAAGGACAAAACTTGGTAGCAGGGAAGTCGACAGCCTAGCTCTGCCAAGACAGGGTAGGTAAGTCCTTCATAACACTTTTTTAAATGAATAGATATGAGAAAAATAAAGTATGCTTGTCTTAGTACTACAGAAACTGTAGGTAATATTGTCAGCCCCTTCCTATTATAGTATCCTCAGTTTCTGATAGGCATATTTTATTTTCTCATATCTATTCATTTGAAAAAGAGATATGACACTGTTGTATTATGTCTCCAAGTGAAGGGGTCTGAAACCAAGGCGGCCCTTATGCCCATAAAATAAATGCACCAAGACCGTTTAAGGTTTTAATGCTTTGGCCTTAGCTGGAAAGATTGTCAACTAGTTTACCTAAGTTAACCTGACCACCTAATCCTAACCAGCCATGTGACTTGCTGTAACTTCCAAGCCTACAGACATGTCTGTCTCTCTCCCTGTCTCCTGTCGAAAAAAGCTTCCTCTGTCTATTCCCACAGTTTCTTTCTTCCTCCCTGGAAGTCCTGACTTCCTGTTCTCTCTCTGCCCAACTAAATTGGCCATCAGCAACATAAATTGGATTTATAATCCAATCAGAGGGTGCCCCAGATAAGGTGGTAACTTTATATCAGAGCATTGAGACAGCATCTGAAAACTGTGCAAAAGACTTTTCTCCAATATGAGGCTATATATAAAATAAATCTTGATTACAGAGTATTATTGAAAAATATAAATCAAAATTTTAAGCTTGCAAACCTACATGAGCAGGTTTTAATTCTTTCAAATATTCAAAGAAATATAGTTAAGTAATAATTAAAAATCATTCATCACGTGAGGAAAAGAAGTCATCAGTATCTCATATTACCAGTGCTACTGAAGGAGAAACAAGTACTCACAAAATACTGTTTACTGTCCTCCCAGAAATAAGCAGAATAAATCTTTAAAAGTATATCCATTACTCTAGCAATTCTTGCTCATGGAAATCTAATGTGTAAAATGAATTACTGGAATATAAGGAGGGGAGAAAGCAAACATTTTGTTGAAGCAGTGTTTTAGTGACAAAATATGGAGCCAAAAAGTCTTTCTCCATAGGGAATGGACCAAGTTATAACTATCAGGACCCAGAAGTACTCAAGTGTAATATTGTTGAGTGAGAAAATAGTGATAGAAGGAAACATAACACAATGTCAATAATGACATAGCAACCCAAATGATCAAAATATAATCTTAAGCATTTTATGTTGACTCAGGATTGTGTTAGAGTAGACAAATGTAAAAGATTCTTCTTGGATGTTTACTAGAGCAATCTCAAGGGAACAGAGGTTTATGTCTGTGGAAGGAACAGATATTAAGTAAATTGAGAAAAAATTGGACTAATCTCAACAAAACTAGGCAGTAGTATTTAGAAACTCTCCAAGCTGTTGACTGTGCTTTCCCTGGGAATAAGAGACTTGCAGGAGGAGTTGGTCACAGGAATATGGAGCTCATAAAGTTGGATTGTGTTGGTTACCCCTACAAGTCCTTGCAATAGTTAGATAACTGAAGTAAAATAAATTGTAGATGTTTATTAATTTATGTAGGCTTAAATTAGTCTGAAGTTGATCTTGAACTTCTGATCTCCCTGCCTGGGGACCACCTATGGTGAGATTACAGTCACACATCATCACACCCATTTGATGTGGTGCTGGGGTTGAACCCAGGACTTCCTGAATGAGAGGCAAGCACTTAACTACATGAACTACGCATACAGCCCAAGACAGAGAATTTTTAAAGGAGAACAAAAGGTTAATAAGTCTTTAATTTGCAGAATGGAGCAGGATGAAAACATTTAAAATATATAATAGTTCCTTTTTTAAACATAATTTTTATTGAATCTTTGGAAATTTCCCATCGTTCACCCCAATTGCACTCATTTCCCAGTTCTTGCATATCTGCCCGCACCCTTATAATCTCCCTCAGCTCAAAAATAAAACTAAAAATAAGATTAGAAAAGAAAAAGAAAAACAAACAAGCAAAATACTGTCTCACTTACCCCTCTGGACAACGACCTGGTCCTCTACCAGTTGCAACCTTCTGTGCATGTACCACTCTGCTCTTCAGTCTTTCCTTCCTCTCCATCACATATCCCTTTGTTGTAGTGACATTGGAAGTCGCTGTGTGCTATGTAGTATACCCTTTTGCCTAAACAACCTTACTTGAAAATGTTCTTTCCATGAGTCATTAGTCTAGTTCAAGGCCTCTGGTTTCTGCATCACCTTCAATACTGGGCCCTCATAGAGACTCTTGGATACTCTGACCTTGCTCTGAGTCATGGATATGAACCTGTAGTACAGGCCCTTCTATGCTCCAGCAGTTCCTGGATGGAGAAGATGTTGGGGTAGGCCAACTGAAAGCCCTGAACCTGGTGCTAGGTGGCAGCTGATATGGTTAGCCAGCCAGTTCTCATGCACCACTCCTGTGAGTGTTGTACCCATAACTTCCATATAAAGCAGCCTTCCAGGGCCAGGGCGAGGGCCATCCTGGACCAGCTGTCTGACAGCTCCTGTGAGGGGCAGGGTCAGTTCTCCTGCACACATGCTTAGGTGTAGCTAGCAAGAGGTGAGGCCAGCTCTCCTGCTCTCCAGTACCCATGCTTCCAGGGACAGATCTCCCATTTCCACACCATCAGGACTAGCAACTTAATAGTTCTTAAATGTCTACAAATCTAGTGTTTAAGGATCTGGAATCAGGAATGAATATGTAGGGTTTAAAAAAATAGCAGTATGAGATGTTACTTGACATTGGTTGGTCTTCATGCCTGGGCAAATACAGCCCTATTCAGAAAGTCTTTTCCCACAACTATTTGTAGAGTGCGGCTTATGTTTTCTTTTACATTCAGTATTTCAGGTTCACATTGGAATCTTTGATTCAATTGGAGCTCATAGAGACTCTTGGATAGACTCTTTTTGTGAATTGTGATAGATAAGAGTCTATTTTCATTCTTCTCCATGTGGATATTCAGTTTTTGCAGGACCATTATGTAAAGATGATTCCTTCTCCAGCTTGTGGTTTTGGCATCTTTGTCAAATATCAAATGGCTATAGTTATGTGTACCCATGTTTGGGCCATCTGTCATAATCTTTTTGGTCAACATGTCTCTGATTGTGCCAGTGCAATACTGTGTTTATTATTATAGCTCTACAATATATCTTGATGTCTCGAATGGCAATTTCTCCATTATTCTTCTTTTTGCTCAAGGTTGTTGGACTCTCCTGGGTCTTTTCTGCTTCCATATGAAATTTGAATTTTTTTCTATTTCTGTAAAGACACAAAATGAACATCAAAAAGTAATATTTGCTTGAATAAAACTATACTTCACAGACAGAGTGGACTATACAAGAGAAGTCAGTCCTAGGGTCTCAGGAGATTGACTTTTTATGTTTTATTTTATTTTTACCTTTTCTGTATCACCTACTTACACAACTCATTACTCTCTTTTTAAAAGATGGCTTTAAGAATATGCTATTTAATTTTTTTAAATTTTATACAAGGTAACTTTCTTTTTTTTAATGTTTATTTAATACTTCAGGTTACATCTCCATCACAGTGGCCTCTTTCCACCCCTCCCACTCCCACCTTCTACCCCCTGTCCCTTCCATCCCACTCCTCTGGACTGGTGTGTCCCTACATATCAGTCCTCCACCCCAGCTGAGCAGTCATACAAGGGCCAAGAGCCTCCTCATACACTGGGGCCTACAAGGAAGCACCACTAGGGCAAAGTGTCTCATTGACAGGTAACAAAGTCTATGTTCCCATTCCCTTTGGTGCATTGGATGTAGTATAGTTATCCTGTACTATATGGCTAAAACCAGATTATAAATGAATAGATGCCATGTGCATCCTTCTGAGTCTGGGTTAGCTCACTCAGAATGAACTTCTCTAGTTCCATCCATTTGGCTGCAAATTGCATGATTTCCTTGTTTCTGATGGCTGAGTAGTATTCCATTTTGTAGATGTACCAGTTTTTTAATCCATTCCTCAGTTGAGGGACATCTGGGTTGTTTCCAGTTTCTAGCAATTACAAATAAAGCTGCTATGAACATAGATGAGGAAATGTCCTTGTGGTTTGGTGAGGAATCATTTGGATGTATACCCAGAAGAGGTTTGGCTGGGTTTTGAGGTAGAGCTATTCCAAGGTTTCTAAGATATCGCCAGACTGATTTCCACAGTGGTTGTGTAAGACTGTAAAAATTAATGAATACAAGGCCCTCTCCTCCTTCATGAGACCCTGACCTCACTTCTCCTAGAGACATTCCTCAGAACCCAGTCCTTGGGACTATCTAAACTTACATAGCTGTCTGGTTTGCTTCCACTCCCCTTTGTTCCCTCATCCTCCCTGTGGCTATTGTCCTTCAGGCTAAAAGTTACTCCTTTATGTACCCACCCACCTGTTTGCAGCCTGTGTGCTTAAATACTACCTGAAAACTGTTTTGGTTCGTTCACTCCTCTACGGAGGTAGTCGATTGATGGAGGCTTTTCAGAGATTTACTCCATATGAACCTACCTCTGAGGAACATAAGGCTATGGTAGCCATGACCTTTATTGATCAGTCAACTCCAGATATTAGAAAAAAAGCTGCAGAGGTTGTAGGGCCTACAGGGATTCTAGCTCCAGGACTTGGTTAAAGAAGCAGATAAGGTTTTCAATAAAAGAGAGACAGAGGAAGAAAAAGAGGAGAGAAGACATAGGGAACAGGATGAATGAGAGTTAAAAAGAGAAAGAAGACAGGAAAAAAATTGAGTAAAATCCTGGCCACTGTAGTAAACGAGAGAGACCAGAGAGAGAGGTAAGGTCAAAAAGATGAGGGAAAGGGCAAGAAGCAACCGTTGGACAAGGACCTATGTGCCTACTGTAAAGAAAAAGGTCATTGACTCAAGGATTGCATGAAGAAGAAGAGAGGAGGACCTCCCAGAAAAAAATTATGGCTTTAGAAGAAGAAGAGTAGGGGAGTCGGGGCTCGGACCCCCTCCCCGAGCCTAGGGTATCTCTCAACGTGGAGGGGAAACACATCCAGTTTCTGGTGGATACCAGGGCTCAGCATTCAGTCCTCCTCCGAACAGAAGGACCACTATCCACTAAGAGGTCCTGGGTGCAGGGAGCCACAGGGAATAAACAATACCCATGGACTACCCCAAGAACAGTGGATCTGGGCATGGGCCGGCTATCCCACTTGTTCCTTGTGATCCCTGAGTGCCCCTATCCACTCCTGGGCCATGACTTGCTCTCTAAAGTGGGAGCCCAAATTCATTTCCAAACAGAAGGACCACCAGTGACTGACAGAGAGGGGAGGCCGCTTCAGGTTCTCACTATGAGGCTAGAAGATGAACATAGGCTGTTCAAAAAAACCACTCCTCAAACAGCGGATATGCAGGAATGGATGGCCAAGGTTCCCTCAGCCTGGCCAAATTTACTGGCATAGGAATGGCCCAACATCACCCAACCGTGGTGGTGGAGGTTAAAGCTACCTCCACCCCCATTTTGGTCTGCCAGTATCCGATGAGCAAAGAGTCCAGAGATGGCATCTACCCACACATACAGTGGCTCCTTGAGCTCGGGGTCCTTGTTATTAAATGTCAGTCAGCATGGAACACGCCTCTGCTCCCAGTTCCAAAGCCTGAGACCAATGATTATAGGCCAGTCCAGGACTTAAGGGAAGTTAAAAAAAGAGTTGCCGATTTTCACCCTACAGTGCCCAACCCTTACAACCTCCTCAGCCCCCTTCCCCCTCAGCAAACGTGGTATACAGTATTGGACTTAAAAGATGCCTTTTTCTGCTTATGGCTTAGCCCTTCTAGCCAGCCTATATTTGCCTTGGAATGGAGAGATCCAGCCTCAGGATTATCTGGACAACTAACTTGGACACGCCTGCCCCAGAGATTCAAGAACTCTCCCACCATCTTCGAGGAGGCTCTCCACCAAGATTTGGCCCACTTCAGGGCCTCCAACCCCCAGGTAACATTACTTCAGTAATGTTGATGACATTCTTCTAGCGGCAGAGACCAAAGAAGACTGCCTCCTGGGAACTGAAAACCTGCTGACTGAGTTCGGATCCCTGGGATACCGGGCCTCAGCCAAAAAGGCCCAGATTTGTCAACAACAGGTCAGCTACTTGGGGTATCTAATCAAAAATGGAAAGAGATGCCTGTTGGACACTAGAAACAACACTGTGGTTCAGATACCCACCCTCAAGACTCCCTGACAAGTCAGAGAATTCTTGGGAACTGTGAGCTTCTGTCGGCTATGGATCCCAGGGTTCGCAGAACTGACTGCCCCTCTGTATCTGCTCACAAAGGAGAGTGCATCTTTCTTTTGGGGCGAGAAAGAGCAGGAGGCCTTAGACAGAATTAAATGGGCCCTGCTATCAGCTCCAGCCTTAGGACTGCCTGATGTGACTAAGCCATTCCATCTATATGTAGCTGAAAATAAGGGGATAGCTAAAGGAGTCCTGACTCAGAGACTGGTTCTATGGAATTGGCCTGTGGCATATCTGTCAAAAAAAAAAAAAAAACAAATTAGACTTTGTGGCAACAGGATGGCTCAGCTGCCTACAGATAGTGGCTGCTGTGGTGGCTTTAGTCAGAGACACTGACAAGCTGACTTTGGGGCAAAACCTTACAGTTACGGCCCCCCATAACTCTAGAAAGCATAGTGCGCCAGCCTCCTGAGAGGTGGCTGACAAATGCCAGGATGACTCACTATCAGTCAGTAACTCCTCCTGAATTCAGACTGCATCAAGTTTACACCTGCCACAGGGCTTAACCCAGCCACCCTGACCCCTGACCCTGACTTAGAAGGATCAGCTATCATTCATGATTGCTGACAAGTGCTTGCATAGGCTCATGGCACCCGCACAGATCTCACTGACCAGCCACTCCCCAATGCTGAAGCCACTTGGTACACAGATGGGAGCAGCTTTCTTGAAGAAGATAAGTGCTGGGCAGGGGCAGTGGGTGGTAGATGGAAAACGGGTCATTTGGGCGGCAGCTCTTCCCCAAGGGACTTCAGCACAGCAAGCTGAACTGATTGCCCTCACAAAAGCTCTTGAAATGGCAAAAAAGACAAAGATAAATATCTACACAGATAGTAGATATGCTTTTGCTACTGCCCATGTACACAGGGCCATTTATCAACAAAGAGGGCTCCTCACTTCAGCTGGAAAGGACATTAAAAACAAACACGAGATCTTGGCTCTACTAGCCGCCCTCATGCTGCCAACTAAAGTCAGCATCATCCACTGTCCGGGTCATCAAAAGGATGGGTCCCCTATAGCTGAGGGAAACAATATGGCAGATCTAGTCTCCTGAAAAGCGGCTTTGGGAGATGCTATACTTGAATTACTCGCTGTAGACCCTAATGAAACAGAGTCCCCACCAAAACCTGAAAACGGTAAGCAGACTATGAGCCCTAAAGAGGCAGAAGAGATGTTAAAACAGATGCACCGGTGGACACACCTGGGTACAAAAAAAAAATTAATCACTCTAATTAACAAAACTAACTATGAGATTCCAGGACTTCACAAGCTAGCAGAAAATGTTGTCCAAGCCTGTATACCATGCCAGAAGGTCAATCCCAGTCAGGATAAGACAGAACCCAGTAAGAGACTGAGTGCAGACAGGCTGGGGGCCTACTGGGAAGTTGATATCACTGAAGTGCATCCTTGTTGGGGTAGTGTTAAGCATTCTAAATGTTAATTGGTCCTGTTTGCTGTCTATTACTTATATTGACTCTGATTGGTTAAATAAAATGCTGAGGCCTGAGATTGGGCAAAGACAAAGAAAGGTGGGACTTCCTGGGATTAGAACAGGAAGCCTGTGCTTTAGACAGAGGATTAAATCATTCCAGCCAGCAGCAGGAAGAAGGAGGCACATACCATGGGTTAGAGAAAAGAACCTCATTCCACATGGCCAGGAACATTGGCATATTGTGGAGAATGGCAGTCCAAGGGCACGTATGTATATATGGGGTCATATTTGGGTAATAGAATTATGAGCTAGCTTAGATGGGCCAGGATTGCACAGCTCAGGCCAAGGCTTGTTAAAATCCACATGGTATCTGTGTGTATTCACTTATAATGGCGGAATAAGGATTAAAGGCTGCGGAACAAATTAACAATAATCTAAATACTGGTTAAATAATTTAATTAGCCACATTTTTTTTTTTTTTTTTTTTACAAATGACATCCAACTAGGGCAATTATAATCCATGCTTACAGAGTGAGAAGACCTGGGTGAAAGCCGGTTTCCTAGCCAAAGAGCAGGAAACTGAACTCAAATGCATTTCAAAGGTGCAGCTAACTTAACAAAAGCTGTTGACTTGAAGCAAAGGTGGAGAACTAAGGCTTAGGTCTCCTTACATACTAAAAACCTGGCAGCATCCTAAACAGAATTTGAGAGTGGAACTAACAGCCTAGATTAAAAATGGAGGAATTCATAATGCCTCAATACTTTTGTATTCCAATTGAGTTTGTTCCTCTTAGCATGCAAACGATTTTTATCCTGACAATTGTGGTTCTGTGTATCTTTTTTGAGAAAGTTCAGACTAAGATAGTCTTAAAGGAAGGAATTTATAGATGTAATGCTGAATTGCCAAAAATGATACTGGAGGAAGGAGTGAGGCTCTTCCTGATAAATAATACAAAATTGGTGGCAGCTGGAGCTAAGAGCTCCCTGGGTACTAGGTGCCTATCAGGAGTTTCTGGTATTGGTCCACCAATGAAATACAGTCATAACTAGATTCTAAGGAATAATAAACAAAACTTTAATTGCAGCATGGCATGGCATGGTTAGAACACGGCTTTTGGAATGTTGTTTCTATGCTTGATTTTTGTTTAGATGTCTTTGATTTTCCTATATCGGGAGGTAGAAAGGATATTCTTCTGGTTTGCCATTGCTAAAACATAAGAGAGTTTTGAAGATTTTGGGCAGATTTCGAATTGTCACTATAGTTCAAAGTTGCTCTTTGCGTTACAGAGTTACTAATATCTGGGGTTTAAGTGAAATATTTGAGCAGGGTGTTACTGGCACACTCCCTTAATCCCTTAATCCCATCACACTAGAGGAAGAAACAGGAAGACCTCTGGATTCTAGACCAGCCTGGTTTAAACAATGAAGGCAGGGCAGGAACCCTGCTGAGAAGATAAGGCTGCTTACTAAAGACAGTCTAGAATTCAAAAATGACACATTTTTCCCTTGAAGTTAAGGTTAATAATGTCCTTACTGTTCTAATGGATAAATACATATAATCTTAAGTTTATGTAAAGAGAAAAGGGTCACAAGCCAGTCTCCTTAGGTGTGGGGCTCCCACTGGAGAACTGGTTTCAAGAGGCATTTTGCCCCTAAAAGAGATGGTAATTGCTGGGCGTGATGGTACACGCCTTTATTCCCAGCACTTGGGAGGCAGAGGCAGGTGGATGTCTATGAGTTCAAGGCTAGCCTGGTGCAAAGTGAGTCCAGGACAAGGATACACAGAGAAATCCTGTCTCAGGAAAAAAAGAAAGGAGAGAGAGAGAGAAAGAGTCATATTCTGTTAATCTTTTAAGGACCCAGAGTTAGGCTAGGGAAGAACATGCAAATTGCATGACTCACACAGCTGACAACTAAGAAAAGCTAACATAAAATAGCATAAAATGCTATTTTACACCAATCTCCTTAAGAATGGAGCTTCCATGGGAGAATTGGAACTCAAACTAATAAAAAATGGTTTAATTAATGTTATTGTTAAATAAGGGTAATTCAATTATTTAAATTTATACCTTCATCCCAAAACTTGGGAGACAAGGAAAAAACAGGTTCCTTGTATGTTCAAGGCCAATCTAATCTACAGAGTTCTAGAGAGCAAATCAAGACAGCCCAAGCTACAAAGAGAAACCCTGTCTTAATAAGGATAGATATATCCACATAGAAATTAAATCTACAAAGAAAGGAGAAAAGGAAAGAAAAATATATAAATGCATACCTTTGTTCCCAAAACATGGGAGACAAAGACAGAGACAGATTGGTTCCTTTTGAGTTTGAGGCCAACCTACAAAAAGCCAGAACAACACAGAATAAACCTGTTTTAATCAATTAATAAATGTATGTCAACTGTAGAGGAGAATACTTAAACTCCATACAGTCTTACTATTACATGTCATCCTTTTATATGGCATGGAAACTTACAAATGTCTTTCTTCTGTTCAAAGAACAGAAACTATTCTTTAATTGACTTGTGCATCCTGCACATCCAAGGCATTTTGGTAATAGCAGAACTATATGTTACTTGTGAGAAATTATATATTTTCAGAACAACAGGACCAGAGTCCAAAGAAGAAAAGTAACCCAGATGACCCAGCCTCATAGAATGTCTCAATAGCTTTTTCCTCAAAAATCTGCATCAAGAACAACTTCAAATAGCTTGCTGAGATGGTCCATCATCAATAAAGCCCTGAACTTTCCTACCCAAAGTCCTGACTACAAACTGCTCAGGACATTCAAATTGATGAGCACAGAGAGTGGACAACAAATGATACAATTTACTTGCTTAACCATTTTTTTTTTCATTTTATTTGGGCTCCTAAACAGGTTTTCTGTGACCCAATTCAGCAGGAAGCAGTTTTAAGGGAGTGACGTCCCATTCCCAAAATATGGGGTGGATGATTCTTTGGTCATTTGATGTGTTATAAATGTTGTTTAGGGGTAATAGCTACAAATTGTTATATGGTCTTGTTATGCAAGGTATAGAAAGTTAGACTTGGAGATCTCTTTTTCTTTTCAAGTCTTCCCCCCTCTATATAAGAGAGAAAGAAGGATAGAGAAAAGAAAAAGAGGGGGAATATATGTATATAATATAGAAATGATAAGATATAAGGACAGATTATTGAATCTGCTCTGAAATTCAAAACTATTGTTATTCTTTAAATAAGGTTAACTTTTGGTATAGAATTTTGTATATTGATACAAAAATAAGGTTAAATTTTGATTCATTGGTATAGAATTTTGTATTTAGACACATGTATATTTAAACTCTTATATAAGGTATTGTGTCTATATAAATCATTTAAAAGTATAGGTTTACTTCCAATCCTTTTATGGGTTGCTATTGCAATCTATTTAGGAGTCTGGATAATAGAAGTTGACTGGCCAGTTGAGCTTCTGGTCACGTCAAATAGTAGTCTTAATTTATTACAAAATAAACTCAATAGGTTAGACAGATAGTAAATGGTTAAAGTATACAGTTTGTTCATGGATAGTTAGAAGATAGATGATAGATAGATTTATAAAAAAATTGATAGATATCTTCAAAACCCTCAGAGGCATACAGAAAATGGCATTTAAAGATGTTTTATTATTTTAAGAATTGTTTGACTTAATACAGTCCGTTCCTGACAGCTCCCATTTGACTTGGAAGAAGATAATGAGCATCAAAAAGAAATCTCCCATCAGGAGATAATTCCTATTGGGCAAAAATGCCCCTGCTCTCTCAACAGACTATATATAGTCCAAAGATGGACCAGAGCGTAAATTCAGGTAAGTCGATGTCCTGATTCTGCAGAGACATAGTGGGAAAATCCTTATTTCCTGCTGCACAATTTAGTCTGTGAAAATTGCTTGGCCAGAAGGCTTAAGATGATGCTTCAATGATATCAAGAGATAGTTGGGACTGTCTAGGCAACAAACTGTCATATTTCTTTTTGGAAGCTGCTCTCCTATGCTTCCTACTCACTCAAGTAATAACTTTATCCCTTCTTATGTCTCTGATGGGGTTGAAACCATAATAGTTATAAAATTTCAATTGAACTTGAGTTGTTTAAGATTTAAAAGGATATTTTAAAGTCTAAATAAAATCTTTAGCTTTATAAATATAGGATATGATAGAAATTATTTAGGTTCAGAACTTTAGACACACCAAGATAGATGATTTTTTTCCTTCTTCAAGATTGCCTGATACAAATAGGCTGAACATTATGTGCATAACTTTTATATATGGTTTTCTTGATTGTTTCGTATTTGTTCTTATTGTTTTTACTATATGAGTTAAAAATTAGCCTTTTTTTAGACAAAAGGAGGGAATTGTTGGGGTAGTGTTAAGCATTCTAAATGTTAATTGGTCCTGTTTTCTGTCTGTTACTTATATTGACTCTGATTGGTTAAATAAAATGCCAAGGCCTGAGATTGGGCAAAGACAGAGAAAGGTGGGACTTCCTGGGATTAGAACAGGAAGCCTGTGCTTTAGACAGAGGATTAAAGCATTCCAACCATCAGCAGGAAGAAGAGGGCATTCCTGCCAGCAGCAGGAAGAAGGAGGCACACACCATGGGTTAGAGAAAAGAACCTCATTCCACATGGCCAGGAACATCGGCATATTGTGGAGAATGTCAGTCCAAGGGGACATATGTATATATGGGGTCATATTTGGGTAATAGAATTATGAGCTAGCTTAGATGGGCCAGGATTTCACAACTCAGGCCAAGGCTTGTTAAAATCCACATGGTGTCTGTGTGTGCTCATTAATAATGGCTGCTTAAGGATTAGCCGCCAAACCAATTACTGATTATAAATACTGGGTAAACAATTTAATTAGCCTTATTTCTTTTTACATATCCTGCCAGGTATGGCAAGAAATATCTGTTAGTCTTCATTGATACATTTTCAAGGTGGGTAGAAGCCTTCCCCACCAAAAATGAAACCGCCTGTACGGTGGCTAAGAAAATCCTTGAAGAAATATTTCCCTGCTTTGGGGTCCCTAAGGCACTAGGGTCAGAAAACAGGCCAGCCTTTACTGCCAAGTTAAGTCAGGAAGTGGCCAGGTTTTTGGGGACTGATTGGAAGTTACATTGTGCATATAGACCACAAAGCTCAGGACAGGTAGAAAGAATGGATAGAACTCTAAAAGAGACCTTGACTTGTCCTTGGAGACTGGTGGTACTGACTGGATGGTGCTTCTCCCTTTGGCCGTGTTCCGTGTAAGGAATGCCCCCTCTTGTTTCCATCTTACTCCCTTTGAGCTTTTGTATGGCGCTCCACCTCCCTTGCTCACCCTTGAGAGAAAAATTGACCCTAGCTGTTGTTGTAATAATGATTTATGTTCTAGATTAAAGAGACTCTCCACCTGGTCCAGAAGGAGGTATGGACACGGCTTGCTGACACCTATCAACCAGGCACCCCGGAGATCGCTTACCCATTCCAGATTGGGGAGTTTGTCTATGTTAGTCGGCATCGCTCACTGAATCTGGAGCCTAGGTGGAAAGGGCCATATATTATCCTGCTAACCATCCTGACTGCTGTCAAGGTTGACAGAATCTCAGCTTGGATCCATGCTTCCCATGTAAAGAAAGCACCTAAAGCCTCAGCAGAATGGTGAGTTCACTGCACTTCCAACCCTCTCAAGCTCAAGCTCCAGCAATCCTTGGACTCTTAACTCCTCTTTTGCTTACCCAGCTGACTGTGAGTTTCCCCAGCCCCCAAGTGCCTCAACGCCTCACTTGGCAGGTCTTGTCCCAAACAGGAGATGTGGTTTGGTCTAATTCCACCCTAGCTGCCCCCTGGACCTGGTGGCCAGAATTGCATACTGATTTGTGCCAACTGGCTGCAGGGCTAGACTACTGGGACATCCCTGATTATTATTCAACAGGGGGAAAGGACCCGACAAAAAAAGGGCTGCCTGAATGTGATGGAAAGCCAACCTGCTCTCGCAAGCCATGTTCTGGGAGCGGGCTGGGAGGTAGAGGATTCGGTTGCAAACACCCCCAGCTACGCAATGAACTCCAAAAAATCCCAATTTATGTATGCCCTAGGAGTAACTCTAGAGAAAAGAGCCACACATGTGGGGGGATTGAACCCTTCTATTGTGGGGCCCGGGGCTGTGAGACAACAGGGGATACTTATTGGCTTAACTCAGAGAGTGACCTAATACAGGCGAGTCGGGGTTATGAATATAAACAACCAGGGCTAAGTCAAAGCACCTGTACTAGGCCTCTTGGTGGTACTACCTTTGTCCAATATGGGGTCTCTGTCCAAGCAGATCCTCAGCGAGGAGACTGGAAAGGAACAGGCCCATGTCTTAATTTTACTTGTAACCCCCTCCTCTTCCAGTTCACGGAGGCAGGGAAAAAACTTACAACTCAATGGATAAAAGGAATAACATGGGCTTAAGATTATATGTCCCTGGACATGATGATGGAATGACTTTCACTATAAGACTGAAAATTGAACCCTGCTGCCCACTGTCATTGGACCTAACTCAGTCCTAAACCAAGGGGTTCTGGTTCCCAGAGTGGTCACTTTGACCTCAGAAAGTCAACAACGGTCAAGTGTGCTAACACCTGTTCCCACCTCATCCCTTGACCTATCCACCCAAATGAAAATGCTAAAATTAATCACAGGTGCTTACCACGTTCTTAATGCCACTAACCCAGGGGCAACTGAGTCTTGCTGGCTTTGTTACACTTCCCCGCCACCTTATTATGAAGCAGTTGGGGTGGATGCTAAGGTAAACACCACCCCCTGCTCTGAACAATGTAGATAGAAACAGGTGGGGGAGCCAAGATAACCCTTTCCTCAGTTTCAGGAAAAGGAGTCTGTGTAGGCACTCCATCCCCCTCCCAACAACACCTCTGCAATAGAACTGAATATGACACAGACTCCCCTAGGTACCTCATCCCACCTGACGATGGATGGTGGATGTGCAGTACAGGGCTTGCCCCATGTGTGTCTGTAGCTGTGTTGAATTCAACTAACGAGTTCTGCATGCTGGTGCAACTATTTCCCAGGCTAATCTACCATCCAGACTCTTCCTTTTAGATGCCCCCCTGGGCCATAAAACTAAAAGAGAACCTGTAACAATGACTTTGGCTGTGCTATTGGGTTTAGGAGTGGCAACCGGAATAGGAACAGGGGCCATGGCTTTGGCACAGCAACCACAATACTATGCTAGTTTAGGCCAAGAAATAGATACTGACCTACAGGTACTGGAGGATTCCATTTCAAAGTTAAAAGAATCCTTATCTTCACTGTCTGAGGTAGTCATGCAGAACAGGAGAGGGTTAGATCTTCTATTTATAAAAGAAGGAGGGTTATGTGCTGCCCTAAAAGAAGAATGTTGTTTCTATATAGATCATTCTGGAGTCATTACTGACTCTATGAATAAACTAAGGGAAAGAATAGCCGCTGGACAAAAAGAAAGACAAAGTTAGTTCCCAAGGATGGTTTGAGTCATGGTTCAATAAAGCCCCATGGTTTTTGCCACTTTAATATCTACACTGATGGGACCCTTCATTATCCTCCTCCTCCTAGTCACCCTAGGGCCCTGCATTCTAAGCTGACTAGTTTCCTTTGTTAGAGAACGTATCTGCGCTGTTCAAGTGCTCATGATAAGACAACAATATGCTGAGATCCCACTTGAGGAATCAGACCCCTGATTTCAGGATTGAAATCACTCACTTGAAGAAGAGGGAAATGTAAGACTGTAAAAATTAATGAATACAAGGCCCTCTCCTCCTTCATGAGACCCTGATCTCACTTCTCCTAGAGACATTCCTCAGAACCCGGTCCTTGGGACTATCTAAACTTACATAGCTGTCTGGTTTGCTTCCACTCCCCTTTGTTCCCTCATCCTCCCTGCAGCTATCATCTAGCGGGCTAAAAGTTACTCCTTTATGCACCCACCCACCTGTTTGCAACTTGTGTGCTTAAATACTGCCTGAAACCTGTTTTGGTTCATTCACTCCTCTACGGAGGTAGTCAAACCCCGGCGTATCGGCTTAAATAAACCTCTTGTATATTACAATGAATCTGGGACTCTGGTGGTCTCTGGGCATTGGGATTTCGGGGAGCCCATTAGTGGGTTCAACAGTTGTACCAGCTTGCACTCCCACCAGCAATGGAGGAGTGTTCCCCTTTCTCTTCAACCTCGCCAGCATGTGCTGTCATTTGAGTTTTTGATCTTAGCCATTCTGACAGGTGTGAGATGGAATCTCAGAGTCATCTTGAGTTCCATTTCTCTGATGATTAAGGATGCTGAGCATTTCTTCAAGTGTCTCTCAGCCGTTAGTGATTCCTCCTTTGTGAACTCTCTGTTTAGCTCTGTTCCCCATTTTTTGATTGGATTATTTGGTTTCTTGGCATTTAATTTCTTGAGTTCGTTGTAAATTTTGGATATTAGCCCTCTGTCAGATATGGGGTTGGTGAAGATCTTTTCCCAATCTGTAGATTGCCGTTATGTTTGAATGACAGTGTCTTTTGCCTTACAGAAGCTTTTTGGTTTCATGAAGTCCCATTTATTGATTGTTGGTCTTAGATCCTGAGCTGTTGTTCTGTTTAGGAAGCTGTCAACTATGCAGATGAGTTTGAGGGTTTTCCCCAATTTCTCTTCTAATAGATTTAGTGTGCCAGGCCTTATGTTAAGGTCTTTGATCCACTTGGACTTAAGCTTTGTTCAAGGTGATAAATATGAGTCTAATTTAATTCTTTTACATGTGGACATCCAGTTAGACCAGCACCATTTGTTGAAGATGCTGTCCTTTCCCCATTGTATGGTTTTGGCTTCTTTGTCAAAATTTAAGTGACCATAGGTGTGTGGGTTCATTTCTGGGTCTTCAATTCAATTCCATTGATCCACTGCTCTGTTTCTATACTAGTACCATGCTGTTTTCGTTACTATTGCTCTGTAGTATGGCTTGAAATCTGGGATGGTGATTCCTCCAGATGTTTTTTTTTTTTTTTTTTTTTATTGTACAGGATTGATTTAGCTATTCTGGGTTTTTTGTTATTCCATATGAAGTTGAGAATTGATTTTCCAGGTCTATAAAGAATTGTGGTGGTATTTTGTTAGGAATTGCATTGAATCTGTATATTGCTTTTGGCAGGATGGCCATTTTTATGTTGATCCTACCTATCCATGAGCATGGGAGATCCTTCCATCTTCTGATGTCCTCTTCAATTTCTTTCTTCAAGGACTTGAAGTTCTTGTCATACAGGCCTTTCACTTGCTTGGTTAGAGTTACCCCCAGGTATTTTATATTGTTTGTGGCTATTGTGAAGGGTGTTGTTTCCCTAATTTCTTTCTCAGCCCATTTATTTTTTGTATAAAGAAGGGCTTCTGATTTTTTGGAATTAATTTTGTATCTAGCCACCTTGCTGAAAGTGTTGATCAGCTGTAAGAGTTCTCTGATGGAATTTTGGGTCGCTTATGTATACTATCATATCGTCTGCAAATAGGGATAATTTGACTTCTTCATTTCCGATTTCTATCCCCTTGATCTCCTTTAGTTGTGTTATTGCTCTAGCAAGAACTTCAAATACTATATTGAAGAGATATGGCAAAGTGGGCATCCTTGCATTGTCCCTGAGTTTAGTGGAAATGCTTCAAGTTTCTCTCCATTTAATTTGATGCTGGTTACTGGCTTGCTGTATATCACCTTTATTATTTCTAGGCATGGTCCTTGTATGCCCATTCTCTCCAGAACTTTTAGCATGAAGGGGTGTTGGATTTTGTCAAATGCTTTTTCCACATCTAGTGAGATGATCATGTGGTTTTTTTTTTTTTTTGTCAGCTTGTTCATATGGTGAATTACATTGATGGATTTTTGTATGTTGTACCATCTCTGCATTCCTGGGATGAAGCCTACTTGATCATGGTGTATGATAATTTTGATGTGTTCTTGGATTGCCATTTTAAATTTTTACTACAGTTTTATTGTCTGCATATGTGTGCAGCTGTATATGTGTTGTCCTGCAATCCCACTCTTTGTGTGTATGTTTGTGTGTGTGAGTGTGTGTTTCTGTGTGTATGTGTGTGTGTGTGTGTGTGTGTGTGTGTGTGTGTGTGTGTAGGTCAGAGGACAACTAGTGGTAGCTGGCTCTCTCCTTCTTCCATGTAAATTCTGAGAATGGAACTCATGTCATCAGGTTTGGTGGCAGCACCTTCACCTACTGATCCATGGTGATAGACCCAAATTGGCTATTTTCAGGCTTTTCTACTCCCATGAATGTTCCCATGTATAGGCATTGAAATAGATGCTCTTTGGTTTCTTTTTACTATGATTGCTAACAATCTGCGGCCTGATCATAATGTCCCATAACCTGGTCTCATGCCACTTGGCTCTGATAGCCTGTGCCACAGAGATAATCCCTTAGGTAATTGCTCTAATGTCTCCCCAACACTTTTCAGCATTAACGATTAATCATATTAGCCAATATTAATTAATTAACCAATTTTAAAATTCTCTTACTTGAATATATTTAAAGGGTTATAATAAAAGTGTATCCTTAGTCCTATTTTATGGTAAGAAAATAAATCAGAAAGAAGTCACACAATCTCTCATGCTTTATCAGCCAAAACAATCACAACTATACTTAGGTGTGTGCCTTCCTTCTTAGGCTGTGAACTCTTGCCACTATGTAAAGCCATTCATTCTAATTTCTTGGATCACCTACGCAAATCTTCATGCTTGCAAATTCTTTCCTTTCTATGTCATTGTTTTGTGACTAGATCATTTCTTCCTAATAAACATGTTATAGTGTCTCTCATATTGAGCATTTTCTTTTTTGTCATACAACCCTTTTCTACATTACTTCCTGTCTTGGCTCTTCTTCCAAGTTTTCTTCCACCTGATTAACTGTGATTGACAGGCTCTCAGATGTTCCCCCCTTAGTCTTACCCACATTCTCCACTTGGGGTTCATGTAATCACTCTGCCTCTGCTGGTTTGTTGGCTCTCACAGGACTAAATCGAAGGGTGGTTTTCAGTCCCCACCTCACTTGGTCCTTTAGCCACTCATTACACTTTGCTCACATTTTCATACTAGAAACGCCTTCCTTTCCAGGGTGGTCCCTGCTCCTGATCCCCTCCTACTATTTCCATCCCTCCTTTTGGCTCTTCATCATCATCTAAAGGTTGCACACATCAGTCCCTCTACTGGGAACACTCTCGTCATGTGTCTGACCTGTCATCTCCTCATCTCTATCACACACATCTTTGCAGGATTCACTTTCTAAGGTCTTGCTCAGTGTAGCCCTTCTCTATTGCCAACTGTTCCATGCTCTGCCATGCTTACACATACACAGAGGTCACTGCAGAGGGGTTCCCCTTATTTGTTTATCTTTTTCTCCATATTGGAGAATAGAAAGTCAATGCAGTGATGATATGTGTGCCATTTTAATGTTTTGTTCCTGGACCTAGAACTTGTTTTCAGGGTCTTTGCACCTCCTATCACAATGAGAAGGAAAATAATGTGATCGGTATTCAATAAACTATATCTGACAGTTCTAAACTTACAATTAAAGTCAATGTAAACACAAGCACTTAGAGTCATGCAGGCTAAATTTTATTTCTCTTGGAGGACATTTTTAAGCAGAACAAAGTAATATGCAGAATTATTCATAGTGGACAGATGTTGAGGATCATTTTGACCCAAATGCCTATCTGTTTACAATATCGGTTGGTAAGGATGACTCATGGTTAGTGAAAAGAAGGACTCACACAGCAGAAGATAAAATGTTCTTCTATATTTTATTGTGAGTGGTATTCTACAATGTTCAAAAGAGGATAGGACAACCAGAGTATTTTAGTTTTATCCTACTTTATGCTTAAGTAGTATTCTTTGTTAATTATTATGTAAACTTCTGGGCTAAGGGAATGTTAGTGAGATAAAGTGATGTTTTCCTTGTGAGTTCTCATGTTGTTAGTCCTTACAACCTATTACAGTGAAAGAAATATTTTAGGTGAGAATGAAGTAAAACAAAGTAAGTCTCTCGGGAAATGAATCCATCTGGGGTTCTATTAATGGGCTTGCAAAATCAATGTCTCTATGGAATATATACTTCATCTTTTAATTTTTTCCTTGCCACATAGTGTGACCTTGTTGCCAATTTAACTAACAGAGCAACTTAAGAAGGGTTTGTTTTGGCTCATAGTTTAAGTGGGGCCAATACTCCATCATGGAGGAGAATGGCTGTTAGTATCACTGTGCAGGAGTGTGCAGCCGAGGCTCCTCACCTCCTCCTATGTCTGGGGAACAGGAAACAGAAAATGGACAAGGAAGTAGGGTGGGGCTGTAAAACCTCAAGCCCTGATCTCAGTGACCTACTTCCTCTACTGAAGGTCGACTTCCCCAAGGTTCCACAATTTTCCAACATGGTACCACCAGCTGGGTATCTAGTGTCCAGGCACAGGAGAACTTGCTAGATATTTCCATAGCTACAGTGTCAACTGCTCAAATTAATTTCCAGGATATCAGGGAGGCACTGCTATCAGTGATGAAAACATGAACGATCGACATTCAAGGAATAAGCAGTCACAGATATTATAATAATCCCCACAACCCATGTCATTTCCCTCTTCTTCTATTCAAAGCATTTTCATAATGTATGATAGTGGAGAAATAAAACCAAACGTTTGAATCGAGAAGATGCCTCTGCCTTCTCTTCCCATTGGCAGGTAGATTAAATATTAACAAGAACTTTCTCTTCCTAATCTTGCTTTACTTTCCTAATCTTTTCTTCTTTAGTCTTTCTTGCTTGAAAGGCAAGCATGAATCATTAAGGTCAATTATGAATGAGAATTAAAACACACAAGGCTTTATGAAATAATAATGGTGCTGGAGATATTAAAGCTAGATAATTAAACTATTTAATTTGGCTCTTGGGTAGACATTTGGCACTAGAAAAGCACATTTGAATTTTCTAGAGAAAAAGTGTTTCTGCTGTATTGCTTCTAAGATCTTTCTTTTCATACTTGCTAAGGACCTACCAGGCACAGTCATTATGATTTTTTAATGAGTGGCAGTACCATTCCCAGCTGGTACTTTGCAAGGATAGATTGCTGTTTGATCCAGATTAGAATCCCTGAGAGGTGATGAATGCTGACTCATGGGAACCTGAGAGGACACAATGGTTTTCGATTTAGGAGGAGTATCATAGTGTCTCTTCCTAGCCTTTCTCATTAAGCCTCTCTTCTTCTGTAACCCTAGACCATTCCTAAGTCTCACAGTGTATGAAGAAGGTGGGTAAAGAGACAATCCCCAAATGTGATCATTCCTTGCTATACTTGTGGGGTCCCCTTTGCTAAAACCTTCTTTATGGCCTCTTTGACATCTTTGTTTCTCAGGGTGTAGATCAAGGGGTTAACACTGGGAGTGACAATGGTGTAGAAGAGAGTGAGAAACTTGCCCTGGTCCTGCAAATAGGTGTTTGCTGGCTGGAGGTACATGTATATGATAGTTCCATAGAAGAGGCAGACAACAACTAAGTGGGAGGTGCAGGTGTTGAAGGCCTTCTTTCGCCCAGCAGCTGACTTGATCCTAAGCACTGCTCGGACAATGTAACCATAGGAGATAAGGATGAGGATGAGTGGTGCCAAGATGATAAAAATGGCCAAGGCAAAAGCCAGTGCCTCCAAGGCCATGGTGTCCACACAGGCCATGCCAATCAGTGCTGGCATCTCACAGAGAAAGTGGTCCACCCGCCTATGCCCACAGCGGGGCAATATCAACGTCTGGGGTGCCATGATGAGAGAATTGCCAAAGCCGCTCAACCATGCCACTGAAGCCAACTGCCCGCAGAGACGAGGGTGCATGATGACAGTGTAGTGCAGAGGCTTGCAGACAGCAGCATAGCGGTCATACGCCATGACAGCCAGGAGGACGCACTCTACCCCTCCCAAGGCTAAGACAAAGTACAACTGGATGGCGCACCCCAAGTAGCTGATGGTCTTGTCTGGACCCCACAAGTTGTAGAGCATCTGCGGGATGGAGCCCGTGGTGAAACACATGTCTAGGAATGAGAGGTTGGCCAGAAAGAAGTACATGGGTGTGTGCAGCCCTGAATCCAGAGCTGAAAGCAAGATGATGCTCATGTTGCCCAGGAGTGTGAGCAGATAAAAGGAGAGAACTACCACGAAGAGGATCAGCTCCAGGCGAGGACGGTCAGAGAAGCCCACCAGGATGAAGCCTTCAAACGAACTCGTGTTGTCCTTTTCCATCACCTGCAGCCACATGTTCCCTAGGAGGAGAAAGACTAGTGAGGTTCCAGATGTGAGTTCTTCAACAGAATGACTGGTAAAATGGTACAGCGAGAACCTCTTCAGAAAGGCTGGGTATCTGACCTAAAGTTTCAATAGGCACTGATATAGGTCATCTTTGGTCTGAAAAGTATCAATTTTGAGTTTCTAAAGCCCCAGCTTGTGATGGCTTGTCAACATTTTGAATCACAATATTTTTCATTATCAGGCTGTAATATATTTTTTTACAAAAGGTGATTGATGCCAAGCCTGTTGGTGCACACCTGTTACCTTAGCACACCATAGCACACACAGGTGGATCAGGAGTTCAAGGTCAGCAAATTGAAGAACAGACTGAGCTATATAAAAACCTTTCTCCAAAAACAGCTGCTTCTTTTACAAAAGAATCAACACCCAAAAATTTTCTACCACTTTTAATAATAAGGAAATACCAAATTGTCCTAATAGCCTATACCCTGTGGAGAGGCTAGGGGCTAGTTCCTAGATGAGAGACGCAGACTTCCTGTCAGGTGAACTCTCCTTCTGAATATGGTCTCACCATTCTTGAGAAGTCTAGAGTTCAACCCAAACCCAAGAGAGTAGAAGTGACTCAGAAGAATGGTGAAAAAGATGCTTATCTTGTCATTATTCATATCTATTCCTGCTCCTCCTATCCATCCTGACTAAAAAATTACCATAATATCCTGTGATCCTGTGGAAGACAGGTAACAAATAATATATATCATTCTTTTAGCATTCCCTACCCTGCTTTACCTCTACATTAAAATTATAGCCTACATCACTATGCTGTAGAATCTGGTGACTTTTCTCACATTGGGAAAGCCTTCCCACAAAGATTAAAAGGACAAGAAAAGTCCCACACCCCATCTTTTTTTTTAATTTATTTTAATTTTTTTGACCACTTTTATGTGCACTGTTGTTTTTCCTGTATGTATGCCTGTGTAAGGTTGTCAGATCCTAGAGTTACAGACAGTTGTGAACTGCCATATGGGTGCTGGGAATTGAACCTGGGTCATCTGGAAGAGTAACCAGTGCTCTTAGCTGCAGAGCCACCTCTCCAGCCCCACCACCCAGAGCCCATCTTAACTGAGTGAATATTGAGCCACATAATATTCTTTTCTTCCTCGTATGCTTTATTTATACTAACAGTGAACCCTGCATAGAGGAACTCTATACTGAATATTTTCTGTATCTGTCCAGATTTCATAGCCCTAAAAGATTTTGTGTCTTCCACAATTTTCACAATGTCATGTCTTGGCAGTGGTTTTATGTCCTAGGGCAAATGTTCTGTGTGATGCAAACTAACCAACATTTTTTTCTTATTTTCTAAGTAGTTAGTAAAAAAAAACAAAACATAAGGCTGACTTTTATTAGAAGTCAATATATCATTTGGTATAGTAGAGCACAAGAATATGTGGTTCATTAAACAATGACACATATTGGAAATGAAGTTTATTAAAGGTATAACCAAGCAAAGACTGCAATGAGTTTCTCTGGCCCCATTGGGTATGTGTGATAATTTCAATAACCTCTAGGTAGACAAACTATGCACTGACAGCTAGAGCCATTCTTGTGATGAGGCCAGTGAAGCTTTACTGCTTCCTCTTGTGAAATGGAAATTTAAAACATTACAAATAAACTTGGGGAGGGGGGTTGTTGAGTACATACCATCTGATGAAGAAAAAAGTACATCAAATTTTGCAATTTAGAGTGTTTATTATTTTTTAACTAGCTGTAAGTGTGACCATCAGGGACTAACAGTTAATTCTGAATGGTAGAATGCATGCATTTTATCGTTAGTCTTTGTAAATTCTCTTTACATTGTAAACATCTTAAAATATAGCAGAAAATAAATTATGTGTTACAGGCCACTTAAATAATAATGAGACTAATATTACTTAGCTATTTTGAACTAGGCATAATGTTAACTATTGGATGTAGTGGAACTCACTTCATTTTCTCAGTCTTCCCAAGAGATTAGCAGTTTGATTATTTAATAATATTGACTAGGCCATTGAGGCTAAGAAATCAGTCTTGACTCATATCGCTAGTATGTACTAGATCCCCTGCACTTTCATCTATAGTCTTCCTGTCAGTAAAAACTCTAACCATAAACTTAGGCAACATAGCAGTCATACTAAATATGTGCACAACATAACTTGAATTGTAATGTTGAGACTTCATCTCATGTTTTGATTTATTGGATCATGCTTAATAAAGTGTCTTGCTTATAAAAACACAATAAGGCAAGAAGCAATCCTGGCAATGAAGTAGCAAAAGGAATCATAATTTTGTTTAGGAAATGAGAAACAATTAAATTTACCTGTTATGTTAACACTAAGCACTCTGCACCCAGCACTCTGCAGAATAAGCCCAACAAAGTCTTGATTATCAGGAGGAAGTGCTTGTGATTGACAGTGACTTTGTCTTGTGACTACCTTTCTTAGAGCTTTTCCTAAGACACTCACATGTACGTGAGTGTTTATTGATTGTAAAAGGAACATAGCCCTAGTCCTTTTATTTTCCTTGCTTCTTAAATCAATCAGGGATCATTCAAGTATGACTATTGTCATCGATGTTCCATTCTAATTTGTTGGCCCAGTCACTTCTGTTTTTTATACAGCCCTCTGTCAGGGGATGATTGCTTCCTTACATTTTAGAGTATAAGCAACAAATGACTACATCTTCTATTGGTCTAAAATGTTATTTTAAATATATGTGTGTGTCCTCATCCAGATCTAAATGAATGACTTCTAAACAGGGACATGGTTACTTTTGCACAAGGGACACTACATTACCCATTTAGCTTTGGTAATGCAATTTGTCATTTTTAGAATTTAAATGCCTTTCCATCATTTTGAAAAACAGTACAAATATTTACATGTTTTGTAATTTCTGAATCCCTACCAGATAATTCAAATTTTACATATTCAAAAAAAGAAAGAAAGAAAAGATAAAAAAAAATGTTCTTTTTTTTTTTTGAGACAAGGTTTCTCTGTGTAGCCCTGGCTGTCCTGGACTCCCTTTATAGACCAGGCTGGCCTCGAACTCACAAAGATCCGCCTGCCTCTGCCTCCCAAGTGCTGGGATTAACAAAAAAAAATGTTCTAATATCAACTGGTATCTAATTACCTTAGCAGACACTAGCATGGAGTTTACTCCTCAGATGGATCAGAGGAATGAATTAAGAAGACACAGAGTTAGGAATGAGATGGGTGTTTCATGTCAAACCTACTCCTTTTGTGCATGCATTGACCACAAAGCCATGAGACCCAATACGATCATCTTTTATTCCTTTTATAGATTCTTCACGCTGAAGTTCAAAGTCACAACATCACTCAGTATCCTTACTGTGAGTTCTCAAATGATACAGGATTGTAATCAGTATTTTTATCCTTAGGATTTTGCAATTCAGTGGATTCCAAATTTTTCTAAATTTATTCTGGGGAGAACTCCACTAGAGCACTCACAAGATTTTCTTCAGTCTGTACACAGAACAAAGGATATCTAGCCACAATCATTAATACATGATCAAGCCTCTGAAAATAAGCATATCAAATGTAGACTGATCTGACCACAGCCTGAAGTTCTCAAACATCAGCTCATTGCTAATTTAGAGGTTCAGGTCTCAGGATAAATAACTTACCAACTTTAATAGTACCTTCAGAATTGCCATGTCCACAGCTCCTTCTCTTTCTTGGGGCTTTACCTGGAAGTCAAGTGGAATTACCAGAGTGTAGAGAAGGAGAGGAGAAAGATGACTTTAGGAAGTCTGTAAGAAAGAAGCTAAATCAAGGAACAACAGCACCTAGTATAGTGGAATGGGTGTGGGAGGAGACAGAATGTTGGTGAGGACAGGAGATTCACACTACCCATGCTGTAACATGAAGTCCATTTACAGCCTCCCAGCCCCGTATGAGGAGGCAGAGAAACCGCAGCTTGAGAGAGCTCTGGTGATCACCAGTATGGGTGGTGAAGAAGGACCTAAGCCATCATGTTGAAAAAAGCAGGAACATCTTCTGGGTGTCTACGTTGATATAGAGTTGGTTACTCTATGAGGGACTCCTAACACTCCTACCCATATTCCCTTAGCTAATTATTGCTAACAAGAATTAGGAGAATGTATGGTCTCATAGGAAATACTGCTATCTCTCTCTCTCTCTCTCTCTCTCTCTCTCTCTCTCTCTCTCTCCCATCTATCTATCTATCTATCTATCTATCTATCTATCTATCTATCTATCTATCTATCATCTATCTATCTACCTATCTATCTATATATCATCTCCCTCTCTAGATTTTGGTGTGTGTGTTTGTGTGTGTGTGTGTGTGTGTGTGTGTGTGTGTGTGTGTGTGTGTGT
>CAJQZJ010033242.1:900565-979086 GCA_907164525.1 Lophiomys imhausi | reverse complement strand
TGTGTGTGTGTGTGTGTGTGTGTGTGTGTGTGTGTGTGTGTGTGTGTATGTGTGTGTGAGACAGAGACAATCAAGTCTCTCTGATGGGTGATGGAGTCTAGTTTAATCAAGGTCAGCAGCTGATAACAAGCATTAGGCACAGGAAGTGGCTGCCCCATATTTGGTCCAGAATGGAACTTATGGTCAAGGAAAAGAAGCACGGGGCTACAGGCACCTGTAATTTTGCTCTTGTGATAATAGCCTATACTCTTTGTTCAGTCATGCAATTAAAAAAGCACTGTTATTTGGTTTCTTCACTAATTTATTTAGTTAATTTTCTATGCAGTTGTAAGATCCATAGAAACAAATTTAGTGGAACACTTTCCATTTAAAACATATCTATCAAAAAACCAGGATGGTTTAAAAAGAGACAAAGTCTCCATTTGATATTTAAAATGAACACAAAATATATTGAAAATAACTTCATTTCCATATTTTCAATTTGATATAAAATGGTTAAAAATATCTCAAGAAAGTTATGATCTGACTGATAACTTCAACCCAGAGAACACGTCAACCCATTTAGGTTAAAAAGCAACACATAGCTGTGTAGGCTCACTTTCCTGTCTGTGAAGGTAACAAGGAAACAATACAGGAACAAATGGAAAATACAAGCATGTATTCTATGCTTAGTTGTCAGTGACTTAAGGGAAATAAATTTCACATATGTTCCTTGAAAGTCAGAAATCTTAGTTGATATACAAGAGATAGAATGTGTAAGTGTGCATTGTCCATTTAAGATATATTTACATTGTAATAATCATAATTAGTAACCCACTAACATTATTGACCATTTATGGGTACTCTTGTCAAGTAGAAATAGAATGCATATGATAATTATCATGCTAGGTGCTGCATCTTAAATTTAAACATTATTAAGATAGTACAATTTATTCTTAGCACCGCTAATTGTACTGATGAGGATGGAATATTTTGACTGGATACAATGATGATTTTACCATGTATATTTTTTATATGCAGTATATAGTGTTTTTGTTGTCAGTGGAAATTGAATACAAAGGTGAGCGGCTACATGTAATTCACAGGAACTCTGCTTCTCAACTTAATTTTTGGCACACGTGAGCCGTTTCACACTTAGGTCTACCAATTGGCTTGTGCTATCATCTTTTAATTTAGCTTTTTCTTATGGAAACTAGGAAGAAAAACCTATAGAATTTGATGGTCTCAAGAATTTTCTTAGATAACGAGTCCCTCTGAGAAATGAAGAAAATGAATTCCATAGGGGAACAATGAAAGTAGAAAAAGGGTTAGCCAGGGAGAAAATTCAGAACAATCTTGTAATTTTTCACACTTCACCACTGTTTTGTTCACACTTAGCCTATTGTAACCCATAACTCATTTCAAAGGTATTCAAGTTCATAGTTGAAGGGAATATTATAGCATGCAAAACTTGGTATGGAATAAAGCAATACAACCCAAAGATTATGTGTTAGCATGTTAATACAATACAATATTATTCATAGAATATCTCAGAAAGAGAAGGGAATCTCCATCAGTCATTTTCTCTCTTAAGTGCAGTTGTGCTCAAACACATTGTGTTGTCTTTCAACTTAGTCTAAGTGTTTCCACAGTAGCACTGGTGAAAAGAAGGCATCACTAACACAACTTTAATTATATGTAATCAGAAAAGTTAACTTCAAGGCTCCAATAGTTCTTTGGATTTTATTTCCTATATCTGCTTTTAATGACTTTTGCCTTGATGTGATTTGTCTGGCCACCAAGGTTTTTTTTTTTTTTTAATGTTTGTTTATTACTTCAATTTACATCTCCATCACAGTCCCCTCCCTTCACTCCTCCTGGGCCCAACCTCCCACTCTCCCACCCTTCCACCCTCTTCCCCCTTCTCCTACCTATCCTACTCCTAAGGTGTGGGATGCCCTACATATCAGCCCCCTTCAGTTCAGTAGCCATATGAGGGCTAAGAGCTTCCTTTTGCACTGCGTGGCTACCAAGTTTAAAAAAAAAAACAAAACATTTAGTTATTACTTCAAGTTACATCTCCATTACTGCCCTTCCCTCCACCCCCTCCCAGTCCTACCTTTCCACCCTCAACCCCCTCTCCCACCCATCCCATCCCTCCGGTGTGGGGTGCCTCCGTGTATCAGCCAGCCTCAGTTCCTTAGTCACTTGAGGTCTAAGAGCTTCCTCTTCCACAGGGGGCATACATAGCAGTTCCACTAGGGTGGTAAGTGTCCCACTAACAGGTAACCAAGTCCATGGTCCTGTTCTTTTGGGTCTATTGATTGTAGGCCAGTTTTCCTGTACTATATGGCTCAAATCCAGTTATAAGAGACCATATGACATATGTATCTTTTTTTCATTTATTTATTTATTTTTATTTCTTCAAGTTACATCTCAATTGCAATCCCCTCCCTACTCCCCCGTCTGGTCCCACCCTCCCACCCTCTTCCTCCTCACACACCCCCATTCATTTCTCTTTTTTTAAGTTTAAGGTATATATTTTTCCCCCAACAGCACCCTCTTTCAGTCCAACAAATGGCTCTTTCTCTTATAACAATAAATACAATACAAAACAACAGAAATAATTAGGCCACAATTATGAGAATTATAAGGCTTAGCATACATTCCCAATGTCCAGTCCACACATATTTGGCAACTGACTTTAACATTCTGCCATCCAACCATCTCCATGAGTTTAAAGTTCTATATCCAACTCTGCTTCCATCCTAACTTGCATCACAATTTAAAAAACATCTTCTAAGATCCAGAACACCCTCTTAATTCCTAAAACACTCAAAATTTAACTATGACACTCTAGCTATCTAGTCTTCAGCCACATCAGAGACCTGAGAGGGATAAATATATCTGATTATTCAGGAAGTGCAGGGCCAGCAGCTTCCAAAACTAAGAGATGATATACCAGGAGCTGCCTGGACAGTTCCCAATTTCTCTCCGTACATTTCAACATCAATCTTCAGCAATTTGGCCCTGTTTCTCTGACAGACATTGATTGTAAAGCAGGAATTATGAAGGACTTGCCTACCCTGTCTTGGCAGAGCTAGGCTGTTGACTTACCTGCTTTCAAGTTTTGTCCTTTTTGGACAGCATTCTGTCTACAGTTGAAGCAAGGGATTTTTCTTGCCAAGTGACAGGCTCACCACTAATTCAACCATCTCAAATTGGAGATTCTTCAATGCTCATCTTCTTCTTGGAGTAGAATAGGGGTGCTGTCAAGAGCTGACATGTCTCAATTTCAAAAAATTCTTAAGATTTATCTTTGAATGCCATATTCTACAGATCTTTTGAGGTTTTTGAAGACCATCTATCTATTTCCTTATATTTGGTTAAGCAAATGTTGCTTGTCTCTTAGCAACTTGATTTCTGATTAACTTAGAAAATAACTGTGATAGACTGCCCTAGTACCTAACAAAATGACATGCTTGAATGACTATTAGTTTGCATTTCTTAATTATCCTAAACAGTTTATGACAGTTGCTAACAAAAGGCCAAGACTTCACATTTCATTTTTAAGCGTTACCTAGCTACAATACCTTAAAAAGAGTTAACTTTAATTTTGTATCAATATACAAAGATCAATAACAATGTGGCCAAATATAATCTTAATTTTGTATCAATATACAAACATCAAAACTGACGTAACCAAATATAATCATAATTTTGTATCAATATACAAAGTTCAATACTGATGTAACCCAATATAATCTTAATTTTATATCAATATACAAATATATAAGAGCATATTCAATAATCTGTCCTTTTTTCTCTATTATTCCTATATTATGTCTAAATCCATTTTTTCTCTAGTCTTTTTACCCTTACATAGGAGAGAAAGAAGGATACAGAAAAGAAAAAGAGAGAAATCCCTGGGTCTAACCTCCAAAACCTATTTAACAAGACCATTTAACAGCTTGTAATCTCTCCCCCTAAGTAACAACAAGTATCTATAACCCATCAAATGACCAAAGGGGGCAAAAACACCCACCCCACCTTCTGGAGATGGGACATCGCTCTCTTAAAATGACTTCCTGCTGATTTGGGATGTAGTAAACATGTTTGGGGCCCAAATAAGAATGGAAAAATAGATAAGCATGTTAATGGAATCATTTGATGTTCAGTCCTTTTGTGCTCAGCTATTTAAATGTCCTAAGAAGTTGTAGACAGAAGCTGAACTTCAGGGCTTTACTGAAGTTCTGGCTGGAAACGTCCATGGGGCTGAACAATCTTAGTGATTTTGAGTTGTTGTGGTTGTAGACTTTTGAGGGAACAGCTATTGAGGAAGTCTGGGTGGGAGGCTGGATCATCTGGGCTACTTATCTTCTTTGGTGTCTGATCTGTTTTTTTCTGAGGTTTCAGTTGTACAGTTGTCCCTGGAATCCTTAGATGGTGCTTTTAATCTCCTGGAAAGATTAAAACAGAGCCCTGCCCTAATCCTAACTCTGGGACACTACTTTTGGAGGGGGCAAGTAATATTTTTCCTGGAGCAAATAAGGTTTTTTGACAATATAAAAAGTATTATCTTTCAATTGAGATTTTAAAAGAAATTATTTTGATATTTTGGAACTAAACAAACCTTTAAGTGTATATATTTTGAGATGTCAAAGGACAATTCACTTTGATTTCAGCATGCCTTTTGTGAGTAGCTTTCAGACATAAATCCTTCCAAATCCTATGTACCTGTCTCTGCATTCTAAGTACTGGGATCAAAGGCATGTGCTTCCCAACTGATGGGATTAAAGATGTGCTCCACCACCCCTGGATCTAAGCTTTTCTCTATTTAGAGCTTGCTTTGTGTCAGGCTGGCCTTGAACTCAGAGATCTGCAGGTTTCTGTCTCTAGTGTGTTGGGATTAAGGATGTATCCCTCTCAAATGATGGGATCAAGGGTTTTCACCATCACCACTCTGCTCCTTGTAACTCTAAAATTTATAAGACAACTAACTCTATAGTTATCCTCCTATCTCTGCTGGAGTTAAAGGCATGGGTTAACACCACCCTTCTCATATATTATACCTTAGCTCCAAATTTTTTCAACTGTTAGAGGTTTAGAAAACCAGGTTGAACTATAGTAACCTTTAATTTATTTACAGCATTTTAAACCTCTTACCTGCTTTTTAATGCCAAACTATGAAACTATCCTTTATATCTACAAAAAACTTTTAAGATAATATCAAGTGTGTGAGAGCTGCGTGGTAACCAGTAGTCTAACATTCTAATCTGATATTAAGGCCATTTTTCCTTTCATGCCAGTAAGGCAAGTATACCATTGATAAATTATAATTTGAAAATTTTATATTTTATTTTTATTATATTTTTAAGCTTATTAACCCTTTTTAAAAGTATTATTTTGTTTTCTCAAGTTACTTCTAGAACATAGTTTCATCCCTCCTCCCCTCCTGGTCCCTCCCTCCATCATTATTACTCTACTTGGTAGTCTCCTTCTTCTCAGATGAGGTGGGCCCTCACATATCATACTCCCTCAGTTCTTCAGTCATGTGAGGTCCAAGAGCTTCCTCTTGTACTGGGGCTTGATATGGCACACCATCTAGGGTAAGGTGTTCCACTAACCTCCAGCAGATTCCATGACTCACTGCTGGGTGAAATTTTTCCTAGGATAGATATGCTAAGTTCCTATCTGTTTGGGTCTGTGGGTTATAGGATGGTTATCCTGTAATGTATAGTTAATATCTACTTATAAGAGACTGCATCCCATGTTTATCTTTTTGGGACTGAGTCAGTTCACTTAGGATGAGCTTTTCTAGCTCCATCCATTTGGTTACAAATTGCATGATTTCCTCATTTCTGATAGCTGTGTAGTATTCCATTGTATAAATGTACCACATTTTTTTTTTTAATCCATTCTTCAGTTGAAGGACATCTGGGTTGTTTCCAGTTTCTGGCTATTACAAATAAGGCTGCTATGAACATTGTTGAGGCAATGCCCTTGTGGTTTCATTTCAAATCTTTTGGCTATATGCCCAGGAGGGATATGGCTGGGTCCTGAGGTAGAACTATTCCCAATTTTCTAAGATATCTCCAGATTGATTTCCAAAGTGGTTGTATAAGTTTACACTCCCACCAGCAATGGGGGAGGGTTCCTCTTTCTCCACATCTCTTTCGCCCACATGTGCTATCATTTGAGCTTTTGATCTTAGGCATTCTGACGAGTGTGAGATGGAATCTCAGAGTTGTTTTAAGTTACATTTCCCTGATGACCAAAGATGTTGAACATTTCCTCAAATGCCTCTCAGCTTTTAGAGATTCCTCTTCTGTGACTTCTCGGTTTACCTCTGTACCCCATTTTTGGATGGGGTTATTTGATTTTTTGGTGTTTAATTGCTTCAGTTCTTTATATATTTTGTATATTAGCCCTCCGTCAAATGTTGGGTTGGTGAAGATTCTTTCCAGTCTGTAGGCTGCCATTTTGTTCTAAGGACAGTGTCCTTTGTCTTACTGAAGCTTTTCAATTTCATAAGGTCCCATTTATTGATTGTTTGTTTTAGTGCCTGAGCTATTGGTGTTCTGTTCAGGAAGTTGTTACCCATGTCAATGAGTTATAGGCTTTTCCCAACTTTCTCTTCTATTGATGTTAGTGTGTCAGGATTTATGTTAAGGTCTTTGACCCACTTAGACTCACGTTTTGTACAGGGTGATAAGTATGGATCTATTTGCATTCTTCTACATGTTGACATCCAGTTAGACCAGCACCATTTATTGAAGATTCTTTCCTTTTTCCTGTAGAAAAAAATAACTAATTAATTAAACAATTTAACCCATATTTATATTATCTTTAATTTATTGGCAGTGTTAGTCCTTAACCTGCCACTATAAATGAATACACACAGACACTGGGTGGATCTTAACAAGCCTAATCCTAGCCCATCTTAGCTAGCTCATAATTTTATTACCCAAATATAACTCCATATATACATACGTCCCTTTGGACTATTATTCTCCACACTAAGCTGATGTTCTAGGACACGTGGAAGGATCTTTAATCTACCCCATGGCGTGTCTTCCTTGTTTACTCCTGGCTTCTTCTCCTGAGACCTCTTCCCCAAGATGCTCTGTATCTCTCTAAAAAGCCTGTGAACCTTAGTCCTGCCTTCCTCTGTCTTTGCCCAATCTCCAGGCCTCAGCATTTATTTAACCAGACAGCAAACAGGACCAATTAACATTTAGAATGCTTAACACCACTCCATCATTTTCCATTGTATAGTTTGGCTTCTTTGTCGAAAATTAAGTGACCATAGGTGTGTGGGTTTATTTCTGGGTATTTAATTCGCTTCCAATGGTCAACTGGTCTGTTTCTATACCAGTACAACACTGCTTTTATTACTATTGCCGTGTAGTACAGCTTGAAATCTGAGATGGTGATACCTCCAGATGTTGTTATTGTACATGATTGATATAGCTATTCTGGGTCTTTTGTTATTCCATATGAAATTGAGAATTGTTTTTTCCAAGTCTGTAAAGAATTGAGTTGGTATTTGGATAGGAATTGCATTGAATCTATATATTGCTTTTGGTAAAATGGCCATTTTTATTATGTTGATCCTACGTATCCATGAGCATGGGAGATCTTTCCATCTTCTAAAGGCCTCTTCAATTTCTTTCTTCAGGGACTTGAAGTTCTTATCATACAGATCTTTCACTTGCTTGGTTAGAGTTACCCCCATGTATTTTATATTATTTGTGGCTATTGTGAAGGGTATTGATTCCCTTATTTATTTCTCAGCCCATTTATCTTTTGTATAAAGAAGGATTACTGATTTTTTTAATTGATTTTCTATCAGCCACCTTGCTGAAAGAGTTTATCAGCTCTAGGAGTTCTCTGGTAGAATTTTTGGAGTCACTTATGTGTACTATCATATCATCTGCAAATAGGGATACTTTGACTTCTTCCTTTCCAATTTGTATCCCCTTGATCTCCTTTAGTTGTCTTATTGCTCTAGCTAAACTTCAAGTAATATGTTGACGAGATATGGAGAGAGTGGGCAGCCTTGCCTTGTCCCTGATTTTAGAGGAAATGCTTTAAGTTTCTCTCCGTTTAGTTTGATGTTGGCTTTTGGCTTGTTGTAAATTGGCTTTGTTATGTTTAAGTATGGTCCTTGTATGCCTGGTCTCTCCAAGAGTTTTGACATGAAGGAGTGCTGGATTTTGTCAAAAGCTTTTTCAGCGTCCAATGAGATGATCATGTGTTTTTTTTTTTTCTTTCAGCTTGTTTATGTGGTGGATTATGTTGCTGGATTTTTCTAATGTTTAACCACCTCTGCATCCCTGGGATGAAGCCTACTTGATCATTGTGTATGATACTTTTGATGTGATCTTGGATCTGGTTTCCAAATATTTTATTAAGTATTTTTTGCATCCAAGTTCATAAGGGAAATTAGTCTGAAATTTTCTTTCTCCATTTGGGTCTTTGTGAGTTTTAGGTATCAGACTGTGTCCTCATAGCTGACTTCTGTCTTCCGTCTCTGGCACTGGGCTGCAACTCCACTTCTGTAAGTATCTCTTCATTTAAAAAATAATTTTAACTTTTTATCTTTTGAGAGAGGGTCTCACTGTGTAGTACAGGGTGGCCTTGATCCCATGGCAGTCTGTCTGCTTCAGTGCCCTGAGGGATGGGATTAGAGGCACTCACACTGCAGTCCTTTTCATTTGTTAATTTTAGTGTCTCACTGCTTCTCATCATCATCCTTCACTTTGCTACAAAAGAAAGCTTTTTAAGACATAAGTATAGTCAGCTCATATGTAAAGTTCTGACATGGAAGTCCTTGGCCTGGAGAAATATGCATATATTCTTAAACAGTGATTTTTATTTTGAAAAAAATTACATTTCCACCTTATCTAAGAACTTTAAAAAAGTTCTTTGTCTGAGAGAGAGAGAGAGAGAGAGAGAGAGAGAGAGAGAGTGTGTGTGTGTGTGTGTGTGTGTGTGTGTGTGCAGCTTTCCTCCTTGTTTAAGACCAGTGTTCTAGGCAATCAAGACCATAAACTTTCAGAGATTCTCCTCCCATCTTACATAAGAACAAACGGGAATTCACCTACCTACCCACAAGTACATTTGCACATATCCAGATGAAAAAATTACAATTATTGTTAACAGAGAATCATAAGGTCAACTATAATTCCTTACATTGTTTTAAATAAGTATGAATATGTACATGTGTGTGTGTATATAAATAACTTGCCCATGTAAAATATATGCACAGTTATATTTTAAAGGTTATGATTTCTTTTTTTTCAAGTCTTGATTTCTTTACATCCAAATGCTATCCCATAGTGTATATGTACTAGATTTTCTTTATCCAGTCATCAGTTGAAGATAATTCAGTTGTCTCCATTTCTGAGTTATTGTGTATAAAGCAGCAATAAACATGGTTGAACAAATATCTGTGAACCAAGGAATGGTATAGCTGGGCCACATGGGAAACTTATTTAGTTTTTTATATTTTTAAGAGTTCTCCAAACAGATTTCTACTGTGCTTGCAACATTTACAAACAATGAATGAAGGTTCCCTACTCCTCACAACCTTCTCAGCATTTGTTGTCAGTTGTTTTCTTGATCTTATCCATTCATGAGGGTAAGATGCCATCTCAGATGATTCTAATTTGCATTTTTTAACTTGCTAAGAATAATGAACATTTTAATCTATTTCTTAGCTATTTTATTTCTTCTTTTGACAATTCTTTGTTGCGATCCACTGCCCATGATTTGAATGTGATGTTTTCTTTCTTTGACTGTGTCTTAAATTCTTTTTGTATACTGGACATTTATTTTCTGTCAGCAGTGCAGCTGGCAGAGACTGTTCTCTCTATGGGTTTACTATTCACTCAGTTGATAATTTCCTTAGTTGTACATAAGACTTCCAGTCTTATGGAAATCTCTCTTGTCAATTGTTGGCCTTAATTTCTGGGGAAATTCGGAAAGTCCTTTTCTATACATATATCTTGTAAGGATACAACCTATGTTTTCTTCTCACATTTTCAATGTTTCAAGTTTCACATTGAGTTTTTTCATCCATTTGGAGTTGATTTGTGTGCAGGGTGTTAGATATGGTTCTAATTTCATTCTTTCACATGTGGATATTCAGTTTTTCCAATACCACTTGTTGAAAATGCAGTATTTTACCCCAGTATTTAAAACATATTTGGCATCATTGTCAAATATTAGATGGCTGTAGTTATATGTACTCATGTTTGGGGTGTCAGTACCATACTGTTTTTATTACTATAGCTATGTGGTATATCTTGACATCTAGAATAGAAATCCCTCAAGCATTGTTCTTTTTGTTCAAGTTTACTTAAGCTATTTGGAATCTTTTGAAGTTCCAGGTAAATTTTAGTATAGCTTTTTTTTTCTTCTATTTCTGTGAAGAATAAGATGGGGGATTTTATTAGAATTTCATTGAATATATAAGTTGTTTTTTATAGAATGATCATTTCACAATGTTAATTCTCATCCATGATATGGACTATCTTTCCATTTTCTAATGACTTCCTCAATTTCTTTCTTCAGAGATTTAAAGTTTTCATTATAGAGGTATTTCAGCCCTGTGGTTAGGTTATTCCCAGATGGAACTAGAAAATATTATATTGAGTGAGGTGGTCCAAATCCAGAAAGACAAGCTCATCTGTGGTTCCCAGATGGGAGAGATATGAGTATATAGCCTACAGTAACTGCAAAAACCAAGGAAGTAAAAAAGTACCACAGTGGAGGGGGAAAAAGGGCAGGGAGGAGAATGAATGCTAGAGAGGGGAACAGCAGGATGCAAGTGACATGAAGGGGAAATGGAAAACCCAGGGTCAGTTTAAACTTACCATTTAACTATGGAAAGTCACTATAGAAGGAGAGGGAGGGAAGAGGGAAAAGTAATATTAAGAATGCTTGAAAAGCCATAAAATTGTATTTTTATTTATCTAAAATTACATACAAATGTATATGTATACATATATAGATTAAATGAAGTTATACCCTTTGGACTGACAATGCTGCCCTCAAGAGTTAAAGTTAACAAAAACCCAGTTCAGGCATGAGAAACCCCTTTTCAAGTTGTTAGATAAGGGAGTCAAGAAGTCCAGTCAAGTACAATATTCCTGTTGTTCTCGATTACTTCTCAGAGGTTGAAGGCAAGACCCTATTGCTGAAGGGACATGCATTTTAGACACAGAATTCAGAGTATCTGGACTGGATTTGACTGGAAAGCCTCCTCTCTGAGGACTAGCTTTTACAGTGCTGCAATGTACTATGCAAGGCACTAAGAGAGGAAAGCAGCCAATAATCCCACCCAGCTGTGAAGCCTAAAAGCCACAATAATTACTAGCATGGATAGATATCATTAAGGATATGATAGTGGCACTAACATCCTGGTGGTAACAAAAACTCTCTAATTGGACTTAAGTCTTGTTCAACAACGGGAAATCAAACTTGGTATTCCAAACCTAGTCAAAGATCTGTGACCAGGAGGCCATGGATCTTGAAAGATCTTTACTAACCCAGCGTAATTCCTAACAGCATTCTACATACTTATCCCCAAGAAGTCATGGATCTTAAAAAAGAATCTACTAACTCAACTTTACTAACACAGCATAATTCCTAACAGCATTCTACATACTTATCCTCGTGTCTACATCATTGTAGCTCTCACCCTTGCAGAGGAATTTTAATCCAGCAAAATGGCTGCTCTGGCAAGGGATCATACAAAAGACTTTCTAGGTCTATATGATTCAGCCAGAATGCAGACATGCCATAGATTACAATATGATCTGACTAGAATATAAACATAACCTTAGTACACACCTTTAACCCCTAATAATGAAAGTAAAGTTAGTTTATAGAAGGAAGCAGTCATGTTTGAAAGTGACATCTAATTGGGGGACAGACAAAGTAACAAATCAGAGAAAGATTTGACAAAATGAGTCAGAGATAGGATATGCCCAACTCATATGAGAACAGTACAGGAAAGTGACGCTACTTAAGAGCAGAAAGAAAGAGAGGAAAAGGTAGTGTATAGTGTGATGTGTGTATGGCAGTTTTGCAGAAACAGGCTGTAGAGACGCAAGTAAAGACAGAACAAGTTGGACTATTAGAAGGAGCCAGAAAATTAGAACATATTGCCAAAGTTAGTATGAGACCAAGCAGAGCAATTCAGGCAGAAGTGAGGAGAAGCCAGATTGAATCAGTGAACATAGAAGATTAGATTGCATAGAGGCTAGAAGCTTCTGGGCCTATGCCTATGGATAGTTAGAACAGAGAAAGAAACACTCTGGGCTCAGCCAAAGCCATGCATTCTGACTGGATACAGCACTCATCTCATCCTTTCATCAGAGGAAATAAAAGAGACATTTACACACCTCTCATCAAAAAGTTTCTCTTTGTAACAGAAAGCAACCATTACAGAAAACTGCAACTGTTCAAAATGCAGAGAACACCTGATCCTGGGATACACAACCCCAATGAGTACATCTACAATACAACTCCTAGACTTAAGGCTCAGCAACACTGATAAAGAGGAGTTGGAAAGACTGTAAGTCAGATTACCCAGATATCTGATATGAGATTGTGACTCTTAGAAATTACAGGGCTGTCTCACCCCATGATATTAGGGCCTGTACAGGACGTCTGCCACATAAGGAGCTTCTCAAGGAAAAGTGAGTGCACTGCCCTCCAGAACCTCCAGCCTTCACTCCAAAGACACACAGATGAGACAGGGGTGATGTCTAAGCATTTCCCATTTTTTACTACTTCCTTCCCTGGCTTATATACAGAACTAAATGGGTGTTTCTACATGAGGCTACATGGGCCAATCGCATTAAAAGCCATCTCATTACATAACATAGCACACGCCTGATATCATGGTGATCATGCCCTGGTCACAAGTACGGAAGTCTTGCTCACCCAATCAGCTATACCCATGATCGGCCTTCAACTCCACCCTGGCATCTTCTGGCCAGCACCATCTTAGATATCTCTCACAATTTACTTTCATTTTCCCCGCAATGGGGCATTTCTCATAAGCCTCCATTTCCTGGGTCCCCACACCATGACAGATCAACAATACGGTTTACAGAACAAGACCTGAACAAGGAGAATACCAATAGACATACTAAAGAGGAAGGGGGAAGTCTCAGGGGGCTCTCCCTTAAAGAACTATAGGCAAATGAGGAACAGTGAAGGCAGAGAATTAGTTTTCCCCAAAGGTCTGCACTCTATTTGGTTATCCAATATCAAGTAACTAGTCAAGTTCTGAAATATTTTATGTACAAGAAATGCTAAACAGATTCAACATGTTATATTTATACATATACACCCATTAAAGAAAAATGGGCCATGAATTTAAGAGAGAGTGAGGAGGTGGGGGCATGGGAAGAATTGGAAGGAGAAAAATGAAAGTGAGTGATGATATAATTATATTTTAGTTAAAAAAAAAAAGAAAACAAACTTTAAAATATGGGTTGTGAATTTTAGAGTTACTATAACACCATTAAGCATTTCCAAACAGGTAAAAATGTACAGCACAATTTAAAAAAATGTTAAAAATAGACAATAGAGTTAAACAGACATTTCTCAAAAGAAGACATAAAAATGACCAATAGATTTCTCTAAAAGTTGTTGATCATCAGGGAAATGCAAATGAAAGCCACAGTGAGATGTCATTTTACCCCAAGAATGGGTGTTATCAAAAAAGATAAGACTGGTGACGATATAACAAACACTAGGAGCTGTTACAGAACACAGTTTACATAAGCAAGACACTATACAAAACAGTTTTAAGGTCTGAAAAGAATAAAAAATGGAGTTAGTATAAGACCTAGAAGTTTCACTACTGGATATTTAAGAGGGAGAAGGGCCAAGTGTAACACTACTTAAATACAAGAGATGGAAGCAGCAGAAGTACCCAACAAGTGATGAATGCTAAAGAAAATGCTGAATAATATATTTCGTTATACACAATGGAGTGTTATTCACCCATGAAAGGAATGAAAGTCTTCTTGCAACAGATAGATTTGGAGATCATTATGTGAAGTGGAATGAGCCAAACACATAAGGACAGGCAATGCACTACCTTGTTTGTGGAATACAAAACACTGGCTTGAAAAACGAAGAGTAGAACATTGGTTACCAAACATAGGAGTGGTCAATGGATGTTAGACTATGGTTAGATAGAAGTAAGATGTTCTGGTGTGCTATTGCTTGGTAGGGTGACTGAAGATAATAATTTCATATTGTGTGTTTCAAAAAACTAGAAGAAAAGGTCTTGAATATTTTCATCATACACATTTGGGGTATGTTCAATTTGATTTAAGCATCACTCAGTATCTATGTCTGTTAAAACACCACACTACACATTTATATGAAAAAAATGTATATTTCTGTACATTGGCTAAAATAAGTTTAATTTATTAAGTATATTTCTTCTAGATCTCTTGAATGCAATGACAATCTGGGTCTTTTCACTGGACTTTAATAACATGAGGTAAGTCTTTGTGCAAATGGAGTAAAAGTGTGACTAATTTGCATGATATGATTGTTGTCTGGAATATAAATTATGCAGATAAATGAAGGTGATAAATCAGACAGTGTATTTGGTGTGTTTATTGAAGTTTAATACAAATAATTAAGTTGTACTGCTTCTAATAATCCTATCACCCATGTGGTGCTGATTAATGTTCACACAGCTTTTGAAATTATATCAACTAGTCAGTTATTTGTAGGTTGAAAGCAAGGCAAATAAGGACAGGAAGATGGCTTCTTATGAGATCATGATTTTTATATACACTGGGATATCATACTCAGTCCACTAACATCTACAACTATATATGTGCCAATAATTTTTTTAAAACTCTATTTCTTGTTTGGATCTGAACAAAAGTGTATTACTTTTCTTCCAACTTTGCCACAATGGTTAATTCAATGTGTGGGTTTGTGTGCATGCGTGTTTGTGTGTGTGTGTGTGTGTGTGTGTATGTGTGATACCACCGATCTTCTAATATTTTAAACAGGAAAAATGTGTGTAGCTTGAAGAATTTAATGACAGTAAGACTGTGATCACCCTAAAAGTGAGACTAAAGGAGATGCTCACCAGTTAATCAAGAATATAGAAAAGAATCTCAGCACTTAAGTTATTTTATGTTTTTTTTTTTTTAGAGGATAAGTAGCTCTATGGCCCAGCATGATGAGATGGTGAGATGGTTCGGTGTGTTGAACATTGAACAGCATCCTATTCCTCACAAAAGATAGATCTACCTCAAATGGCAAAAGATGTGATTGAGAATGTCTTTCAAAATGTTTACTTTTATAATTTTAGTTTTTGTGTATTTGTATTCCTATGTATATTTATATCACATGTACAAGTGCTTGCAGAAGTCAGAAAAAGGAGTCAGATCCCTGGAGATGGAAGTTGTAACAGGTAGTTGTAAACTACCCAATGCAGGTTCTGAGAATCAAAGTCGGGTCCTCTGGGAAACCAGCAGGCACTCTTAACTGCTAAGCCATATGTTCTAGTTTTCTTTGGGTAACTATGATAAACATCATGAACAAAAGAAACTTGGGGAGAAAAGAGTTAATTTCAACTTACACTTCCAGGTAACAGTCTATCACCAAGCAAAGTCAGGGCAGGAACTCAAGGCAAGAACTGAAGCAGAGACCATGGAGGATTCACTTGCTTTCTAATACATTCCTGGCCCTCCTGCCCAAGGAGAGTGCCACTCGGAGTGGACAGCCCCCCCCCATCCAACCAATAATCATTTAAGGTAATCTCTCACAGGCTATGCCCAAGGCCAATCTGATCTGGGAAGTTATTCAGTTGAGTTTTCTCTTTCAAAGTAACTCTATGTTTGCACCAAGTTGACCATAAAATCTAACCAGGACACTGTCTCTCCAATTGCTGAATGAAAATCCTAAGAGGTGCCATTTATTATTCATCATCTATATGGATCCCAAATGCTATCATGAATCCTCATGAGACAGGCGATGAGAGATCTGAGTTCAGGGCAAAGGCTTTTTTTGACAGTGATTTCAAACCTATGGCCTCTAGAACTCTGAAGACTCATCAAGAATGTGGCAACATGTTATGGTGGCCCAGGGAGAAGAATACAGCCAATTATTTCATTGTATCCAAAGTATTCCAGAAGATTTTATCTTCTGGAAATTCTTTTCTGTATCTAATCAAAGTTTTCCTATATTGTGATTGCCTGAACCATCAACCTTTTAGATTAGAAGGGATCTTGCAAGATGAGCAGCCCAACTTCTCTCCAATATTTGTAAGTATCAGAGATATTAACCCATTTGTGTCACTGCAAATTTTATAGTGTGCCACTTAGAAGCAGAATCAGAACAGCCTCTAAAAACCAGCTCTGTCCTCAGAAGCCACAACCCAGCCTCTACACCAAATTTCCTACGTCATATCTACTATTTTCTCTGTCTGCTTTTATACTTTGGTCATTCACAGAAATCAGTGTATTAAGTTTGATCTCCCTATTAAAAAAAAAAATCCCAAAACAGAACTGAAATAGGAAATCATTAAGTAGGTGTTTCTGTTATTTATTTATTTATTTATTTATTCAAGTTATATTCCCATCACGCTCCTCCATTAAGTAGGGTTTTAATTTTACCTTTACTTTATATAAATTTTTATTTTCCAAGATTGTCTGAAATGCCCAACTCTATCGGTGTTGTATAGTGTGGATATTTTTATGAGTCTTTCATCCATTGTACTAAACTCAACTTGTTGATTTTTATCCAGTGGTAGGAATTCTGCTCTTTAGGAAAGAAGCTACATTTCAAGAGTATCCTTCCCATGCTGATGTTGGTGACATTAGAACAAAGCACTTCTGACTCCATGCTGAAGGAATCCAGGCTTTAAAAAGTCTCCAGGAGGAGATTTGATAGTCTGACTCCTCAATTCTTCACTCACTCTCTATTCTATAAAGACATTTTGGTTGCAAAATCGACGGATTAAAATGCAAATCCCATGTGAATCCTTGTGAGTCTGGTTTAGCTCACTCAGGATGAACTTCTCTAGTTCCATCCATTTGGCTACAAATTGCATGATTTTGTTATTTCTGATGGCCAAGTAGTATTCCATTGTGTAGATGTACCACAGTTTTTTTATCCATTCCTCAGCTGAGGGACATCTGGGTTGTTTCCAGTTTCTAGCTATTACAAATAAGGCTGCTATGAATATAGATGAGGAAACGTCCTTGTGGTTTGGTGAGAAATCATTTGGATGTATACCCAGAAGTGGTATGGCTGGGTCTTGAGGTAGAGCTATTCCAAGTTTTCTAAGATATCGCCAGACTGATTTCCATAATGGTTGTACAAGCTTGTACTCCCATCAGCAATGGAGGAGTGTTCCCCTTTCTCCACAACCTCTCCAGCATGTGCTGTCATTTGAGTTTTTGATCTTAGCCATTTTGACAGGTGTGAGATGGAATCTCAGAGTCGTCTTGAGTTGCATTTCTCTGATGATTAAGGATGCTGAACACTTCTTCAAGTGTCTCTCAGCCATTAGGGATTCCTCCTTTGTGAATTCTCTGTTTAGTTCTGTTCCCCATTTAAGGATTCACATGGCATCTATTCACTTATAATCGGATTTTAGCCGTATAGTACAGGATAACTATAATACAGCCAATACACCAAAGAGAACAGGAACATAGACTTTGTTACCTGTCAATGAGACACTTTGCCTTAGTAGGGCTGCTTTGTAGGCCCCCAGTGTATGAGGAGGCCCTTGGCCCTCATACAACTGCTGAACTGGGGTGGGGGACTGATATGTAGGGACACTCCACGCTAGAGAAGTGGGATGGAAGGGATGGGGGTAGAGGGTGGGAGGGCAGAACTGGGAAGGGTTGAAAGAGAGTACTGTGATGAGATGTAACCTGAAGTAATAAACATAAAAAATGCAAATCCCAGGGCTAAGACTAATAGTTGATTAAGTAAATGTTGTCTCACTTAGGTTTTATCACACTCTATTGGTGTGATAAAACACACTAACCAAAGGCAACTTGGGGAGGAAAGGGTTTTTTGTTTGTTTGTTTGCTTGCTTGCTTTTTGTTTTTTTTATCTTACAGCTGGTCCATCATCCAGGGAACTCATGGCAGGAACTCAAGACATGAGCTTAGAGGCAGAAACTGAAGCAGAAGCCAGGGAGGAACATGTATTCTCTAATGGCTTGTTCAGCCAGCTTTCCTTTACCATCCAGGATCAGAACCTGCCCAAGGATGGCACTACATCAACCCTGAATCAAGAAAATGTCCTACAGACTTGTCTACAAGCCAATCTTATGGAGGCATTTTCTCAATTAAAGTTACTTCTTCCAAGACATACTTAAGTTTTAAGTTGGAAAAACCCAACCAACACAGTATTATTATCAGTATGTTCTTCCAAGTGAGGTTCTTATGGAATTTGTGGTCAATCATATTCCAATATCTTGTAATATATAAAATGAAGTAGATATATCTATATTGATTTGTTAAAGTTCACCAGCGTATTTCTTTTTTAACAGTAAATTATTTATTTACTTATTTGTTTCTATACTCCTTTTTAACATTTATTTGCTAATTCAAGTTACATCTTGATCATAGCCCTCTCCCCTCCCCTCCCAGTCTCACCCTTCCACCCTCCACCCTCTTTTCCTCCTATCCTTCTCCTCTGGTGACAGGAGCTCCCACATATCAGCCCCCCTCAGCTCATGAGTCACATGAGAGCTAAGAGCTTCCTCTTGCTCTGGAGTCTGACATAGAGGCTCAGCTAGGGTAAAGTGTCCCACTAACAGGTAACAAATCCATGACTGAGACCACTCCTCCACTACTTACCAAGGGATCTATATGAAGACCAAATTGCCTGTCATCTATATTTGTTTAGGGGGGTCTAGATCTAGTTTAAGTTATTTTTTCTTCTTTTTTTTTTTTTTTTTTTGGTTAGCATTTCAGTCTCTATAAGCCTCTAGGGGCCTAGGTTAGTTGGTTCTGTTGATCTTCATGTGTTGATCTTGACCCCTCTGGGTCTCTCTATTCCTCCTCCCTCTCTTATATAGGGCTCCTAGAGCTCCACCTAATGTTTGACTGTGTGTCTCAGCATCTGTTTTGATTGGCTGCTGGCTGGAACTTCTTGTAGGATAGTAATGCTAGGTTCCTGTTCCTTTGGGTCTGTGGGTTGTAGGATAGTTATCCTGTACTTTATGGCTAACATCCAGTTATAAATGAATACATGTCATGTGTATCTTGCTGGGTCTGGGTTAGCTCACTCAGGATGATCTTTTCTAGTTCCATCCATTTGGTTGCAAATTGCATGATTTCCTTGTTTCTGATACCTGAGTAGTATTCCATTGTGTAAATGTACCACAGGTTTTTTGTTTGTTTGTTTTTATCCAAACTTCAGTTGAAGGACATCTGGGTTGTTTCTGTTTTCTAGCTATTACACATAAAACTGCTATGAACATACTTGAGGAGATGTCCTTGTGATTTGGCGAGGAATATTTTGGATATATGCCCAGGAGTTACAGTATGGCTGGGTCTTGAGGTACAGTTTTCCAAGTTTTCTAAGATATTGCCAGAATGATTTCCACAGTGGTTGTGCAAGTTTGCACTCCCACCAGCAATGAAGGAGAGTTCCCCTTTCTCTACATCCATGCCAGCATGTGCTGTCACTTGAGTTTTGATCTTAGCCATTCTGACAGGTGTGAGATGGAATCTCAGAGTCATTTTGAGTTGCATTTTCCTGATGACTAAGGATATTGAACATTTCTTCAAAAGTCTCTTGGCCATTAGAGATTCCTCTTTTGTGAATTCTCAGCTTAGTGCTGTACCCCATTTTTTAAATAATTTATTTTTTATTTCTTCAAGTTACATCTCAATCACAATCCCCTCCCTACTCCCCCTTCCAGTCCCACCCTCTTCCCCCTCAACCCCCCATCCTCTTCCCTTTTTTTAAGTTTAAGGTATATCTTTCTCCCCAACAGCTCCCCCTTTCAGTCCAACAAATGGTTCTTTCTCTTATAACAATAAATACAATACAAAACAACAGAAATAAATAGGCCACAATTATGAGAGTTGTATGGCTTAGCATACATTCCCAATGTCCAGTCCATATGTATTTGGCACCTGACTTTAACATTCTACTATCTAACCATCTCCATGAGTTTAAAGTTCTATATCTAACTCAGATTTCATACTAACTTGCCTCACAATTTTAAAAAACATCTTCTTAGATCCAGAACACCCTCTTGACTCCTAAACAACTCAAAATTTAACTATGAGACTCTAGCTATCTATTCTTCAACCACCTCAGAGACCTGAGAGGGATAAATATATCTGATTATATAGGAAGTGCAGGGCCCACAGCTTCCAAAACTAAGAAATGACATACCAGTGGCTGCCTGGACAGTTCCCATTTTCTCTCCATACATTGCAGCATCAATCTTCAGCCTTTGGCCCCATTTCTCTGACAGACATTGATTGTAGAGCGGGAATTATGAAGGGCTTGTCTACCCTGTCTTGGCAGAGGTAGCCTGTCGACTTACCTGGTTCCAAGTTTTGTCCTTTTTGGACAGCATTCTGTCTACAGTTTTTGATTGGGTTATTTGGTTTCTTGAGTTCTTTATATATTTTGGATATTAGCCCTCTGTTGGAGGTGGGGTTGGTGATGATCTTTTCCCAATCTGTAGACTGCTATTTTGTTCTAATGACAGTGTCCTTTGCTGTGCAGGAGCTTTTCAATTTCATAAGGTCCTATTTATTTATTGTTGGTCTTAGAGGATGAACTATTGGTGTTCTGTTCAGGAAGCTGTCACCTGTGCCAATGAGTTTGTGGCTTTTCCCCACTTTCTCTTCTATTAGATTTAGTGTGTCCAGTTTATGATTAGGTTTTTGATCCACTTGGACATAAGTTTTATGCAGGGTGATAAATATGGCTCTATTTGTATTCTTCTACATGTTGAAATCCAGTTAGACCACCACCATTTGTTGAAGCTAGTTTCCTTTTTCCATTGTACGGTTTTGGCTTCTTTGTCAAAAATTAAGTGACCACAGGTGTGTGGGTTTATTTCTGAGCCTTTGATTCAATTCCATTGATCCACTGCGCTGTTTCTATGTCATCACCATGGTGTTTTTATTCCTATTGCTCTGTAGTACAGCTTGAGGTCAGGGATGGTGATACAGCCACATGTTCTGTTATTGTACATGATTGATTTAGCTATTCTTTTTTCTTCCTTATGAAGTTGAGAATTTTTCTCTCAAAGTCTGTAAAGAATTGTGTTGGTACTTTGATTGGAATTGCATTAAATCTGTACATTGATTTTGGTAGGATGGGCACTTTTATTATGTTGATCCTACCTATCCACAAGCATGGGAGATCTTTCCATCTTCTGATATTCTCTTCAATTTATTTCTTCAGGTACTTGAAGTTCTTGTCATACAGGACTTTCACTTGCTTGGTTAGAGTTACCTCCAGGTATTTTATATTAGTTGTGGCTATTGTGAAGGGTGTTATTTCCCTAATTTCTTTCTTGGCCCATTTATCTTTTGTGTAAAGATGGGCTACTGATTTTTTGAGTTAATTTTGTAATCAGCCACATTGCTGAAGGACATTATCAGCATTAGGAGTTCTCTGATGGAATTTTTGGGGTCATTTATGTATACTATCATATCATCTGCAAATAGAGATACTTTGATTTCTTCTTTTCCAATTTGTATCCGCTTGATCTCCTTTAAGTTGTCTTATTGCTCTGACTAGAACTTCAAGTACTGTGTTGAAGAGATATGAAGAGAGCCTGCAGCCTTGCCTTGTCTCTGATTTTAGTGGAAATACTTTAAGTTTCTCTCCATTTAATATGATGCTGGCTACTGGCTTTCTGTGTATTTCCTGTATTATGTTTAGATATGGTCCTTGTACACCATATCTCTCTAAGACTTTTAACATGAAGGAGTGTTAGATTTTGTCAATTGCTTTTTCCACATCTAGTGAGATGATCATGTGTTTTTTTTTTTTTTTTCCTTTCAGCTTGTTTATATGGTGGTTTACGTTGATGGATTTTCATATGTTGAACCACCCCTGCATCCCTGGGATGAAGCCTACTTGATCAACATCATGGTATATGATACTTTTGATGTGTTCTTGGATTCAGTTTGTCAGTATTTTATTGAATATTTTTGTGTCTATGTTCATAAGGGAGATTGTTCTGAAATTTTCTTTGTTGGGTCTTTATGTGGTTAAAATATCAGGATGATTGTTGCCTCATAGAATGATTTTAGCAGTGTTCCTTCCGTTTCTATTTTATGGAAGAGTTTGTATTGGTATTAGCTCTTCTTTGAAGGTCTGGTAGAATTCTGTGCTGAAACCATTTGGCCCTGGGCTTTTTTTTTTTTTTCTTTAGTGGCTATAGGATTGTTTAAATTACCTGATCTTGATTTAACATTGATATGTGAAATCTATCAAGGAAATTGTCCATTTTGCTTAGGTTTTCCAATTTTGTAGAGTACAAGCTTTTGAAGTAAGATCTAATGATTGGTCGGGAGTGGTGGCACATGCCTTTAATCCCAGCACTTGGGAGGCAGAGACAGGCCGATCTCTGTGAGTTCAAGGCAAGCTTGGTCTACAAAGTGGGTCCAGAACAGCCAAAGGATACACAAAGAAACCCTGTCTCGAAAAACAAAACAAACAAACAAGCAAAAAGATCTAATGATTGTTTGAATTTACTTGGGGTCTGTTATTTCCCTGTTTTCATTTCTGATTTTGTTGATTAGGATATTTTCCCTCTGCCTTTTAGTTAGTAGCTAAGGGTTTGTCTACTTTGTTGATTTTCTAAAAGAAATTGATTTCGATGATTCTTTGTATTGTTCTCTTTGTTTCTAAGTTATTGATTTCAGCCCTGAGCTTGACAATTTCCTGCCATCTGCTCCTTTTGGGAGTGTTTGCTTCTTTTTTTTCTAGAGTTTTCAATTGTGCTGTTATGTTGCTAGTTTGAGCTATCTCCAGTTTCTTTTTAAAGGCACTTATTGCTATGAACTTTCCTGTTAGCACTGCTTTCATTGTATCCCATAAGTTTGGGGATGTTGTGCCTTTGTTTTCATTGAATTTTAGGAAGTCTTTCATTTCCTTCTTTATTTGTTCCCTTACCCAGTGGATATTGAGTAGTGAGCTGTTCAGTTTCGATGATGAGTAGACTTTTTGTTAATTCTGTTGTTGAGGTCAGCTCAACAACATGATGATCTGATAAAATACAACGGGTTATTCCAAATCTCTTGTATTGGTTGAGGCTTGCTTTGTGATCAACTATATGGTCAATTTTGGAGAAGGTTCCATGAGGTTACCAGCTTATTTCTTGATTTTGCTTTTATTCTTATTTCTTACATCTTTAGAATAACTTTCTCTCATTCCATTGTCCTTTTTTGTATTATTTATTTTTATGTGCATTGGTGTTTTGCCTGCTTGTTTATCTGTGCACCACATATATACCTGGTGCCCACAGAGGCCAAAAGGCTGGAAAAGGGCATCAGATCTTTGGGTAGTATAGTTATAGATGTTTATGAGAGGTCGTGTGGACACTGGGAATCAAAATGCAATGGTTGTTTTTCCAGAGGACTGAGGTTTAATTCCCACTATCCACATCGTGTCTTGTATCTGTCTCTAACTCTAGTTCCAGGGGATCCAATGTCCTTTTCTTGCCTCCATGAACACTTCATGCACATGGTACACAGAGATATATGCAGACAAAACACCAGTACACATAAAAAATAAAATAATATTTCTTTGTTGAGTTCTGAAAGCTATATGGAAGATGTATAAATCACAATATGTTCTACTTCTAGGGATTTATTAAGGTTTAATAAGCTTTCTTTTTGTATAAGAAAAGTGAATTAAATGGGTAGTAGACATCATTGTATGATGAGCTTTGGATAAATAATTTAAACCTTAATTAGGGGCTTTAATGGTTAAAGGAGAGAAATATTTCTACAGAAGAAATTAGTCAAATGCCCAAAAAGAAATTTGATTCAGACTTTAAAACACAGCCTTATTATTATTAATTTTTTTGCTATATGAGATAGAGTAAGTCTTTAAGATAAGTAGAAACTAGAAAAATAAAAGAATTGAAGATTTGATTAAAACTGTAGAAATTATAATTGTAGGTTTTACTATAGTGTTGGTTCTTAGGCACTGTAGAACTTCACTCTAGTCTGATAACTGTGGACTTCTGATTAGGGAACAGAAACCATAGATGGCTTGATAGAATTCTGCTAGATCTACAAATGTTTGAAAAATACTAGAGTTTTGATTTTTTGATAGATGAGAGTATTCATATGTATGAAAATGTATTATTTCTGAGGAAAAGATTCAAAACATATTTTAGACCCTGAGACTTCTAAGAAACCTTGCCAAGCACACAAATATTAGAAAGCCTGAAACTGTGCAGCTTGTAGGGTGAGCAGTTTGGCCTGAAACTGTTCAGCTTGTAGGGTTAGCAGTTTGGGAGGATCATAAACGGTCACTTCTCAGAGCTTGTGAAGTGGGTTTGTCCAGGCAACAGAACAGTATTTAATTATCCTTCATTAAGATTTTATTTGATGGAAATTATAACAAGGAGATCTATATAGAACAAAACAATATAATTTATCAGTGTGTAAAAACCTGCACTAATAGGGCTATCATTTGGTCACCCCTTACTTATTAATCAATAGGACCCTTGCCATCAACCTCTTGAATGCTCCCTTTACCTCTTTGTTCCTAAGTGTGTAGATGAGAGGGTTCAGCATGGGTGTGATGATCCCATAAAAAAGGGACACCATTTTCCCCCTGTCCTTGGAGGCAGGGAATGGTGGCTGTAGATACATGTAAATGGCAGTGCCATAAAAAAGTATCACCACAATCAGGTGGGAGCCACAAGTTCCAAATGCCTTTCGTCGACCATCAGCTGACCTTATTCTCAACACTGCTTGGACAATAAAAGCATATGATATGAGGATGAGAGTCACGGGTATTAAAAGGAAGACAACACTTATGAAAAATTGTTCAGCTTCAATTGCTGTCGTATCCATACAGGACAACTTGAGCAGAGCAGGGATCTCACAGAGGAAATGGTCCAGTTCTTTGTGACCACACAGTGGCATCTGAAGGGTCCATGTGGACTGCAATATTGAGTTGCTGAAGCCACTGATCCAACATACAGCTGCCAACTGGAGGCAGCACCTTTGGTGCATGATGACTGAGTAGCGGAGAGGCCAACAGATGGCTACAAATCTATCAAAGGACATGACACCCAACAGAAAACATTCCGTGCAACCCAAGGCCAGGAAAATGAAAAGCTGAGCCACACAGCCGCCATAGCTGATCACCTTCCTGATGCTGCATATGTTGATGAGCATCTGTGGAACTGTGCTTGTGGTATAACACAGGTCCAGCATGGACAGGTTACTGAGGAAAAAGTACATGGGGGTGTGGAGTTTGGAATCCAGGTGGTATACAAGAATGATCATCATATTTCCAAAGATGGTCAGGATATAGGACACTAGAAACACCACAAAGAGTGGCAGCTCCAGCCATGGCCGATCTGAAAACCCTAAGAGAATGAACTCCCATGTTAAGCTCTCATTCCCCAGACTCATGTTAAAAAGCACTGCTTCAGGGCCCCTGGAACACAAAGGGTTAGTAAGTCAGTGAACATGTTATTTTGACGTGTCAATTTGTTATGATGTGATGATGCTGGAGAGTTCCATGCATTCACAAACTGATCCTGTTTGTCTGAAAATGTTTTGACAAAAGTCTACGTGTCTGTCAAACCTTTCAGAGCTATTTATGGATTCCTAAGAGTTTTACCAAAGTGACTTCAAGGTCAGAGCACCGTATCAGTTTCCACAGTCTCAGAGCTTCTCTTTGGTGTTTGCTGTTCTGTGGCTGGGTCCTTCTCAGGTCTTTGTGTCCATGTATCTGCTACTGGGGATACAGATATTGCACCTGTTATTTGAGTGCAACATAATTTCTTCCCAGAATCAGTGAGAGTCTCTTGCTGTAGACATTTGTCAAAATAATTTAAACCACATTTCCCCACTATCCCTGCCCTTCCCTCAAATAAGTCCAGATATTATAGCATCAGTAAATCCAGATATTATAGCATCTATCAGTAAGTTTTCAGACACAGTTTCAACAGACTTATCTTATTATTCTTATGTGGCAGAATCTACACAAGACTGTTTGCTCATATGATATCTGAGGCTGGCAGGCCTCAGGCCTGGCTCATTCACACCCATCACCCTTGTGTAATGAGTGTCATTGCTCTGAGAATGCCTCTTGTTCTCTGATCTCCAGGCTTCTCATTTGTAAGGTAAAGATCACAATGAATTTTCTGACCTGTTGACAATCTCAAGTGCATCCCACTGAGCCTGACTCTGGGTGGGAACAGAGGAATGTGAATTAAAGCAGCCACTGACATACAATGACTGAGGTGCTCAGGAGGTCCACTTGGAGCTTGTACAGTGTTCACTTTCCTAGGGCTCAGCAGTGAAAGTGGTTGTGTTACAGCAGTGAGCTTCAATCCCAGGGGCCTAGGAAATACATCCTAAACATGGGTGTTGTCTTCTTTGTCAACTGTTTGTCAGTGCCTGGTCCCCAGGAGCACAGACGCTCAGCAGTTCTGTCAGAGTGCTGGATGCTTTGGGTAGAGGTGAGTCAGGACCCTAAGTATTTTGGAAGTAGTCATACAGCAACTCCAACATCTATTGAGTATACATCCCAAAGAGATCTCTAGAAGAAACTAACTTCTAAATTTTATTTTATCAATATAAGAATGTATTTTTCAATTTTGTCTATATTCATTAAAATATTAGCAATGAATATTTAATTTTTTCCACTCTTTCTAAAACATCTATTCCCTCTCATCTGTTAGGTATTCATAAAAATAATACATGAAATAATGCTTCAATGTTGTTTTTGTGTGTACTTGTTGGTGTGATGCTGATGTTTGCTAATTTATACACATGCATGCTACAGAACATACATAAATGTCAGAGGGAACCCTCGACTGCTATTTCCTTTTACCTTGCTTAAGACAGAATTTCTCTTTTGTTGGCTGTGTTGCATATGGCAGGCAAGCTGTACTGGAGACTGAGGTGATTCTCCCCTGTCTCTCACCTTTCTAGAATCACTGGGGTTCCAAAGAGCACCAAGTTCTCAAACGAATGTGAGTTCTGTGGTTTTGAACTTACATCCTCAAATTTGTGTGTTAAGGAGTTTATCTGCTGAGCCATTTTCTCAGTACCTTGGCATATTATTATTATTATTATTATTATTTGGAGATGTGGTCTCATGTATCCCAACCAGGTCTCAAACTCATTCACACTTACTTTCCTGTGACCTCTTGTTATTTTAGGCTTTCTCAAATCACCTGATGTCCTTATGAGAGGGTCTTTCAGATATAACCTTCTTCTGTAGTATGTAGATAAACCGTAGACGTCTTTCCCCACACAGAGCTAATAAGGAAAGGTTTTATATAAAGTTTCTCGTTAGAAAAGATGAACCCTGAAGGCAGACACTTGGGTTTATAAGCTCCTCTAGATTAGGTTGCTTTCCTAAGAACCCAGATCTGCTTGAGTAGCAAACAGAAGTAAATGCTGAGCTACTGTGAAGCCCATGGTCCCCACTGATATCACAAACATATTCTAATGCTCCAACTCTATTTTGAGTTTATCTGGTAATTTCTTATAAATTGTACTTACCTCTATTTTAACTCTGACAGTCAAAAAAATTGTTTTGACTTCCAAAAAAATCCGATGCTCAAACAGAAACTAATTTAAAATGCACAAGTATAATGCCATTTCCGTACACTACTTAGTTGTATTGTTCAGGTGAAGTGAGTTAAATTCTTTAGTTCGGATGGGAGTCCTAGGCTCTCCAGTCAGAGTGAACTGGATGGTGAGAAGGACACATGGCTCATGGCCAGGAACTGTGGCACTGGAGTTGTGTTGATTACACTTCAGTAAGCTAATCACTAGTTTTTAAGGAGATTTTCTTTTCTTATTGATTGTGCAAAAATGGGGAAATATACATTTTCAGCCAATGCTGTTTTGGCCTCTGGCAAAAATCTGAACACTGTTCTTTCCTTTATACTATCCATTAGGGGACAGCCAACTGCCCGATCCAATGGGAGACAGGGAGGAGATCTAAGAAGTGTCACTCTTTCATTGGTGTTTGGCTCAAGATAAGCCTTTCTCCAGAGACCAAATCCTTAACTTTCTAACTGAATTTTGTGCTCAACAGGGATTTATTTACACTTGTAGATTTTTATTCAATGAGTTCTCTAAAGTCATTGGAGTACTTTTTGTTTCTATTTTTTCTCCCTTATTTCGTTTTCTTCATTTCTTTTTTTGAAACAGTGTCTGGAGATATATCCCAGGCTGTCCTCAAACTCAAGATCCTCCTGCCTCAGTCTTCCAAGTGTTGAGATGACAGGTCTTTGTCACCACATCTAGCCAATAGTCAGTTCTATTAGAAAGAAGAAAACTAATTTCATGTACCCTAAGATGCCATCTAAAATCATGCTTTCATACCTTTGATTTCCATATCAGGAAAGAGACTTCTTTTTAACTTATGTTTTTAAATTGTTTATTAACTTTGTCTATACATATTTCATATAAAAAACTTTTGAAACTTATATATCTATATCCAATATATCCAAATATCTTTTCTTTCATTGGTTCACTATCTCTACATGAAGTTACTTTTAGCAAAGAATTATATATGGCCCCTTAAATTACTATGTTTAAAATCTATCTGCAACACAGAATTTAGCTCAACCAGAATACACTGCATTTGTATTTTCATTTTTATGATGTGCAGGTTCACTTCAATTTGTTTTTCAGATGGATAGATTTAGAAGGCATGGTTACAATTGTAAAACAAACAAACAAAAACAAAAAAAAACAAACAAAAAAACCCTACACTTTTCACAAATTTGGACAGAAAAAATCCAATAAATTACTACACACACAAACACACACATGCACACATGCACACATACACACACAATGAAATGCCAAACTCATGTAGCATGCCCAGGATTGAGAAGAGGAACCCCAAATAATTTTCTTGATAAATTCAATTATCGAGGAAATTTATATTAAAGAAATGATAAAAACCTCTGTATTCTTATCAGGTTTTAGAAGGTGAAGTTAGTGTTGTAGGCTCTCTGAAGAGATATAAGAAAATGATTCCTTTTATTTATTTTTTCTCACTTGTATTAGTTTGTTTGAAAATTTCATCCAATGTATTTTGTTCATATTTACCCCGCCCCCAACTCCTGTCAGATCCACGCTCCCTTTCTAATGCACTCAACTGCATCCTCTCATTTTATTTAAACCTATCAAGTCCAACTTGTGCTGCCTGTATATTCTTGGATGTGTGGCCCTCACAGGCAGGTGCTCAACTCACAAGAGGGTACATCTGTAAAGAAAACCGACTGTCCCTCTTGCAGAAGCTCTCATTTGCTAATAGATCTTTAGCTAGGGATGGGACTTAGTGCCTGCCTTCCTTCCCCAAGGTGGAATTTTATGTGGCTTAAGTTTATGCACGTTGTCTCAATCAGCATGAATTCATAGGTAAAACTCTTCTTCTACGTACACAAAACACTATTTCTTCTCATTCTTATAATATTCCAGTCTCCTCTTCTTCAGTGACTTCTGAGCCTTGGACAGATGAGGTGTGATGTAGATGTTCCAATTAGGGCTGAACATTCTGCAATCTCTAATTTTTTGGTGCCCTGACCAGTTGTGAGTCTCTATGTTAGTCCCCAGCTACTTTAAAAAAAAAAAAAAAGAGGTTTTTTTCTGAGGAGGATAGAGAAATACACCATTCTACAGGTATAATGATAAGTCATTAGGAGTTGGTTAATGCCATGCCCATTTAGATGGGTAATCAAAAGTTCTTCTCTAGGACCTAGGACCTGGTTTTTTGGCCCTGATAACAGTGCCAGATATGGGTTTCAACTTGTGGAACAGACTTGAAATCTAATCAGAAAGTTGTTGATCACTATCATGATAATTATGCTACTATTGCACACATAGGCATGTCTTGCCTGGCCAGTCATTGTTTTACCTTTCCGAGTTCACAGCTGGGTAAGAGTAATGATTACTTTTTTCTTCTTGTAGTGTGCATAGCACCTTCTAGAACTATGAAGCCTAGCCAATAGAGGTGAGTCTTCTAGGTAAATACTAGCTTGATTTCTCAGTGCTTTATGACTCGAGTATGTGATATCTTTAGAAATAGGGTCCTTCTATCAAGTTTTGAGTAACTAAGAGCATTGATAATAGCTCTTGTTTTTTTTTTTATTGTGTGTGTGTGGGGGGGGGATTTATAGGACCTCATTGCCCAACAACTCAAAAAGAGGTAACCCATTCTTGCCACTGTGGTGTCTAATAGGGGCATTGTTGCCTTGTTATAGAGAACTCTGTTTAACTCTGTTATATAAAACTTTGTTTTATGTACTCTATATATACGTATGTGTATATTTGAGAAAGCTTCTGAAGGTTTCCATGACTTTTTAAAAATATCTTTTGTGTTAGTTCCCCAAATTCCATCCTCTACCTTGCCCTCTTACCTTGTCCTTAACCCTTCCTGTACCATTATTCACCTCTACTCCTTTATGCTTTCTATTTTCTTTCCCTTGAAATCCACCCTCCCTTGGTCCCTTATTAATCTCTTGGTCTTTATGGATATTCCCAATGGAGCAACACATACTTGAGGATTCAAAGCTAAAATCTATAAATGAAAGCATATGACTGTGTGTGTGTGTTTGTGGGGGGGGTGGGGGTGTATGGGTTATTTCATTCAGAGTGATTATTTCCAGCTTCATCATTTACATGTGAAATTCATAATTTCTTAAGAACTGAATAATACTTTGTTATGTAAATGTGCCATGCTTTCATTATTCTTTCATCATTGCTAAATATCTAGGCTCTTTCCACTTGCTGGCTAATGTGACTAGAGCAGTAAAGTACACAGATAGGCAGGTATCTGAATAGTAGTATGCAGTGTCCTTCAGATCTCTTTCTATGGATCTTGTGGTAGACCTATTTCTGAATTGTTGAGGAACCTCTGTTCTGATTTCCAGCATGCTGTACCAGATTGTATTCCCACCAGCAGTAAATAAGTCTTTCTGTTTTCCTACATCCATGCCAGTCTTTGTTGTCTCTATTTTGGGGGATGGGAGTGTCTTAGCTCTTTTAATTGGAGTAGGATAAAAATCTCAAAGTACTTTTAATTTATATTTCCCTGATAGCTTGAGATATTGAATATTTTTAAAAATGTTTCTCTTATTTTTGCACAATAAACAATGGTCAATACCACTTTAGCCAAATATACTACTAATTTTGTATCAATATACAAAGGTATAAGGGCATATTCAATAATCTGCCCCTTCTTCTTGGACCTTCCTGTGCTATGTCTATGTCTCATTTTTCTCAAGCCTATGCACTCCTACATAGGAGAGGAAGAAGGATACAGAAAAGGAAAAGTAGGAAGTCCCTGGGGCTAACCTCCAAAACCCATTAAACAGGACCATTTATCAGCTTGTAATCTCTTCCCCTAAATATCAGAGTTTTCAGTTATCCTTCAAATAACCAAAAAGAAGGATGGAGAAACACCCTCCCCACCCTCTGGGCATGGGACATCGCTCTCTTAAGGTGACTTCCTGCTGATTTGGGTCGTAGTAGACCTGTTTGGGGCCCGAACCCAAATGGAAAAAATGGTTAAAAATGTTAGTACAATCCTTTTATGTTCAGTCCTTCTGTTCTCAGCTGTTTAGATGACCTAAGGAGTTTGTAGGCAGAAGCTGATCTTGCAGGCTTCACTGAGGTTCTGGCCGGGGCATTGTGTAGAGCTGAATGGTCCCAGCGACATTGGATTGCCATGGTTGCAGGCCCCCGATGGAGACAGCTATTGAGGAAGTCTGCCAGGCAGGATCAACTGGGTCACTCGTCCTCCTTGGTGCCTGATTCTGCTCTCTGTTGAGGTTTCCGCTGTCCAGCCATCCCCGGGCTCCCCTAATGGACGCTTCGATTCTCCTGGAAAGATAAGAACAGAGCCCTGCCCCAATCCCAACCCTGGGACCATTACCCTCTTTTTTTTTGGGGGGGGGGGGCTAGGTAATACTTCTCCTGAAGCAAATTTGGCCTTCCGACAACATACAAATCGTTATCTTTCAATCCGGGTTAAAGAAGAAATCATTCTGTCACCTTGGAGCTAAACCAGCTCCAGTGTATATATTTTGAGATCCCAAAGGACAATCTGCCTGTATCGAGAAGGCCTTTTGTAAGTAGCCTCCAAACCTAGGTCCCTCCAAATCCCATGTGTGTGTCTCTGAACTCTAATTATTGGGATCAGAGACCTGTGTTTCCCATCTGAAGGGATCAAAGATGTGTTCCACCACTCCTGGATCGAAGTCTTTCTCTATTTAGAGTTTGCCCTGCATCAGGCTGACCCTGAGCTCCGGGATCTGCCCGTTTCTGTCTCCAGTGTGCTGGGAGCTGGGACCAAGGGTGTACTCTTCTTGAATGGTGGGACCAAGAGTATGCACCCTCACCACCCCGCTCCGTATGACTCCAGAATACATAAGACCACCAACTCTACGGTGCTCCCCCCCCCCCCCCGTCTCCGCTGAAGTCAAAGGCATGGGCCAACACCACAATGGAGATGGTTAGATAGTAGAATGTTAAAGTCAGGGGCCAAATATGTATAAACTGGACATTGGGAAGGTATACTGGGCCATTTAACTCTCATAAATGTGGCATATTTATATCTGTTGTTTTGTATAGTATTTAAGAGAAGGAACCATCTGTTGGATTGAAAGGGGAAACTTCTGGGGGGAAGAGGGTGAAAGGGCAGGTTAGGAAGGGGGAATAGGGAGGGGTTTGTGACTGAGATGTAACTTGAAGAAAAAAAAATAAAGTATTTAAAAAAAATGTTTCTCGTCCATTTATATTCCATGTTTTAAAAAGTCTTTGTTTAGTTCCATGGCCCAGTTTTAAATTAGTTTCTTGATGTTTAGTGTGGTTCTTTTGTAGTTGTTGTTCGTTCTTTGTATTTTCTAGGTACTAACCCTCAGAGAGATGTACAGATGGTAAAGAGATTATTCCATTCTGTAGGCTTCATCTTCACTTGAGTGATGATGTCTTTTTCTGTATAGGGATTTTTGTTTCATAAGGTCCCACTTAGTAACTTTTGGTCTTAACACCTCTGCTATCAGGGTCCTATTTAGAGAGTCTTGTCCTGTGCCAGTATGTTCAAGGATATTCACTAGTATCTCCTCTATCAGAGTCAGTGTATCAGGTCTTATATTGATCCATTTGGTGTTGAGAATTTAATGTATAGAATCTTGTCATCTGCAAATAAGGATACTTTGAGATATTTCCCCTAGAGAGTTGAGTCTTACACAGAGTTACTTTTTAGATGGTGTTATCACATCTCTGGAAGGTCCCATCAACACCCAGAGAGTTAGATGGCCTTAAAATTTTCTACCTGGAATCAAAAAATTGGGGAAATAGCTAAACGGAGAATTCACAAAGGAGGAATCTCTAATGGCTGAGAGACACTGTAGAAATGCTTATTTAGCATCCTTAACCATCAGAAAAATGCAACACAAGACGACTCTAAGATTCCATCTCACACCTGTCAGAATGGCTAAGATCAAAAGTTCAAATGACAGCACATGCTGGCAAGGGTGTGGAGAAAGGGGAACCCTCCTCCATTGCTGGTGGGAGTGCAGGCTTGTGCAACCTCTGTGGAGGTCAGTCTGGTGATATCTTAGAAAACTTGGAATAGCTCTGCCTCGGAACCCAGCCATACCACTTCTGGGTATACATCCAAATGACTCTTCACCGAATCACAAGGAAGTTTCCTTATCTATGTTCATAGCAGCCTTGTTTGTAATAGCTAGAAACTGGAAACAACCCAGATGTTCCTCAACCAAAGAATGGATTAAAAAACTGTGGTACATCTACACAATGGAATACTACTCAGCTATTGGAAACAATGAAATTATACAATTTGCAGCCAGTGGATGGAACTAGAGAAGCTCATCCTGAGTGAGCTAACCCAGACCCAGAAGGATGCACCTGGCATCTATTCACTTACAGTAGGATTTTAACCATATAGTACAGGATATCTATACTACAACCAACACACCAAAGGGAACATGAACATAGACTCTTTTTTTCTCCCTGTCTATGAGACACTTTTCCCTAATGGTGCTGCCTTGTAGGCCCCCAGTGTATGAGGAGGTTCTTGGCCCTCATATGACTGCTAAACTGGGGTGGGGGACTGTTATGTAGGGGCACTCCACTCCAGAGGAGTGGGATGAAAGGGTTAGGGTGTAAAGGGTGGGAGCGTGGGACTGGGAGGGGTGGAAAGAGGACACTATGATGGATATGTAACCTGAAGCAATAAATAAATAAATTAAAAAAAACCATCCTACCTGAGATAATGAATCCTTCTGAGAAAAGCAGATGAGGTTCTCATAGGTCAGAAACAATAAAACTTGAGGTGAGTTAGTCAGGGAAGGAAGTTCAACATTCTCTTCATTTTCCCCCATTTTTTTCTACCCTTTCTTTTTGTTCATACTTGGCCCATATTTACCCATTACTCATTACAAATACATTCAAGTTTATAACATATGAAAATATTATAGTTGTAGAAATATCTTTTGGGTGAAATATATCATACAACCCAAATATCCTCAGTGTTCCAGGTTACAATATAACTTAATGTATTATAAAGTTGACCTCATAGACAATCTCAGAAGAAGAAATGAAGTCTATGCTAGACATCATTTCCACAAATTCAAAATACCAAAATAATTTCTTCTTAAATCTCAATTGAAAGATAATACTTTTTATATTGTCAAAAAAAACCCTATTTGCTCCAGGAAAAATATTACCTGCTCCCCCCCAAAAAAAGTAGTGTCCCAGAGTTAGGATTAGGGCAGGGCTCTGTTTTTATCTTTCCAGGAGATTAAAAGCATCCATCTAAGGAATCCAGGGACAACTGGACAACTGAAACATCAGAAGAAAACAGATCAGACACCAAAGAAGACAAGTAGCCTAGATGATCCAGCCTCCCAGACTTCCTCAATAGCTGTTCCCTCAAAAGTCTACAACCATACTATACTGTGCGCGGAGGTCAGCTGCATTAAAAGGAAAAAGTGAACTGAACATCAGCAACCGTCTCTGTGTTTCACCCTTCTCACCACCTTCCATGGATATGCTATGTCTTCAAACTGTGAGCCAAAGTAAATCCTCCTGTCTTTAAGTTACTCTGGTCAGGGATTTGGTCACAGTAGCAAGAAAAGTAACTAATGTGGAGATGAATAATCAGGTACAGAAGGAGATTAGGGCATTTTGCTGGCTGTATATTCAATAGAGTATTCATGTCCAGAATGCATGAACAACTCAAAAAAAAACAAAGAAAAAAAAAAGGATATAGATGATCCCATTAAAAATGAGCAATAGATCTGAAGAGAGTTCTCAAAAGAAGAAATAAAAATGCTCAAGAAATACTTTTTAAATGCTCAACAATTTTAGTCACATTTCATCTTTACGCAGTCAGAATGGTTGAGCTCAAGAAAACTGCTAAGAGCAACGGGACTGCTGCTGGAATTGCAAACTAGTGTTTCCACAATGGAAACCAGTGCAGAGAGTTCTCAAAAAGCTAAAAAGTAGACCTCACACATATCCCATCTATATCACTCTTTGGCATATACCCAAAGGACTCAGGTTCTTACCCCACAGACACTGGCTCAGCCATGTTCTTCACTGCTCTATTCACAATACCTGGGAAATGGAAACAATCTAAATGTTCTTTATTTAGAACAGGTAAAGAAAATGTGGTACATATATATGATGAATGTCCACTAAGCTTTAAAGAAAAATAAAGATTTCATGGAAATAGTTGGAAGTAGAGTTAGAAAGTACTATATTGCACTGGATAGTTTCTTCACTTTTGTTTTGTTTTTGTTTCTTGTTTTGTTTTTTTTTTTTTTTTTGTCAAATTGACACAAACTAGAGTTGCCTGGGAACAGGGAACATTTGAGAAAATTGCTCCATCATACTGTCCTGTAGGCAAGTATTTAGGGCATTTTATTGATTAATGATTGGTGTGAGATGGCCCAGACAACTGTGGACAGTGCTACCCATGGGCAGGTGGTCCTGAAAATGTGACTGTCTTCAGATTTTTTAATTTAATGTATCTTTTACCTTTCTGTCTCTGTTATAAAGACTTGTTAAAAATCTTTCATTGAGTCCTTAATTCATTTTGGTCACTTTAGCGAAGATAGATGCTCCAATATGTTGAGAGAAATTGGGGACTGTCCAGGCAGCCAGTTCTCTGTCATTTCTTAGTTTTGGAAGCTGCTGGCTCTGCACTTCCATTTATTCAGGTATATTTATCCTTCTGAGGTCTCTGATGTGGTTGAAAACTATAAAGTTATAGTCTCACAGTTAAATTTTAAGTTATTTAGGAATTAAAAGGATGTTCAAGGTTTAAGAAGATGTTTTCAAGTTGGTAAAGCAAGTTAAGATGGAAACTGAGTTAGGTATATAGGACTTTAAACTCATCGAGATAGATAAATAATAAAATATTAATATCAGTTGCCAAATACATATGGCCTGGGCATTGGGAATGTATGTTACACTGTATAATTTTCATAATTGTTGCCTAATTGTTCTTATTATTTTGTGTTGTATTTATTGTTATAAGAAAAGGAGCCTTTTATTGGACTAAAAGTGGGAGCTGTTGTGGGGAGGGGGAAGATACACCCTAAATTAAAAAAAAAAAGGAGATAGGAAGGTGAGGGGGAAGCAGATAGGAAGGTAAGACTGGGAGGGGGTGGAGGGAGGGGGATGTGATTGAGATGTAACTTGAAGAAATAAATAAATGTTTTTTTAAAAAAGATAACAACTTTCTCCACTTCTCCTGCCCCTTATTTCTCACTAGCTGTCCTTTGGCCAGGTGACCGTGATATGATAAGTTTATAGAGCCATCAGCTGCTGGCCAGGATCCAGAACCAGCAAAGTTCTCCAGGGAAAAAGCAACTTCAAGTCCACTACATAGGTTTTCACTCTATGGAATAGTAACTTTTTGTGTTTATTGCTTCAATGTCTCTGTGTTACACAAATATTTTTGCTATTTATTATGACTTTTTCAGTTCTTGAAGAGTTGGCATAGTTCCCAAGATATTCTGCTGCTGAGAAGCCGAATTCATAATCTCGATTTGAGCTAAGTTTGCAGCAGAGGATGTAGATTTCACTACCACAGGTGGATTCACAGGCAGTGGTCATAGATGTGCTTATCATGAAACTGAGTTTATGTTCATAGACTAGCACTTGCACAATGCCCTTCTAAGACTCTGGAAAGGGTCCTAGTGATGTATTCACATAAACATATTTCAGCTGTAATTTATGACACCCACTCTCTTTTTATTTTCATAATAATTGTTAATGAAGTTGCTATGAGAATTTTAACATATAGCTAAGAGATGATATGTTTCACAGTCCTTTACATACACAGATAAGCAATTATTAGCCTTCTGGAATAGAAATAATGTACTAGTTACTTATGTGCCACTGTGATTAAAATGACAGAAACAACTTGAGGAAAAAAAAAGGATTTGTTATGGTCGTGGCTTGGCAAAGGTTCAGTCATCAAGGCTGGAAGGGCATGGCAGTCAATCTTAGTCCATGTCAATTTGAGCAGAGTTCCATTCATACAACAAAGGGCAGGAAGAGGGAGGGGGAGGAAGGAGGAGGAGAGAGTGGAAGGGGGGGGGGAGGAGGAAGAAGGAGAAGAAGAAGAAGAAAAAGGAACAAAGGGAATTGTAGACACAACACACCAAATATATACATAATACAGCAAAAGTAGTGCTGAGGAAAAATTATACTCACCAGTGTCCACATGAAAAGTAGAAAGATCACAGATAAACAACCAATTACAGTGACTCAAGAAAATGCATTAAACAAATGAAACCCAAAGTAATAGAAGGAAAAATGTTAACAAATATGAAGAAGTGGATGAAATGGACTCCTTCATCCAAGAAAAGAAATAAATAGGCGATTGTTCATGTGGTCATAAAATGGATCACAGTTGTAATAAAAGAAAAACACTACTAAGATGCATGTGGCAATGTGGGTAAATTTTAAAATATTATCCATAGTTAAAGAATCTAACAAAAGTTTACAAACCACATACATAAAAATTTTGGTATAAAGAGAAGTGTGTGGTGCTCACACCACATACCGCAGCTGTCGAGACTCCATGGAACGACATGCATCATAGTAAAGGGGATCACACGCAGGGAATGGAGGAAACAAGGAACTGCACTGAGGAGCCTGATTTCTTCTGCTTGGAGAAGTAATGGATAAGTAAGGAAAGGAAGAAAACCTGCATGAACTCAACAACTCGGATCAGATTTAAGGTATCCCTGAGGACTCGTGTACTTAGTATATACAGATGAGTGAGCTAAGAAGTAGACAGTGTATTAATACTAATGTGTCCTGTACTCTTAGATCCTGCATTCTTTTCCATCCCTTCCTGAAGCAATCTTGAGTGCTGTGGAGAAATGGCCAAAATGCTATGGGGAAATGGCCATTCCAGACATATCTTGTGCTGCATTTAAGGAACTATTTCTAGAATCAAAAGGAAAGGACAAAAGGATGTAGTAGTGGCTTGGAGAGACTTCTACGGGCACAAAGTGGGGGAAATCTGGGTGTCAACATAATGACTGAATGAAATTTCAACTAATAGAATGGAGAGGGAATGCACAAGTCAATACTGCTTTAAATTTGTGAACAAGAAATCGAACAATTGGCAGAGTGGCAACTAATCAACATAAAAGAGTAAGAAGATTGGAAAAGGAGTATTTCAAAACCATCATGTCCTGGATGCAGATGAGCATTGTTGAGAATGTAGGAAGCAGAGGGGAGGTTAGTCAGACAAGGGAAGCCAACACAGTTTCAAAGGGTATCTAAAGGATTTCTCATGCTTAAGTCAAAGGGTGACAACAGGACTTTAGATGCTATCCTAAGACATATATATGTAAATAACATCCTTGTTGTCATTGAGTGAGCAGTGAACCCTTGTGGTGGCACACCTCTTAATCCCAGCATTTAGGAGGCTGAGGCCATCCTGAGTTACACCAGACCCTGTCTCAAAAGATATCAAGTAAACAAACAAAAGCAATTAAAAAGTTGTAGAAAACTCTCTGGATATCTTACAAAAAGAAAACAAATCATTGCTGAGCACAATATTTACTTTCTACCTGATGAGGCACTTTAATTCTATGCCATTCCTTTAGTGTTAGAAAAAGTTGAGAATCCGGTCCATCCCTAGAGGGAAGTTCCTTCTTGAGTTAATCAGTAATTAAAAAGCCAGCATTTCACAGCTCGCCTGCCTGTGTCCCATCGGGTCAAGTGCTGACTTCGCCACTATAAACAGAAGACTTTGGCAATGTAGGGTCGATATTTCTTCCACAGACCAAAAGGAACTACAGTCTTCATAGAGAAAGTGTTTCTACCCAGTTTTGCAAGACTGAGAGGAAAAAATAATCTCTACAAATAACAGTAGGTTCCCTAAACTGTAAATGACATGGCACCAACTCCATACATTCCAGTCCTGAGTGAATGAGTTTAAACTGAAACTGAGTTTAAGGACCTCTAAACTTCTACATAGCAAGTGAAACTAAAGAACTTTAATTCATTTTGCCAAACTGACTGTATGGCTAAATAGTACAGAAAGGTGCTATTGTATCTGTGCACTTTAAAGGAATTCTACTTGTAGTCAAGGCTACTTGGACATCAAAACAAAGCCATCATTCCAAATGCTTAAATTGGTGGCAAATAAATACATTTATACAGGCTGCTAAAACTCAAATTAGAATTTGAGCATGAGAAGCTGTTTGTGATCTCAGAGGGGATTGTGGCAGCAGCTCAGCTTTTCCTTCTGTTTGCTGCTGAAGCAGATTTGGGCTCTTAGTAAAGCAACCTAAGCTAGAGAAGCATGGAAACCCAAGCTTCTGCCTTCAGGGTTCATCTTTTCTAAACTAATTTTTTATTAATTTTGTTCTCATTAACTGTGTGGGAAAACACGAGTCCTAGTATTTATGCTTATAATCAGCAAAATAAGATGGTATGCAAAAGGACTTCTTCTAGGACTATGAGATAATTTGAGGAAATATAAATAGTTGTTACATGGAGAGGAAACTGTCACCTCTACCCCACCACAGAAAATAAGACTGATATTCAAAGTACTTAATTCACTTGCTCAATTGTGCGGCTGGCAGACTTGGAACTGATTCTTGTTACCTTTCTTGTTCCAATGTTCTTTGTATCATAAGGCTTAAAGAGCTGTTTTCAAGATTTCTCTCATATTTCTGAGTATTCAAGCTCAGATATAGGGCAAGGAAATTCAAGAAGGATATGAGAAATACAAGGTCAACTCATACAAGCTAAAAAATAATAAAGTCATGATATTATTCATCAAAGAAGCATTCTGAACTCTGGGTTAAAATAGCCTCAGAAGATTGCAAATAAAACTTGTAAAGACCCCTCAGCAGCTTTCTAAAACACTCAATAACCAATGGCAACTTTAGCCTCACTGCTGTGCGCTCACATAATTCAAATGTTTTGTTTTGCTGGCCAAGTAAATGTGTGATAGTGTGTTATTTTAAAGGAGAATGATATCATCCCTAAGGTGCTGCAATTTAGATTTGCTTTAAAGGAGAGAAACCTGTTCTGTGGCCTCAATGACTAGCGGTGACTATGAGCAAATAGAGTAGGAGTTAAGATGCAACAATAAGAGCATGGCCCATGTAGTTTTATTAATGCAGCTAAGGATTTGCTTGTGTGTGTGTGTGTGTGTGTGTGTGTGTGTGTGTAACAAACAATGTTCAATACTACTTAGAGATGTGTTTTTAAGAGATCATAAACTTTTGCTCTTCCTTGTGCCATGACTGTGGAGCGAGAGGATTTTAGACATTACAGAATCACTAATACATTATGTTGTTCATAAATCAGTTAGCAATAATGACTCTGGTTCACTGATTAGAAGTGAGCCAGCTAATTTTTCTCTCCTTTATCTATAACGAAGCTTCCTGTAGAGGTAGTCTTTTGTTGAGTTCTCAGGAGAAATATCAGAATCAAGGGGCCAGGTGGGTCGTACATAGGTCATGATGGAGGAGAAAACACATGCATTGTTTTTTAACGGTGAGATGCTTCCTTGGCAATAATACCGAGCTCATTTTACTACTCACCATTAGTTAGGCAGTCTTTACAAGTTGTTCAGTGTGGACCCACTTCTAAAGTGGAAGTAGCTCTATCAGTTACTGTAAAAGGTCAGCAAGTACTTGGTGAACTGAATATAGTCACTCTAGTTGTATGGACTTGGAGAGGGGTGTGATTCACTCTTGTAACACAAAGACATGTCAACTCTATATTATGTTAATAGAGACCTGTACCCAGCACATGGGAGGGTAAGGCAGAAGGATAATGCCAACCTCAGCTATACAACAAGCTTGAGGCTAGCCTCCACTACATAAGACTCTGTATGAAAACAACAAAAATGAAATTGTGAAGTACGTGAAATTTGTCTTTTCTACTGTTTATCTTGTTCTTTCTACCTGGTTCCTACATTTCTTGGCAATGTATGTTTTGGGCTAGAAGGATAAAAATGTGCTTCTGCCACATGCTTTCAATGTTCTCATAGAGTCATACCACATTTTAAGAAAGTACTAAGTGAAAGGAATTGAATTTCTTATGAAGATTTGAGTTTGATAGCGATTAAAGTCAACTGAAGTTAGACTAGTTTGATGCAAATAAATTTATGCAAATAAATTGGGGAGTAAAGCCATTAAGAATATTATTTTAAAAGTGTGCTTATTTTAAAAGAAAACAGACAACTGACAGATTAATAAACCAAGACTGTTTCTGTTTTCCTCTCTCTACCTTTATTTCCAAGAGATAAGGGTCTCTTCTGTATTCCTCAAGGTAACTTTTAATTTGAATATTAATATTTAGATGCTGTATGCCAGATATTCTTTAAATGCTTTTCTAGTTCCATCCATTTGGCTGCAAATTGCATGATTTCCTGGTTTCTGATAGTTGAGTAGCAGTCCATTGTGTAGATGTACCACAGTTTTTTTTAATCCATTCTTTGGTTGAAGGACATCTTGGTTTTTTCCAGTTTCTAGCTAGTACAAATAAAGCTGCTATGAACATAGTTGAGGAGATGTCCTTGTGGCTTGGTGAGGAATCATTTGGGTGTATACCCAGGAGTGGTATGGCTGGGTCTTGAGGTAGAGCTATTCCAAGTTTTCTAAGATATCACCAGACTGATTTCCATGGTGGTTATACAAGTTTGCACTCCCACCAGCAATGGAGGAGTGTTCCCCTTTCTCCACAACCTTGCCAGCATGTTCTGTCTTTTGAGTTTTTGATCTTAGCCATTCTGAGGGGTGTGAGATGGAATCTCAGAATCGTCTTGAGTTGCCTTTCTCTGATGATTAAGGATGTTGAGCATTTCTTCAAGTGCCTCTTGGCCATTAGAGATTCTTTTGTGAATTCTAGGTTTAGCTCTGTACCCCATTTTTTATTAGATTGTTTAGTTTCTTAGTGTTTAATTTCTTGAGTTCTTTATATATTTTGGATATTAGCCTCTGTCGGATGTGGAGTTGGTGAAGATCTTTTCCCAGTCTATAGGCAGGATGAATACATTCTTAACTACCAGATTTGTCACATAAGTACCTGCAGAGAATGTAGAGTTTGACTAGTTTCTCAAAGCATGCCAACACTGACAGAACTGCTGAGCATCTGTGCTCCTGGGGACCAGGCACTGACAAACAGTTGACAAAGAAGACAACACCCTTGCTTAGAATGCATTTCCTTGGTCCCTGGGATTGAAGGTCACTGTTGTAACACAACCACTTTCTCTGCTGACCCCTAGGAAAGTGAACACTGTACAAGCTCCAAGTGGATTTCCTGAGCACCTCAGTCCTTGTATGGCTGTGGCTGCTTTGATTCACATTCCTCTGTTCCCACCCAGAGTCAGGCTCAGAGGGGTGCACTTGTGATTCTCAACAGGTCAGAAAACTCATTCATATTTGTACTGGATAGTTTTGTGTCAACCTGACAGAAGCTACAGTCATCAAAGCTGAAGGAGCCTCAGTTAAGGAAATGCCTCCATGAGATCCAGCAGTAAGGCATTTTCTCAATTAGTGATTGATGGGGGAGGGCCCAGCCCATTGTAGGTGAGGCCACCTCTGGGCTGGTAGTCCTGAGTTCTATAAGAAAGCAAGCTGATCTTAGCCATTCTGACAGGAGTGAGATGGAATCTCAGAGTCTTCTTGAGTTGCATTTCTCTGATGATTAAGAATGCTGAGCATGTCTTCACATGTCTCTCGGCCATTTTAGATTCCTCTTTTGTGAATTCTCTGTTTAGATCTGTTCCCCATTACTTAGTTTGCTGGTGTTTAATTTCTTTTGTTCTTCATGGATTTTGGATATTAGCCCTCTATCAGATGTGGGGTTGGTGAAGATCTTTTCCCAAACTATAGGTTGCTGTTTTGTTTTAATGACAGTGACCTTTGCCTTACAGAAGCCTTTCAGTTTCATGAGGTCCCATTTATTGATTGTTGGTCTTAGGGCCTGAGCTATTGGTGTTCTGTTCAGGAAGTTGTCACCTGTGCCAGTAAGTTAAAAGACAACATATGCTGCAGAGAAAAGGGAACACTCCCACATTGTTGGTGGGAGTACAAACTTGTAAAACCACTGTGGAAATCAGTCTGGTGATATCTTAGAAAACTTGCTGGAATAGCTCTACCTCAAGACCCAGCCATACCACTCCTGGGCATGTATCTAAAAGATTCCTCACCAACTCACAGGGACATCTCCTCAACTATGTTCATATCAGCTTTATTTGTAGTAGCTAGAAACTGGAAACAACCTAAATGTCCTTCAACCAAAGAAAGGATTAAAAAAAACTATGGTACAGTTACACAATAGAATACTACTCAGCAATCCAAAACAAGGAAGTCATCCAATTTGCAGTCAAATGGATAGAACTAGAAAAGCTCAGCATGAGTGAGCTAACTCAGACTCAGAAAGATACACGTGGCATATATTCACTTACAACTGGATTTTAGCCATTATAGTATAAGATAACCATCCTACAATCAATAGACCCAAAAGAGCAGGAACAGGGACTTGGTTACCTGTGTCAGTGGGAAACCCCATCCTAGTGGAACTGCCATGTATGCCTCCTGTGCAAGAGGAAGCTCTTAGATAGACCTCATGTGACTAACAAACTAAGGGAGGCTGATACACGGAGAAACCCCCGCACAGGAGGGATAGTATAAGTGGGAGAGGGGGTAGAGGGTGGGAGGGAGGGGCAGGGAGGGGGTGGAGGGAAGGGGTGGCAATGGAGATGTAAAGAAGTAATAAATAAATGTTTAAAAAATAAAATAGATACCAACATAAAAAAAGAAAGAAAGAAGGGAGGGAGGGAAGGAGAGAGAGAGAGAGAGAGAGAGAGAGAGAGAGAGAGAGAGAGAGAGAAAGGAAGGAAGGAAGGGAAAGAAAGAAAGAAAACAGGCTGAGCAAGCCAGGAGAAGCCAGCCAGTAAGCAGTAGTGCTCCATGGCAGCTGCATCAGCTCCTGCCTCCAGGTTCCAGCCATGTTTTATTTCTTCTCCTGACTTCCTTCGGTGATGAACAACAATATGGAATTGTAAGCTGAATAAACCCTTTCCTCCCCAACTTGCTTTTGGGTCATGGTGTATCTTTGCAGCAACAGAAACACTAAGACAGAACCTTTATCTTATAAATGAGAAATCTGGAGATCAGAGGACAAGAGGCATTCTCAGAACAATGACACTCATTACAGAAGAGTGATGGGTGTGAATGAGCCAGGCCTGCCAGCCTCAGATATCATATGAGCAAACAGTCCTGTGTAGATTCTGCCACATAAGAATAATAGGATAAGCCTGTTGAAATTGTGTCTGAAAACTTACTGATAGATGCTATAATATCTGGATTTACTGATACTATAATATCTGGATTTATTTGAGGGAAGGGCAGAGATAGTGGGGAAATGTGGTTTAAATTATTTTGACAAATGCCTACAACCAGAGACTCTCACTGATTCTGGGAAGAAATTATGGTGCACTCAAATAACAGCAATATCTGTATTCCCAATAGCAGATACATGGACACAAAGACCTGAGAACGACCCATCCACAGAACAGCAAACACCAAAGAGAAGCTCTGAGACTGTAGAAACTGATACGGTGCTCTGACCTTGAAGTCACTTCGGTAAAACTCTTAGGAATCCATAAACACTTCTGAAAGGTTTGACAGACACTTAGACCATTTTCAGACTAATGGGATCAGTTTGAGAATGCATGAAACTCTCCACCATCATCATGTCATAACAAATTGACACATCAAAATAACATGTTCACTGACTTACTAACACTTTGTGTTCCAGGGACCTGGAATGAGTCTGGGGAATGAGAGTGTCCCACTGGAGTTCATTCTCTTAGGGTTTTCAGATCGGCCATGGCTGGAGCTGCCACTCTTTGTGGTGTTTCTAGTGTCCTATATCCTGACCATCTTTGGAAATACGATGATCATTCTTGTATCCTGCCTGGATTCCAAACTCCGCACCCCCATGTACTTTTTCCTCACTAACTTGTCCCTGCTGGACCTGTGTTATACCACAAGCACAGTTCCACAGATGCTCATCAACATATGCAGCATCAGGAAGGTGATCAGCTATGGCGGCTGTGTGGCTCAGCTTTTCATTTTCCTGGCCTTGGGTTCAACAGAATGTCTTCTCCTCGGCCTCATGTCCTTTGACAGGTTTATAGCCATCTGTCGGCCTCTCCACTACTCAGTCATCATGCACCAAAGGCGCTGCCTCCAGTTGGCAGCTGCATGTTGGATCAGTGGCTTCAGCAACTCAATATTGCAGTCCACATGGACCCTTGAGATGCCACTGTGTGGTCATAAGGAAGTGGATCACTTCTTCTGTGAAGTCCCTGCTCTGCTCAAGTTGTCCTGTGTGGATACAACAGCTAACGAAGCAGAGCTGTTCTTCGTCAGTGTGCTGTTTCTTTTAATACCCGTGACTCTCATCCTCATATCATATGCTTTTATTGTCCAAGCAGTGTTGAGAATAAGGTCAGCTGAAGGTCAGCGAAAGGCATTTGGAACTTGTGGCTCCCACCTGATTGTGGTGATACTTTTTTATGGCACTGCCATCTACATGTATCTACAGCCACCTTCCCCTGCCTCCAAGGACAGGGGGAAAATGGTGTCCCTCTTTTATGGGATCATCACACCCATGCTGAACCCTCTCATCTACACACTTAGGAACAAAGAGGTAAAGGGAGCATTCAAGCGGTTGATGGCAAGGGTCCTATTGATTATGAAGTAAGGGATGCCCAAATGATAGCCCTATTAGTGCACGTTTTTACACCCTGATAAATTATATTGTTTTGTTCTATATAGATCTCCTGTTATGATTTCCATCAAATAAAATCTTAATGAAAGATAATTAAATATTGTTCTGTTGCTTGGACATACTCATTTCACAAGCTCTGAAAAATGATCATTTATGATCCTCCCAAACCACTCACCCTACAAGCTGTATATTTTCAAACTTTATAGTATTTGTGTGCTTGGTGAGGTTTCTTAGACTTCTTGGGGTCTAAAGTAAAAATATGAGACTCCTTTCTACAAAAACAATACATTTAATGTACGTATAGATACACTGTTTTGCACATAAACATGTACACACTCCTTTAAGCACATACAGCAGCTCTAGCAAAAGTCTATAATGCTAGCCAGAGAGACTCACCTTCTTGAGACCTGAGTGAAATTTCAGCATTATCTACACCAATACAATTTAAAATCCACAGTGACCTTCCCCCCCATAGTTTATTAAAATATTGCATTATTTTATTTCTATAGTTCCTACCTCTATGAAATTGAAGTTGTATCCTGTTTTATCTCTAAAAAATAAATAATAATAATAATAAATCAATATTTAAAACTTGAATCAAACCACTTTTTGATATTTTACATGATTTCTCCTGTATACATGCCATCTCTTTCTGTTAATCCCTAAAGGATCTATAGTTCAAATCATTTTGAAAAGCACCCTTACATGGGGGCTGGAGAGATGGCTCAGCGGATAAGAGCACTGCCTGCTCTTCTGAAGGACCCGGGTTCAAGTCTGAGTACCCACATGTTCATAATTCACAGCTGTCTGTAATTGCCCGGAGTCCAATTACACTTCAGCCACAGCGTTCTGGAGGCAAGCTGATCTCTGTGATTCAAGGACAGTCTGGTCTACAGAGTGAGTCCAGGGCAGTGAGGGCTACACAGAGAAATCCTGCCTCAAAAAACCAAAAGAAAAAAAAAAGCAGCCTTACAATGATGCCCACTCCTGTTCATTGTACTTTTCTCATGGAAGAACAACATTTATTTTCTCAGCAGTGCTGAAGAAAACAGTTATACACTGAAAGTCATAACTGATTGAATTTATTATATGTTATGATATAATTATAATTATGCAATTCCTTTCCCACCAAACTTACTTAAAAGCAGAAAGTGCAGAGAACACTTATACGGAGTCACAGCACCCTGAGGGGTTCTAACACAGTAAATCTGGGGTGGGGCTTAGAACATTCTACAAAACCCTAGAAATTGTTGATGCTCCCTGGCAGGAACCAGATATTAAGAACTTCTCTGCTAAATTAAAATTTTAAAAAAGAACTTCTTTACTAATAGTTATTATACTGGGGTCCTATCCTTTATTTCTACCAATGAGAATTACAGAGAACAATGGGAGAGAACACTAAAAGTGTAATTTGAAAAGTGAGAAGGCATTTTCTAAGGAAAGTGAATTCTTATCTTAAAGTCCAAGAAAATGAAAGGCAAAATTTTCAGAGACAAAATTTTATATCATTTCAAAGTCACTAACAGTGTCCTTTAGAGATCTGTGAGAAGCTGGTTGTGGTGGCTGTCAGAGGAGGATGCCAAGAAGAAAGTCATTGAACACCATGCTCCCTCCTACCCTTTGACATACTACTGATATTTTCTCCGGTATTATCTGGAATCAGATCCAGCCTTCTGAATCAGGGTGAGGCCAACATAGGCTATTTACTCACACCTTGACCAGAGCCAGAGGTGGGGTGGGAGGAATTAGCAGAATGAAGGAAATTGAAGTATGACATTGAATATTTGTAGGATATCTAAATTCTATGAACATTTTTCTATTAGTTGATGTGTAGATGTACATACGGTATGTGTTTCTTGATCTCTCCAGGCACTTCTCATTACACTTTTGCACAGTGTGAAGCACCAGTGACTGAGAAGGTGGAATGATTGTATGTGTTCCTCTCTGTGGGAAAATCCCTCACAGAAAGTAAATGGCTAATAAGTGACTGGTCTCTACCTTGGAAAGAATTCACTATTGCTATAGGATTTCAGTGATTTACTATACTAGTTGACAGTAATCAACCTGTCTAAATTTAAAAAATGATGGGATTGATAACTTTAAAAGGATTATGCAGTAAGAGAAAATACTTTTAAAGATGCTAGAAATATGATTTAAAAGAAAACCAACAAATGGTGATATTTAACATAAGTCAGTATAGATATATGTCAACTTTACTTTCTACTGTAAAAGGTATTGAAATTTGATTGGCAATAAATTCCATAAAATCCTTACCTGGGAGAGCATACTGATAAGCTATTGGTTGTAGCTCTGGGATTTGCATTTTAATCAATCGATTTTGCCGCTAAAATGCCTTCATAGAATAGGGAGGGAGTGAAGAATTGAAGAGTCAGAATATCAAACTTCTTGCAGACTTTTTAAGGCCTGGATTCCTTCAGCATGGAGTCAGAAGTGCTTTGTTCTAATGTCACCAACATCAGCATGGGAAGGATGCTCTTGAAATGCAGTTTCTGTCCTAAAGAGCAGAATTCTCACCACTGGGTAAAAATATTGAGGAGTTGATTTTAGTATAATGGAAGAAAGATGCACAAAATATTGACACTATACAATGCTGATAGAGTTGGGCATTTCTGACAATCTTGGAAAATAGAAATTTATGAAACAAGATTGAATGAAAAACCTACTCAATGCTTGCTTATTTTGGTTTTGTTTTAAGAATTTTCAACAGTGAAATCAAACTTGACCCAAGGAAAAGAAAGCAGACAGAGAAACATGGTAGATATGACACTGGAAAATGTTGGGTCGAAGTTGAGCTGCCGGCTGTGGCTTCTAAGGGCAGAGTTACTGAGTTTTATTATGGTCATGGATGTCACACTAGAAGGATGAAATGACAGAAATGAATCAATGTTGCCAATGTTTACAATACTGGAGAGAAGCTAGACTGCACAGCTTGTAAAGATTCTTCCAACCCCAAAGGTTAAGGTTCTGGCCTCTATTAGAAGAATTTGGTGAGATATGAAAAATATTTTTAAAGTTCTGGAGGTTATGTATCTGAAATCAAGATATCAACCTGGCTGTGTTCCTCATCTGTGTATCAAGGAAAGGACAAAAAGTGGACTACTTGGGAAAAGCAGTCCCGTGCAGTTGCACCTTCTGGAGGCTGTGGCCATGTTAGGTTGTTCTACTCCCAGGCATATGGCCTCACTTCTGGCTCCTTTCACATTTCTTTCTCTACTTTGTGAACCTCAGCAGAATCTCTCTCAACCTGTCTCATAAATATTCATGATGGCATTTGGGAGCCATCTAAATATTCTAAAATAAATACCTCCTCTTAAGATTTTCAATCACATCTTTTGCTAATTAAGGTAACACAAGTTATGAGAAATGCCTGTAAACCTACTTCATTGCCAAAGTGAGATCATCACTAAAATGCTGAGCCATCTACACCGTTCTGGATCATGTGACCCCTCATCTCCTAAAGAAGGAAGAATAAAGTGAAGTTGTTGTTTTTTTAGGGTCTTGATCATGGCAAGGACCCACTTCATTCTTACTCTTACCATCACCACCATCTTACTGTAGTGAGAATTATTTAAGCTACACATTTTTTTTTCCTATTTGAAGCAGTAAAAGGAAGATTGCACCACTTACAGTATACAATTGAATGAAACACTGGGCAGAAGTTGGCAGGAAAATAATTTTTTGTATATTTCCCCATTGTCAATAGAGCTACAGTAAACATGGAAGTGCAGATGTCTCTCAAATACTGAATTAATTTCCTAGATGAATGCATAATAGTGAGATTTCTGCATTATTTGGCATTTCTAGTTCTTTTAGAAACCTCTAAACTGTTTTCTATAGTGGTTATGCTAATTTAAATAATTTTCTGTAGTGGATAACTAATTTACATTCACACCAACAGTTCATAAATGTTCTATTTTTTCTACATCATCCCTGGTATTATCTCATTATTACTGGGCCAAAGAAATAAACCATTGTGGTTTTGATTTGTATTTCCCTGATGAATAGTAAGGTTCAACATTTTTACAGAAACCCATTGACCACATTTATGTCTTCCTTTTAGAAATGTCTGCATAGGCCTACTGCCATTGTGTTTCTATCTTTTAAAGCCTTGAATTCCTCATATATTCTGGGGAGTGACACATATATGATTTACAGAGCTCTTCTCCCACTTTTTAGGTCAATGCTTCCTCTTGTGCAGAAACATCTGTGTTTGATATGACCACATACACTTACTTTTGCTTTTATCTCTTGTACATTTAAGCATTTGTCCAAAAAGTCTACTACATTCTAATGTCATCAAATATTTCATCAATCAATCTATCTATCTGTCTGTCTGTCTATCTATCTATTTGTATATAGATAACAAAGACTGTCCTGTCTTGAAAGTGTTTTTTGCATCTGTTGAAAATCAATTGACATAGATGTACAGGATTAATTCTAATGTTTCTATTCAGCTATTGTTCTATTTTTTTTATGCCAGAACTTTTCTGTTTTGATTGCTTCAGCTTGATAGTATATTTTTAAACCAAGAAATGTGATTATAATTGCTTTATTATTTTGTCAAGACTTCTTTGTGTGTGTATGCTATTGGCATGTGTGCTTGTTCAATGGTATATAAACATGAGTGTGAAAGGCCAATGAATATATCAAATGTTTTCTGCATCTATTGAGATGAAAGTAAGGTTTTTGTCTTTATTGGTATGGTGTTGCATGCTTATTATTTGTTGGACCACCCTTTCATCCCACTTAGTCATGGTGAATAATCTTTTATATGTACTGTTGGCTTTGGCTTGTGTATTTATTTAGTGGTGTTCATCGCAGATATCACTCTGCAATTTTATTTTGTCTTTATCATTGTGTCTTTGTATCAGGGTAATGCTGCATCTTATAACATCCTTGGAATAATTCTCTCCTTAATTTTGTTGGAGTCATTTAAGAAGAGTTAATATTAGTTATTCTTTAAACTCTTGGTAGGACTCTGTTGTGAAGGCCTCTGGCATTGGGTTTTTCTTTGATGGAAACCTCTTCATTGCTATTCATTGTTATTGAACTTTTCAGATTTTCTATTTATTTCTTCATGGCTTAATTTTATCAAGGTGTGTCTGTCTAGGAATTTGTCCATTTTTTCTAGGCTAGTTATCAAATTTGTTGACATATAAATGCTCATGCAATCTCAAATAATTTTATTTTGGTTGTTTGTTTTGTTGTCTCCTTTTTCATCTTTTCTTTTTTATTTGAATCTTTTCTTTTTCTTATTTTACTAGCTAAGGCTTTGTAAAATTTGTTTATATTATTGAAGTAAAATCTTAGTTTCACCAACTGTTTAATATCATTTTATTAGACATTATTTAACATATCTCTGTCTGAAATTTATTATTTCTTCTTTTTGGCTTATTTTGGTTTTAGTTTATTCTTATTTTCCTAGTTCCTTAGAAGGTAATGTGAGTTATTTGAGCTCCCCCTTCCTCCCTATTCCTCATTTTCTCCCTTTCCTATGTTGTCCTAATGTAGTTGCTTGTAATTTTTTCCTCTTAGTACCATTTTTACTGTTCAGCAAGTTTTCTGTTATGTTGTATCTCTTCTTTCATTTGTTTCAAGATATTTCTTCTTACTTTTGCTCCTATCTCTTGTGCATTTCAGGGCTTTTTTTATTTTTTAAAAGATCAATTTTATTTTTATTTGTATGTCTGTCTATAGACGTGTATGTGGGTTCCTGTGGGGACCAGAAGAGGAGATCTGATCCCCTGGAACTTAGGTTAAAGGTGGTTGTGAGCTGCCCAACATGAGTAGTGGAAATCAAACTTGCAGGAATCCTCTGGAAGACTAGCAAGTACTTTAACCGTCTCTCTAGCTTCCTCACAGAATTACTTGTATTTGGGAAAAAAAAACCTCAGAGTCGTGGTATTGTCTTAGCAGTAGATACAAGTTCATTGACAGTGAACCACGAGTCTGCACATCAGATATAGAGCCCTCTAGTTGCGGTTCCACCACTTAGGAGGTAGAAGCAGGAGGTTCATAAGTTCCATGCCAGCCTGAGCTAGTGAGATCCTGTCTCAAAAGAACAAAAACCTAAACAAAAACCTAAAAATTAAAAAAACAAAACAAACAAACTGAGATGAAACAAAGATCACACAAGACTGCTGCCTTCTGTCTTGTTTCCCATGGATCACCCAGGAGGATCAACTGTTCAGGAATGGCGCCACTCACAATGGTCCAGGTCCGACAAGGATGGCCCCACTCACAGTGGTCCATGCCGCCCTACTCCAATGAAGAAGACATACCACAGTCCTGTCTACCAGCCAGTCTGATGGCTCCATCTTGTCAATTGAGGTTCCCTCTTCTCAGATAACCCTAACTTGCGTTAAGTTGACAAGAAACCAAAACAAAATACCTCCACAAAAGCACCAAGTAATTAACACAGGATGTTCGAGTCATATTATTATAGCAGATAACTGCCACAAAACTCTTCCTAAGGATTACAGTATTTCTGTGGCATTTTATGATAGTTTTTCACTGGATTTACACCTTGTGCACCATTTTAGCTCAAAAACTTGTAAGACATCACCATATTATTTCTTCTTTTATTTGTTAATTTTTTTGTATGTTACTTAGAATTAATTCTTGGGTTTTATGGATGGTAGGCAAGCACTCTACTGTGAGCTATATACCCACCCTTGTCACCATTTCTAAGACAAATGTATAGACCATGAAAACATCATAGAAGGACAAGATATAGGCTTCCAGAGACTTTCAATTTTACTTCTTGATCCACTGGGGGTTCCAGAATAAGTTGTTTAATGTCTATGCATATGTATAGCTTTCAACTTTATAATAATATATATATACATATATATATTACTATATATACCACTTGGTCTGGGTCCATATATATTATATAATATATATAATATATATGTAGAGGGATTTTATTTTATCTATTTTCAACATTTATTTATTTCTTCAAGTTACATCACAATCAAATTCTCCTCCCTCCTCCCCTTCCTACCCTCCTACCCTCTTCCCTCTCCCCCTGCTTTCTGCTTTGTTTTTTTTTTTTAATTTAAGGTGTATCTTCCCCCCCCAAGTACCTCCCCCTTTTAGTCCAATAAAAGCCTCTTTTTCTTATAACAATAAATACAATACAAAACAATAAGAACAATTAGGCCACAATTATGAAAGTTATAAGGTATAACATACATTCCCAATGTCCAGTACATATGTTTGGCAACTGATATTAATATTCTATTATCTATCTATCTCGATAAGTTTAAAGTTCTATACCTAACTCAGTTTCCATCCTAACTTGCATTACCAACCTAAAAGCATCTTCTTAGACCTAGAACATCCTTTTTATTCCTAAACAACTTAGAACTGAACTGTGAGACTATAACCATCTAGTCTTCAACCACATCAGAGACCTGAGAAGGATAAATATATCTGAATAAACAGGAAATGTGGAGTCAGCAGCTTCCAAAATTGAGAAACGACAGACAACTGGCTGCCTGCACAGTCCCCAATTTCTCTATCTTCAGCCTTTTGGCCCAGTATCTATGACAGACATTAATTGTGAAGCAGGAATTATGAAGGACTTGCCTACCCTGTCTTGGTAGAACTAGACTGTTGACTTAACTGCTTCCAAGTGTGTCCTTTTGGACATCATTCTGTCTACAGTTGAAGCAAGGGATTTCTCTTGCCCAGTGAAAAGCTTGCCACTAATGCAGCTATCTCCAAATGGAAATTCTTCAATGCTCATTATCTACTTGGAATAGAATAGGGTGCTGTCAAGAACTGACATGTCTCCATATCAAAAAATCTTAAGTTAAGAAAACTTCTTTGAATGCCATATCCTACATATCTCTTGCAGTTTTTGAAGACCACCTATCTATCTCTGTATATGTGGATAAGCAAATGTTGCTTGTCTCTTAGTAACTTGATTTCTGATTAACTTAGAAAACATCTGTGATACACGACAATAGTATCTAACAAAATGACATGAGTGAATGATTATTAGTTTGTATTTTCTTAATTATCCTAAACGGTTTGTGACAGTTGCTTTCAAAAGGCCAAAACTTCACACTGTATTTTTAAGCATTACATAGATATAATACCTTAAAAAGAGTTCACCTTAATTTTGTATCAAGACACAAATTTCTATACCAATGTAGCCAAATACAATCTTAATTTTGTATCAATATACAAAGATATAAGAGCATATTCAATAATCTATCCCTTTTTCTTTATCATTTCTATATTATGTCTGTATCCCTCCTTTTTTTCTTTTCCCCCCTACATAGGAAAGAAAGAAGGACAGAGAAAAGAAAAAAGGAAAAATCCTAAATCTTGTTTAACAAGACCATTTAACAACTTGTAATCAATCCCCCTAAATAACAACAAACATCTATAACCCATCAAATGACCGGGGGGGGGGGGGTGATCACCCACCCTACCTTCGTGGAATGGGACATCGATCTCTTAAAATGCTTCCTGTTGATTTGTGATGTAGGAAACCTGCTTGGGGTCCCAAATAAGAATGGAAAAATGGTTTAGCACATTAATAGTAACATTTGATGTCTAGTCTTTTTGTGCTCAGCTATTTAAATGTCCTAAGAAGTTTGAGTCAGAAGCTGAACACTCAGTGGGAAAGTTCAGGGCTTTCCTGAAGTCTTGGCTGGAACAGTCTGTGGGGCTGAGTCTTCTTAGTTAGCCATTTTGAATTTTTTGATTTTTAGAGGAAACAGCTATTGAGGCAGTGCAGAGCTGAATAATCTGGGCTACTTGTCTTTGGTGTCTGGTTTTGTTTCTTCAGAAGATCCTATTGTCCTGATGACCCTGGACTCCTTAGATGGATACTTTTAATATTCTGGAAAGGTAAGAACAGAGCCCTGCCCTAATAATCCTAACTCTGGGGTGCTAATTTCTTGGCATGTAATATCTTTCCTAGAGCAAGTAGGATTTTTTGACAATATAAAAATATTATTTTTTAATTGAGAATTAAATTTAAAAAATTTATTTTGGTATTTTGTAACTAAACATACCTTTAAGTGATTATTTTGAGATCACAAAGAACAATTCACTTTGAATTTCAGTATGCTTTTTACAAGCAGCTTTTAAACTTTAAATGATTGTAAATCCTATGTGCGTGTCTCTGCCTCCCAAGTGTTAGGATCATAGGCATGTGCCTCCCAATTGTTGGGATTAAAGGTGTGCATCACCACCCCTGGATCTAAGTTTTTCTCTATTTGGAGGTTGCTCTGTGTCAGGCTGACCTTGAACTCAGAGATCTGCATGCTTCTGTCTCCAGTTTGTTGAAATTAATGGTGTAAACGATCACCACCCTGTTCATTGTAACTCTAGAATTTAAAAGACAACTTAACTCTATAGTGATCCTCCTGTCTCTGCTGGAATTAAAGGCATGGGCTTACACTGCCCTGTAACCGAACTTTTTAAATTATTAAGTATTTATTTATTAACAATATTCACTTATAAAAAAATATAAACACCTATCTACTCATACTACAAATTCCTACAACCCCTTTAACCTAACAACTAAACCAAGAGCAATACCAAGGTAGCCCAATTTAATCTTAAATTTGCATCAATATACAAAGATCAATACCAATTTAGCCAAATATAATCTTAATTTTGTAGCAATATACAAAGGTATAAGAGCATATTCAATAACCTGTCCTTTTTTCTTTATCATTCCTATATTATGTCTATATCCCATTTTTCTCAAGTCTTTTCACCCCTACATAGGAGAAAAAAGATGGATACAGAAAAGAAAAAGAGAGAAATCCCTGGGTCTAACCTCCAAAACCTATTTACAGGAACATTTAATAGCTTGTAATCTCTCCCTCTAAGTAAGAACAAGTATCTATAACCCATCAAATGACCAACGGTGGGGGAGGGGGAATCACCCACCCCACCTTCTGGAGATGTGGCATTAATCTCTTAAAATGACTTCCTGCTGATTTGGGATATAGTAAACCTGTTTGGGGCCCAAATTAGAATGGAAAAATGGATAAGCATGTTAATAGAATCATTTGATTTTCAGTCCTTTTGTGCTCAGCTATTTAAATGTCCTAAGAAGTTTGTAGACAGATGCTGAACTTCAGGGTTTTACTGAAGTTCTGGTTGGAACAGTCTGTGGAACTGAACAATCTTAGTGATTTTGAGTTGTTTTGGTTGTAGACTTTTGAGGAAACAACTATTGAGGAAGTCTGCAAGGCTGGATTGTCTGAGCTACTTGTCTTCTTTGGTGTCTGATCTGTTTTCTTCTGAGGTTTCAGTTGTCCAGTTGTCCCTGGACTCCTTAGATGGATGCTTTAAATCTCCTGGAAAGATAAGAACAGAGCCCTGCCCTAATCCTAACTCTGGGACACTACTTGTTTGGGAGACAAGGGGGTCAGGTAATATTTTTCCTGGAGCAAATTTGGTTTTTGACAATATAAAAAGTATTATCTTTCAATTGAGATTTAAAAAATTATTTTGATATTTTGGAACTAAAAAAACCTTAAAGTGTATGTATTTTGAGATCTCAGAGGACAATTCGCTTTGAATTTCAGCATGCCTTTTTTGAGTAGCTTTTAAACCTAAATACTTCCCAATCCTATGTACCTGTCCCTGTATTCTAATTATTAGGATCAAAGGCATGTGCTTCCCAACTGGTGGGATTAAAGATGTGCACCACCACCCCTGGATCTAAGCTCTTCTCTATTTAGAGCTTGCTTTGTGTCAGGCTGGCCTTGAACTCAGAGATCTGCAGGTTTCTGTCTATAGTGTATTGGGATTAAGGGTGTATCCATCTCAAATGATGGGATTAAGGGTGTGCACCATCACTACCCTGCTCCTTGTAACTCTAGAATTTATAAGACCACTAACTCTATAGTGATCCTCCAGGCTCTGCTGGAGTTAAAGGCATGGGCTAACACCACACATTTCATATATTTTACCTTAGCTGCAATTTTTTTCAACTCTTGGAGGTCTAGATAACCAGGTTGAACTGCAGTAAACTTTAATTTATTTACAGTATTTTAAACTTCTTACCTGCTTTTTAATTCCAAACCATGAGAATATCCTTTATATCTACAAAATATCAAATCAAAACAAAACAAAACTTTTAAGCTGCTATCAAGTTTGTGTAAGCTATGTGGCCACCTGCAGTCTAACATTCCAATCTGAAATTAAGGCCATTTTTCCTTTCATGCCAGTAACACAAGTATACCTTTGGTAAATTATAGTTTGAAAATTTTATATTGTATTTTTATTATATTTTTAAGATTATTAACTCTTTTTTTTAAATATTATTTTTGTTTTTTCAAGTTACTTCTAGAACATAGTTCCCTCCCTCCCTCCCTCCTTCTATTCCTCCCTCCTTTCCTCCCAGCCTCCCTCTCTCCCTCATTGTTCCTCTACTTAGTAGTCTCCTCCTCAGATGAGGTGAGCCCTCACATATCATACTCCCACAGATTTTCAGTCATGTGAGGGCCAAGAGCTTCCACTTGTACTGGGGCTTGATATGGCACAACATCTAGGGTAAGGTGTTCCACTAACCTGCAGCAGATTCCATGACTCACTGCTGGGTGAAATTTTTCCTAGGATAGATAGATATGTTATGTTCTTGTCTATTTGGGTCTGTGGGTTGTAGGATGGTTATCCTGTGATGTATGGTTAACATCCATTTATAAAAGAGTACATCCCATGTTTATCTTTCTGGGACTGAGTCAGTTCACTTAGGATGAGCTTTTCTAGCTCCATCCATTTGATTTCAAATTGCATGATTTCCTCATTTCTGATAGCTGTGTATCCATTGTATAAATGTACCACAGTTTTTTTTTAATCCATTCTTCAGTTGAAGGACATCTGGGTTGTTTCCAGTTTCTGGCTATTACAAATAAAGCTGCTATGAACATTGTTGAGGCAATGACCTTGTGGTTTCATTTCAAATCTTTTGGCTATATGCCCAGGAGGGGTATGGCTGGGTCCTGAGGTAGAACTACTCCCAATTTTCTAAGATATCTCCAGATTGATTTCCAAAGTGATTGTACAAGTTTACACTCCCACCAGCAATGGGGGAGTGTTCCTCTTTCTCCACATCTCTTTCACCCACATATGCTATCATTTGAGTTTTTGATCTTAGGCATTCTGACGAGTGTGAAATGGAATCTCAGAGTTGTTTTAAGTTGCGTTTCCCTGATGACCAAAGAAGTTGAACATTTCCTCAAGCGCCTCTCGGCCTTTAGAGATTCCTCTTCTGTGAATTCTTGGTTTAGCTCTGTACCCCATTTTTTGATGGGTTATTTGATTTTTTGGTGTTTAATTTCTTCAGTTCTTTATATATTTTAGATATTAGCCCTCTGTAGGATGTTGGATTGGTGTAGATCCTTTCCCAGTCTGTAGGCTGCCTTTTTGTTCTCAGGACAGTGTCTTTTGCCTTACAGAAACTTTTCAGTTTCATAAGGTTCCATTTATTGATTGTTTGTTTTAGCACCTGAGCTATTGGTGTTCTGTTCAGGAAGTTGTTACCCATGTCAATGAGTTCCAGGCTTTTTCCCACTTTCTATTCTATTGATGTTAGTGTGTCTGGATTTATGTTGAGGTCTTTGATCCACTTAGACTCAAGTTTTGTACAGGGTGATAAGTATGGATCTATTTGCATTCTTCTACATGTTGACATCCAGTTAGACCAGCACCATTTATTGAAGATGGCTTCCATTGGCTATTGGCTTGTTGTAAATTGGCTTTATTATGTTTAAGTATGATCCTTGTATGCCTGTTCTCTCCAGCTTTTAACATGAAGGGGTGCTGTATTTTGTCAAAAGCTTTTTCAGCATCCAGTGAGATAATCATGTGGTTCTTTTCTTTTAGCTTGTTTATGTGGTGGATTACAGTGATGGATTTTCTGAAGTTGAACCACCCCAGCATTCCTGGGATGAAGCCTACTTGATCCTGGTATATGATACTTTTGATGTGATCTTGGATCCAGTTTGCAAGTATTTTATTAAGTATCTTTGCATCCATGTTCATAAGGGAAATTGGTCTGAAATTTTTCTTCTCCATTTGGGTCTTTGGGGGTTTAGGTATCAGGGTGACTGTTGCCTCACAGAACGTGTTTGGCAGTATTCCTTCTGTTTCTATGTTGTGGAAGAGTTTGAAGAATATTGCTGTTAGCTCTTCTTAGAATGTCTGGTAGAATTCTGTGCTGAAACCATCTGGCCCTGGGCTTTTTTTGGTTGGAAGACTTCTAATGACTTCTTCTATTTCCTTAAGTGTTATAAGACTGTTTAATTTGTTTATCTGTTCTTGATTTAACCTTGGTAGGTGGAATCTATCAAGAAAATTGTCCATTTCATTTAGGGTTTCTAATTTTGTAGAGTACAAGTTTTTGAAGTAGGACCTAACGATTCTTTGGATTTCCTCAATGTCTATTGTTATTTCCCCCTTTTCATTTCTGATTTTGTTGATTTGGGTATTTTCCCTCTGCCTTTTAGTTAGCTTAGCTAAGAGCTTGTCTATTTTGTTGATTTTCTCAAAGAACCAGCTCTTGGTTTTTTCGTTTCTTTGTATTGTTCTTTTTGTTTCTAAGTTGTTGATTTCAGCCCTGAGTTTGATAAATTCCTCTCGTCTGCTCCTCTTGGGAGTGTTTGCATCTTTTTGTTCTAGCTCTTTCAGGTGTTCTTTTAGGTGGCTAGTATAGGAATTCTCCAGTTTCTTTTTGAAGGCACTTAGAGCTATAAACTTTCCTCTTAGCACTGCTTTCAATGTGTCCCATAAGTTTGGGTATGTTGTGCCTTCATTTTCATTGAGTTCTAAGAAGACTTTAATTTCTTTTTTTATTTCTTCCCTGACCCAGAGGTCATTGATAGAAAGTTTTCAGTTTCCATGCTTTTGCAGGCTTTTTGTTGTTTTTGTTATTGTTGAAGTCTAGCTTCATTCTACTAGAATGGCCACTCCAGCTTGCTTCTTGGGTCCATTTGCTTGTTATATCTTTTTCCAGCCCTTTACTGGAGATAATGCCTATCTTTTTTGCTGAAGTGTGTTTCTTCTAAGCAGCAGCATGTGGGATTGTGTTTTTGCATCTATTCTGCTAACCTATGTCTTTTTATTGGGGAATTGAGTCCATTGATGTTGACAGATATTAATGACCAGTGATTGTTTCTTCCTGCCATCTTGATGTTGGTAGAAATAGTGTGTGAGTGAGCTTCTCTTCTTTTGGTTTTGCTGCAGGCATGCTATTTGCTTCCTGTGCTTTCTTGTGTGTAGTTAACCTCTTTGGGTTGGAGTTTTCCTTTTATCATCTTCTGTAGAGCTGTATTTGTGCATAGATATTGTTTGAATTTAGCTTTGTCATGGAAATCTTGTTTTCTCCATCTATGTTAATTGACAGTTTTGCTGGGAATAGTAGTCTGGCCTGGCATTTGTGGTTTTTTAGGGTCTGCAAGATGTCTGTCCAGGCCCTTCTGGCTTTCAGCATCTCTGATGAAAAGTCAGGTGTGATTCTGATAGGTTTGCCAGTATATGTTACTTGACCCTTTTCTTTAGAAGCTTTTAATATTCTTTCTCTGTTCTGTACATTTAGTGTTTTGATTATTATGTGGCGGGGGATTTTCTTTTCTGGTCTAATCTATTTGGAGTTCTGTAAGCTTCTTGTACAGTTATAGACATCTCATTTTTTTGATTTGGGAAATTCTCCTCAATGATTTTGTTGAAGATATTTTTGGGTCCATGGAGCTGGGAATCTTCTCTTTCTTCTATTCCTATTATTCTGAGATTTTACCTTTTCATAGTGTCCTTGATTTCCTGAAGATTTTGTATCAGGACTTTGTTAGATTTGACATTTTCTTTGACAGATGTATCAGTTTCTTCAATTTTATCCTCTGTGCCTGAAATTCTTTCTTCCATCTCTTGTATTCTGTTGGTGATGCTAGTGTCTGTAGTTCCTATTCTTTTCTTAAGGTTTTCCAGTTCTATGGATGTCTAGGATTGGATTTTCTTCATTGCTTCAACCTCTGTTTTCAAGTCTTCCATTTCTTTAAGTGCTTTATTCATTTCTATCACCTCTTTTGCAGTATTTTGTTGTTGCTATCTGAGATATTTTATTTCCTCCCTTAGGCATTCTATTATTAATATAAGCATAGGATTAAGGTCATTTTCCTTGGTTTCAATAGTGTTAGGATGTCCAGAATTGTCTGTAGCATTATTGCTAGGTTCTGGAGACATCATATTGCTTTGGGTTTTATTTGTTTTGGTTTGGTTTGGTTTTTTTTACCATGTTCTTGCGCTGACCTTTTGTCATCTGATTGACCCTGGTGTTGTCTGTTTGTTTCTTTTGTCAGTTGACCTTGGTGCTCAGGAAAACTTCCTGTTCTGGGGTTGGCTGATCCTGAGATCCTGGTATCCACCTCCAGATGGTGGGTAGGTTCCTGTAATAGTCTGGCTCTCGGAGAGTGACTGCCACTCTCCTTAACTGGTTGTGACCCAATTGGACCAATATAGAGGGGATTGGAGTGGGGAGGGTGTAGAAAAAAATTAAATAAATTACATTTGTTGGGTGGTTGTTAATCTTTAAGCAGCCATTATAAATGAGCACACAGAGACTGCATGGATTTCTAACAAGCCTTGGCCTGAATTGTGCAGTCCTAGCCCATCTAAGTTAGCTCTTAATTCTATTACCCAAATATGACCCCATATATACATACGTCCCCTTGGACTGCCATTCTCCATGATATGCCGATGTTCCTGGCCATGTGGAATGAGGTTCCTTTTTCTAACCCATGGTGTGCATCCTTTTTCCTGCTGCTCCTGGCTGGAATGCCATTTTCTTCCTGATGCTGGCTGGAATGAAGTAATCCTCTGTCTAAAGCGCAGGCTTACTGTTCCAATCTCAGGAAGTCCCACCTTTCTCCGTCTTTGCACAATCTCAGGCCTGAGCATTTTATTTAACCTATCAGAGTCAATATAAGTAACAGACAGCAAACAGGACCAATTAACATTTAGAATGCTTAACACTACCCTATCAGGAAGGCGCTATCCTCTGAGGACCTGGGAGCTAGAAGGTCTCCTCAGAAAGGCAGGTAGAGTTGTGATTGGGCCTATGTTCTCCCCTCCCTGACAAAGTCATTCTAGTTCAGCAGCTAGGCTGACTGTGCAGGCAGGGAACTCCACCCAAGATGGGTGCCAGCCTCAGTGTGCTTGTTGCTGACTGCCTCAAATGCTTGGTGCTAGGGTGAGTGAACTACCCCAATATTTATGGAGAACACACAGTCACCAGCTCTATTTGCAGTCAGTCTTGGCTCCTCATTGCTTTGCTGTGACTGGGTTAGGTCTGTGCCACTCAGCTACTGTGCACACTGTGCCTCCATGTTGGGAACTCCAGGAAGAAAATCTTACTTACCTTTGCTCTTGTAGTCTGGCTGTTTTTCCCTGTTGGGTGTACAGGTCTGCATGCATGCTGGATATCAGGCAGACAGGCGGGGCCGCTGATCTGTGGCTGGACCCATGGGCTGAATCTGCTGGTGAGCTAGATCTGCTCTAGCTGCTGCTTCCCTCCAGATGGGTGACCAGTCTCAATGTTCAGACACAGTCTGTGTTTCACAGTTGGCTTTGAGACCTCACATTCACTCCACAGTGACTAATCTTATTCACCTACTACTCAGATACAATGCTCTATGGTTGTCGCCATCTTGGATCACTTTAAATCTCTTAACTGCATTTTTAATACCAAACAACAAAAATATCCTATACATACAGGAAAAAACCTTATAGGCTGATATCCAAGAGCGTGTGAGCTGTGTGGCAACCTGCAGTCCAACATTCTAACCTGAAATTAAGACCATTTTCATTTCATGCCCGGAAGGCAAGTATGTCTTTGATAAATTATCATTTGAAATTTTTATATTTTATTTTTATTATAATTTTTATTCTTATTTATTCTTTTTTTCTTTCTTTCCTTTTTTAATTGATTTGTTTTTTAAGTTACCTCATGAACATTTTTTCCCTCCCCCTCCTTGTCCATTCTTCCCTCCCTTCCTTCCTTCCTTCCTTCCTTCCTTCCTTCCTTCCTAGCTCCCTCCCTTCCTCCCTCCCTCTCTCCCTCACTAATCCTCTTCTCAGGTTTTTCCTTCTCCTCAGATAAGGTGGGCCCCACGTATACTCCCTCAGTCAGGTGAGGGCCAAGAGCTTCTGTAGAGGGATTTTAATCCAGCAACATGGCTACTCTGTCTGAAATACAGATATGCCTTTCACACATATCTTTAATCCCTCTGACTGGAATACAGACATGCCCTAAGTACTCACCTTTAATCTCAAACAATGAAGATAAAGTTAATTAGTAGAAAAAAGCATACATGTTTGAAAGTGATGTCTAATTGAGTGACAGACAAAGTGACAAGTCAGAGAAAGCTTTGACAGAATAGTATACGCCCACCTCTCAGGAGAAGAAAGAGGAAAAGGAAGCTACTTAAGGGAACAGCACAGAGAATGAGATGGAGAGGAAACAGTTTTACTGGGACACTTTTACAAAGACAGGTTGAAGAGACAAGATAGACACAGGTGAAGACAGAACAAGACAGAGAATGAGAAGCAGACAGATAAGAACAGATTGCTCGAGTTGGTTTGAGGCCTAGAGAGTCTGAATCAGTCAGCATGGAGAGGAGTTTGAGCCAGAACAGCTAAGTTGAACCAGCCAGGAGGATTTCAGAAAGACCTAGAAAGGGTGAGCTTATACAACAGTTAAGTCTCAGAGGCTGAAAATATTCTAGGCCTGGATTAGACTGTATAGAGGCTAGAAGCTTCTAGGACTAGGCCTAGCTTAGATGGAGGCAGTAAGCCTCTGAGACAACAACTACATCAGGCAAATAAAATGCATATTACTTTTACATATATATGGTATATATATATATATATGTGTGTGTGTGATATATACATAAATATATAATATACATATATATTACCATAGTACTACTTTTAGATGGAGACAAAAGAAACCATATTTTAAAGACACAAATAGACAAAGGGTAGATTGTTAGAAAGGGACATATAACACTAGCACCATTTGAGGAAACCTGAATTGACTTTGTTGTTATTTAAAAATAGATTTCAGATCAAGGAACATTATCAAGAATTTATCATTGTATACTTCAGAAGGTATCCAAATTTTAAGCACATGTACATATAATACAGCTTCAGGATACAGGATGAAAATCTAGAAAACAAAAGGAAAAGCAGTCAAGTTCATGGTGACAGCTGAATATTTTGGCAGATAGAGGAGCAGTTGTGGACACTGCTCTTTTGTAAGGAACTGACATTGTCAACAGGCCTGGGTCAAAAACGTAAAGAAATTTACATTAGCAACCGCACCTCCATCAGAAAAGCCATGCCAGACAGCTTTCATTATCTGAGGCACTCCCTGTGTGTAACTGAGGGTGCTGTCATCCAGTCACCACCAGACAGAATGCCAGTCTTGGAAGCAAGGCAGAAGAGAAACTTTACATACCAGGTGTCCTCTGTGAGGAGGCACAGGCCCCGGCTGCCTCCCTGAGCATGGATTTTCGGGATGTTCATGGGACAAAGCAGAGACAGGTAGGGTGAGGTGGGGTGGGGTGGGTAGCTGGGGACTATTGGAGGCAGGGAAAAGTGAAGTGGTGAACTGTTGCTCAAATGTTCAGCAGATGGTGGTAGCAGTGTGTTCCTAGGATGGAGTTTTAGCCATCAGCTATAAAACTGTCATACTTGTGTAGGCTCAAGGGAAGAGTTGCTGGGTTTCTTACTGAAGTTTTTGGGCAAAATAGTGTGGCCATGGAACCCAGCCAAGGAGATGGGAAATGGAAAAAGATAGAGAAAGATAAAAGCAATGTCTTTGCCTTTAAACATAAGCTTTATTTGGGTTTAAAGAGAGGAAGGATTTGGGCAGAGGAAAGACATGTGTACAGTGACACAGTCACAGTCTTCTCAGAGTGGGCTGGAAGATTGTGTCGGTTCTCCATGGTTCAGGGAGGTTGTTGTTGCTGTGGTAACTGGGGGGGGGGGTGATATGAAAACCACAAAGCTTGTCTCTCATCTTCTCCAGTTCTTCTTTCTCCTTTTCTGCCGCAGCCCCAAGCCTAAGGCAGGGAACGGAAACTAGAACACTTCCTCTCTCAAAGAGTCATAAACCCAAGGAACATACCTCTAGCCTTTCCCTTCTATTCTGTGTAACAGCTGGCTAAGAAGAAATTTCATGACCTACCTGAGCTGGCAAGACATCCCAGGAGGAGCCATAGCCAGCTCTTAGGGCTCCCATGCAGCCTGTTTCTGTTTGTTCACACTCTTTTTCCTACAAGCACATCCATTGCTGCCCATACTTCATCAAGTAGAATCATGAAGATTGATGGGTCTTCCTGGGTCTATCTCTAGGCTCCCACACCATGTCAAATTTTGATCAAATATATTTATGATTTTTCCTTATTGATTTCTTTCCTTAATTGAGATGTTGTCTCTGTGCTTTATGACTGACATGAAAGGAATTATCTCCTTTGATGTCATTACACCAGAAAGAGCCAGCTCTGAGGAATTTAGATGAAAGAGTAGCACAATCATAGCACACAATGCCTTACTCGGGGGCTAGCTAGTCTTGTTGCCTGGCTCATACTAAGAGGGGTCAAAGGTTAGCTAGTGAGCATTTTGTTCTGACCAATGACAAGAGTAAGCAGTTCAGCTCATCATTTGTAAGACAAATAATGAGAATCTAGTTTCATTTTAAGTGAACAAGAGGGGCTTCTGGGCTGGAGAGATGGTACAGTGGTCCAACACATGAGTTCAATTCCAAGATCCTAGGATTGAAGGAGAGAATCAACTTCCAATGGTTGTTCTCTGACCTCCACATCCAGGCCATGGTACACACACACACACACACACACACACACACAAAATGATAACAAATAAAGTAAAACTTTTAAAAAGATGTGAGTCTTAAGTCCTCAGAGTGGGGTGAAGGCAGATAGAAACCTTGCTTCTGAGGCTTCCACTTGGGGGGTTCCTTATCTGAGCACCCCACCTTAGCTTTACTCCTCTCTACAGTAGGGAAATATTTTTTGTGATAATCTTACAATCACAGTGTTCTCTGTGGTAAAAAGCCCTTTCCTCTTTTGCAGGAATCCTTTTCTCTCTTTTTAATAGCAATTTTGCATCAAAGTTTCTCCTGAATGTGGAGAGACTTCTTTTGGATAGCTTAGCTCTGGAAACACTAACAGACTTTCTGGGCAAAGACTTCTTATTGCCAAGATCTCTCTCCGCATTGATGCTTCATCAGTGTGCGTGTTGTTTGTTAAGAAAGTGTCCTGGGAATAAACCCTTTATCAGGGATGCCCTGCATACTTCCTGCCTGTCCGTGGCTTGTTTTTAAGTTTCTCAGCAGTGCCTTTTGGTGAACAAGTTTTACATTTTGATGCAATTCTGAATATTCTTTTTCCTGTATCACTTAATTTAAGGCTACATACATAACTCTCCATCCTTTTCAACGTCTCTAGAAGTTTGTGTATGGCTGCACATTTATATGCAGCCGGGATGTGTGTGCTTGGAAGGAGGCCCTAAGGAAAACCAGATTTAGTATGCGCAAAGGAAAACCCAGTTTTGGCCTTGCTCACACATTCATTTCGACATTCCTGGGCTTTTACAGAAAAGCTTCTGTTCTTTTGATTTTCTGTTGATTAGGCAACAGCAATCACATCTTGGGTTTATTATACAAAATCATTTAACATGAGTTCATTTTTATATTTTTATGAAAGTCATGATTGTACCTTTTCGGAGAAGTTATCTCTTAATGAGATTGCTGCACTCGATTTTCCTAAAGGACATTCCATAGTTCCTTCCGAAATCGATGCAACCTTGACCAAAACTCCTAAGGCTAAGTCCTCATTCCTGGCACCCGCCCACACGCCTGCCGACCTTCCGCGGGCGACCAGCAGGGAGCAGCTCTGGATCCCACATACCAGTGCACATCTCGGGGTTCCTCCCTTCCCTTTGCTCGGTTCTTCTGCTTGCACTCGTTGGGCTCTCTTTCAACTCATTCTCTTACTTTTCTTCATTCTCCCGCTTACGTTCCTCCAGGGCCCACCCAGATTCCTAAGCTATTTCTGAGAATTGCCTCCATTGAAATGATATTCACGGCCTCCCCAGGTGCCCGCCTCCTTATTGCGGCCCCCTCCCCCCCCAAATAAACCATAACTCCCTAGCCGCCCCAGTCTGTCAATCTTTCCACCGCGGAAGGGAGATTTACGGTCCGCAAGCCGGTGGCAAGTGCCTGGGACATCCAGTAGTTGCACTAAATGAGAAAGAAGCATTACGAAACATTATTCAATAAAAGTGTAAAATGACAATACCTATTTTTAAAGAATTCATACTTTACACCGACTGAAAAAAGGGCAATGTAATCATTTATAAGAATATTAAGAAGCGGAAGCACGCAAGCATTGGTGGTTCAGTGGTAGAATTCTCGCCTGCCACGCGGGAGGCCCGGGTTCGATTCCCGGCCAATGCAGAGGCTTTTTAGCTCTTTTTAAAGAACAAACACCTTGGAAATAAAATCTGCTTGAGAATCAGACATTTTTCCCACTTATGGTTTTGATTAATCGTATGTGCTAGCCATATTTTAATTTAAATATCTCTTTCAAATCAAAGGGACTAGTGGGTTAGCGACAAGCTGGGTTTTTTTTTTTAATGTTTATTACTTCAAGTTACATCTGCAGCACAGTCAGGCTGTTTTCTTAAAAAAACAAACAAAAAAAAACCCCCAAAACACTGAATTTCATTTATCTGACGCCATTTGAAATAAAATTTGTTTTGCAATTATTCTGGAAGGTCTGAATCACTAGACCAGCTAGCCATTCTAAAATGGTGGCGGTGTTTGAAAGTTTAAAAGTATGAATTTCAAGCCGCCCCCCCCCCCTGCCTAGCAGAGTGGCGCAGCGGAAGCGTGCTGTGCCCATAACCCAGAGGTCAATGGATTGAAAGCATTCTCTGCTATTGTGTATGCTTTTCTTCCCAGCCACGAAGAAGCTATGAGGTAAAGTTTTACCAACTGTCTGCTGTTTGCTGCAAGAACGGAAAGTAATAGCCAATTAAAACATGCGGAGCTCAATATTCCTTCAAAGTGAAAACTGTGGTTTCAGTTGACGGAGAGAAGGTGACAGCTGCCGAAGTAGCACGTCAGTGCGCCACCAGACTGCACAATGTACAGTTCAAAGAAGCTATTTCTAGCCAACCTGGCTTCAGAGTTTCTGCAAAAGTGGTACGCAGTAGCTTTTTCCTCCTGTTCAGTTTTCCTCCTGGGCGCTAATTACCACCAACTCAGTATGGCGTACTTTATTCTTTCATTCTTTCAGAGCTCTAGACGTTAACTATGGAGATTTCCCAACCTCAGAATTTTCCAGATAGGGCGAGAAACTATGTGGGGTAATAGTCTCTTTCCAGAGAACTGAGTGTCTCTGGTGAGGTTTGGAGAAGCAAAAGGGGACTGAGACCCACATATCAGCTTCACCTTTCTTTCCACAGTCAACATTTGGAACAAACAAAAAACCAAAACCCAGCATCTCATCAGTTATGGTCAGCCTCTCTTGAGTTGTAAGATATCCTGATACATCAAAAGCAGTCAAAGATCCCATCACTATTTTTAGGTTATTCCCTGAGAGGACACCCTGGAATTTTCTTTGTCTACCTCCAAGTCTTTGGCAATTTGTTCTGACAACATTTACCTCTTTTGTTAATAATCTTTGATTCTGCTTCAAGCCAAGTTTCCTGTGCCAGGCTCGGGTGCATTTATCTCCCAGTAACTAGTGGACTCTTCTGTATCAGACCTTGAAAGCACCAGCCCCTTTAAGACCTGGACAGAGACTCGTGGCAACTGAAGAGAACCCAGTGCTGTCACTGTGCATCATAAACTGAACCTGAGCCAGCAACTCATACTGTTTATGAAGAATTTCACAGAGCAATGTTCACAGATTGGATCACAAAATTAACAGTTAAAAAAACTAAAGTTTTGCCTATATTCCCAGCTGCTCAGGCCAGTAATGGACGATGATTTTAGCCAATGAATTGGGTGGGCAACAAATGGAGACCTCTGCAGAAAAATAAATAAATAAATAAAATCTAAGTTTGGTACTGGTGGTTTTCCTCTTAAAATATGTGCTGCCTTCTGCAATATAAACTGGCACCTTTTGCCACAGGAATGGTTTTGAAGACATACTAGATGCAAGACTGAGGAATATGTGGAGAGTAGATGAGGCCTGGCGCCATGTGTTAGGGTCAGAAGACCTGTGGAGAGGCCATTGATGAAGGCGTGCCCTTAGCTGCGATGGAGACCCCAGGGTATTAGGAGATGCCAGGACTATGGGATGTACGCCGAGAAGAGCAGCAGGTGTGAGGTGAGGCCAGCCTAAGCCTGCAAGACAGACTGTGTGTGCTGTGGATGATGCATCTGGAACAGAGCGCCTGCTCAAGCCTTTCAGAGCCAGAAGACTATCCAATGAATGAGTGGATCTCAGACATCAAACATTGAGCCAAAATACTTGGATTTACACTCCTAGACTTCTATGCAAAATCTTAATCGTTGAGATTTAAAATCAGAAGGAAACAGTCTTCTCTAGTGCTCAAACATGAGCTGAGGTAAAGAAAAAGAGCCATTTATTCATTAGACAACCATTTTAAATGTACTTTGAGATCCTTGTTTCGTCTAAAATAGACTGGGAGGAGAGAAAGAGAGGAAGGGAGGGAGGCAAAAGCAGAATAACATAGGAAGTACATTTATCAAGGGATCTATACCAGGACAGGAGGGGTCTTCAGGCTGATTCTGGTCCCTTCTATCTTCTTTCCTTTTTTCTTGTAAGACAGAAGAGAAGGGTGAAACCACTGAAGGAGAGGGAGGGAATTTTAGAGACAGGACCAAGTAAAAACAGGCAGAAGAGAATGTATCACAAGACATAGGTAAGCAGGTGATCGGCCCAGTAACTTCATTTATTTAATTATTCAGCACTGTATAGACATATCAAAACATCACATTGTTCCCAACTAATGTATAAAACTTTCCCTTGTCAATTAATAATAATATCATTAAAAAAACAAAACAAAGGTAATATATGTAGAAAAAAATGTTTGTTTTGCTTTTTAAACTTAGAGAATTGTTCAATCAACAATAAACTACTCTTGAGGGGCCAGAGAGTAGCAGAGGTAGAGTGTTTGTTTAGCAAGTACAGTGATGTAAGTTCAATCTTCAAGAACAAAACAAACCCAAAATAACAACAAACGACTCTGAATAATTCAGCCACCTTCACTCTCACCCTCACTGTTGTTAAAAAATCAAGACTTTTTCCTCTGGCTTACATTTTTTTTTTCTCCCTTACCTAGCTTTTGAGTGTTTGCTATGTGAGACCCTGTGCTCTGCCCAGCAGGACTAACTGTGGAATTCTTATTAGAGGACCAAATAAAGTGGGAAATTGTGGGTGTTTGATGCAGGCCTTGGTGGCAGAGGATTTCATGAAGAGTTTGTCCTAGGTCCAGAAACTTTTGATTATGTCCAGATTTCCAACCAGTTTTGTGAACATGCATGAACTGTCATTGTTCTTATAGCAGGGCTAAGAAAACTACTGAAATGTATTTTGGTCCTTATTGAAAGAGGGATGCTAAGACAATGGACCCTAAAGAATTAAGATTTCCTCCAGGAGGGCTGGAGAGATGGTTCAGCAGTTAAAAGGCTAGGTTCACAACCAAAACTATAATTTCCCCCAGGAATCTCAAGATGGCTGAGGGAAAGGCTAAACCCCTGACTCCAGGAAGAGTTCTCCCAGCAGAACAGCCTATCTCAGCTAGAACTCAACATCTGCACATCCTGGGTTTCTTGTTATGGGATCTACAAAACTATAACCCTGCTACAGAAAAAGCAGAGTGAACATAGGAACTCTTATCTCCCCAGTTCTCATCAAACTGTGAATGAGTCTATTTTTCTTTACTGATTTCTGTTTCCTAATTTCTTTTGAAATTTGGGGAAACTAGAGTGGCAGGATTAAGGGCCTATGTGTCTCATAACACTATCTCTATCAAAATAAAAATGAATACAATGTCAGAAGGCTATGAACTTCAAGAAAATTTGTAGAAATGAGGGATAGTTCCAAATTTCCAATGACTGTTGAACCCCCTGTGAGCAACTAACATAAACTCTGGCTTAGAGAATCTCTCACCTGTTGCTTTAGCTAAAATTTTAACTAAATGCCGACTTTTGAAATGAAAGAGAATGTGAAATAATAGCAGGTGGAAATAAAAAGTAGTGTTAAGGGTAGTGATGGGTTAAAGTGTGTGTCCCACACAGGCACAAATGCACACATGGTCAGATCCTCTCTGATATGGTTGTACTTGGAGACAAAGATCTTGTCTAAGAGCTAATTCACAGGCTGGAGCTTCCGGTCAGTGGCCTAGCAACTTGCCTTCAGTCCATTTCCATTAAGAAAGGTCCTGAGAGCAAAGGCCTGATTATAGCCACAGGGCTGAATAGGTCAAGGACACATGAAGGCAGCCACCCACCTGCCAAGTCTAGGAGAGGGGCTTCAGGAGAGACATCTGCTCATGCCTTCATCTTGCACTTCAAAAGAGTATCTGCTGCCTGTGTAATGTTGCATATTTCAGCTCTCCTGTGTTCTAAGAGTGTTTTAATAAGATCTCTGGACATGACTAAGGACTGAAAACGGTCAAAAGAGGAATAAGAGACAAAAATCTAAAACTAGAAAGTATGCCTTTAATTATTTTCAGTTATATTAGAACTCATATTAATTTGATTTGGGGTGGGTTTTGTTTTGGATAGCTCTAGAGCACTAATTTACCAAAAGTGAAACTAAGCAAAAATTCTCGTCTAAAGTTCTTGCCTGGTTAGTGGCTAAATTAGCCAATCCTGACCCTGCGCGGGCAATTTCAAATTCACGCGCCAATTTTTCTTTTTCTTTGAAGTGGAACCTCTCATCAGCGGTGACGTTAATTTCCCCACCATTCATTTCCTTTCTCTTGTCTCTACTGTTTCTGTTACGTGGGAGAAACTTGAAAGAAAAAAAAAACCGGAAAGCTTTTTGTTTCCCTATTCTCATCTATGCGCCCCGCCCAGTCTCGTCCGTATTGTCCCCGCTCCCTCAGCCACGCACCAATCGCTCTTGGTGAAGTTAATATAACTCTTTTAAAGTTACTAGGAAACAAATAGTTCATCCTATTGCAACTCATTGATGACAACACAAAAAACATTTCAGGCTGGAAGAGAAAACTCAAGGCCATCAGCTTGTGCTTCTGCTTGCTGCCACAAGATGGCAGAAAAGCGGCACATTTCACACCACTGCAGAAACATTATTCTCTAGATAGTTCCATCTGCCTTGCTTTAAGTGCACACAGGAAGTGAAGTTCTTCATACAGAGGGTCTGCGATAGTAAAGTTATTCCACTGTTACAGAAAGATCTACAAAAATATGATTTACTGGAGAAAGTAGACCATGCGGCAATAAAGGTTAAAACTATGAAACACCAAAAATGAATGTAGGTACTATCGGGATATAGTTGTAGAACCTGGGTCGTGCCCGAATATCGGGAGCTAATCCACGCTTTTAGTTCACCACCAGCTCTGAGGCCTCTTTGGGGTCCACTGGCTTTAAATGCAGTTTTGACTCCTGCTGCTGGTTTCATGAACATTCAAATCACACTACCTCTTGAATTTACACTTAAAATTAAAGAGCTTTCCACAGCTCCCAGGTTCTGTTTTCGCTTGTACAGACACGATGGTTACACAGGAGGAATGAAAGTTGATTTCCCCAGGACAGGATCCGAATTTCGCTAGTGAAACGCATAATTTATAGCCTGAGAATTCTCTACGTTTTAGAAATAGTTTATCAAAATCCTCTTAAAATACAAATTGCAATAAGTATAAAACTGCAAGTCGCTCCTTAATTATTGAAATATTCCTACTACCTGAGAAGGCGGCGCTTGCCTAGGCAATAGGACTGATCTTCCAAATGCATACTCCACCATGAACGTTTTGGGGCTTCACATTATGCTGTTACCTGCCAGATAGAGAACTGCCCTCAACAACCACAAGATACAGCTGTTTCAACGAAGTTGTGGGTAGCTCTGAAAAGAGCCTTTGGGTTTAGAGCTAATAGATTTTTTTAAAACCATAAACATGGAGTTATTTCTACTAGCATGTCTGAGAGAATACCGTGTTTCTTAAAAAAAAAAAAATCAAAACTATCTCCTGTGAACAGCTGGGAGTCACTAGAATACTCTAATCATGTAAAATGTATCACCAAAAAAACTGAGGAAATTATGGAAGCATTTTCCTGCGGATTCCTGCTAAAGATTAAACAATGTTCCAATTATGCTATTGCATATTTAAACTAAAACGTCCACTTTGACTATCCAAGATGAGAATAGGGAAACAAAAAGCTTTCCGATATTTTTTTCTTTCAAATTTCTCCCACTTAACAGAAACAGTAGAAACAAGAGAAAGGAACAGGAAATGAATGGTGGGGAAATTAATGTCACCGCTGAGAGGTTCCACTTCAAAGAAAAAGAAAAATTGGCGCGTGAATTTGAAATTGCCCGCGCAGGGTCAGGATTGGCTAATTTAGCCACTAACCAGGCAAGAACTTTAGACGAGAATTTTTGCTTAGTTTCACTTTTGGTAAATTAGTGCTCTAGAGGCAAACAACGCATGTATGAGCAGCACTGCACACAAAAATTTTGCAGTACGTTGTGCATATGGTCCTTCTAAGACCAGGAAAAACACAAGGAATTGACCTTTAGTTACTTAGTCATGAATCTTACCGAGTATCGGAATAACAGCTTCCGTTAGGCTTTAACTTTCAAATGAGAGACAAAATAAAGTGTCACGTCCTTCCAGGAAAGTGAGTGGCTCTGAAAAGAGCCTTTGGGTGAAGAGTGCGGTCAGCGCGCTCACTTGGAGCTGGTGTACTTGGTGACGGCCTTGGTGCCCTCCGACACCGCGTGCTTGGCCAGCTCCCCGGGCAGCAGCAGGCGCACGGCCGTCTGGATCTCCCGGGACGTGATGGTCGAGCGCTTGTTGTAGTGCGCCAGGCGCGACGCCTCGCCCGCGATGCGCTCGAAGATGTCGTTGACGAACGAGTTCATGATGCCCATGGCCTTGGACGAGATGCCCGTGTCGGGGTGCACCTGCTTCAGCACCTTGTACACGTACACCGAGTAGCTCTCCTTGCGGCTGCGCTTGCGCTTCTTGCCGTCCTTCTTCTGCGCCTTGGTCACGGCCTTCTTGGAGCCCTTCTTCGGGGCTGGCGCGGACTTGGCGGGCTCAGGCATAGCGACAGTCACAAGTTAACCCCAGAAAACAGAGTCAGGATGATCTCTGCACTCGCTACCTTTTAAATAAACTTGTGGCTATGCCGATCTTGAAACAGCAAACGTCATTTATTAAGTGTCCAATCAAAACAAGGGTTTCTGAAAACCACAGTATCATTGGTAACTGTTTATGTACAACCAATGAAATCGCTCGGTTTTTGGTCCCTGCATTGACTATAAATAAATTGGCCGAGTGACGCCTTCTTACTGAGTTCGTTTTTTCAACCATCATGTCTGGACGTGGCAAGCAGGGCGGCAAGGCTCGCGCCAAGGCCAAGACCCGCTCCTCCCGGGCCGGCCTGCAGTTCCCCGTGGGCCGCGTGCACCGGCTGCTCCGCAAGGGCAACTACTCGGAGCGGGTGGGCGCCGGCGCCCCGGTCTACCTGGCGGCCGTGCTGGAGTACCTGACGGCTGAGATCCTGGAGCTGGCGGGCAACGCGGCCCGCGACAACAAGAAGACGCGCATCATCCCGCGCCACCTGCAGCTGGCCATCCGCAACGACGAGGAGCTCAACAAGCTGCTGGGCCGCGTGACCATCGCGCAGGGCGGCGTCCTGCCCAACATCCAGGCGGTGCTGCTGCCCAAGAAGACCGAGAGCCACCACAAGGCCAAGGGGAAGTAAGACCAGTCATCGGTATTTACGAAACTGTAACAACAAAGGCTCTTTTCAGAGCCACTCACATTTGCTTCAAAGGAACTGAACACTACCGAGTGGTGCATTATGAGGTTTGTTCTGTGTGTTTCCCTGTCATTAACTCAAGCCATTGAAGCCACTTTACCTAGCCAGAAGTTTTAGTTTCTCATTGGTATGCTAACAACGCTGGCTATTTTCCAGAGGTTAAGACTGGAACTTTGGCCCGCGTGTGGTGGCTAGCAACTTTAATCCAGCGCTCGGGAGACAAAGGTAGGCCGATCTCTTGGGTTCAAAGCCAGCCTGGTCTACAGATCGAGTTTCAGAACAGCCAGGGATACACTGGGAAAACTCGAAGAAGAAAACAGAAAAAGGTAATCTGACCTTTTAAAGTGTTCATTTTATTAAGACACTTGGAAAGAACAGAATTTTCACTGAGAAACAAATCACTATGTGCAGTCCTCACCGAATGCTGATTGTGTGCTTGGTTGACAAGTCCAAACCACCATTTGCCAAACATCAAAATCAGCTAAGAATGTCAAATCATTTGGCCGTATTACAGTTTCCACGCCCCCTCCCCATCTTCGCTCTGCAAATTTAGGTTCACAAATTTCAGGGGCCAATGTGCCAATCATTTAAAGCTGTTTTTAGAAGTTACTAACTAATACGTATTTTTCATATAATCTGAAGCAGAAAAGAAGGCTCTAAAAAATGCTTGTAATAAAATTACATCGATTTCCAGGAATATTCGGTCGGGTTCTTTTCAATAGTGGAAATTGCAGTCTATTGCTTAAGACGCACAAATCAGACTGCAGAAAACAAAAGGGCTAAACAGCCAATTAAATTGTTCCTGCAGCCATTTTTGACCAATCAGAATCCGTTCGTCTGTATAAATTTTGGTGGCGAGGCTCTTTGCAAACTCAAGTGTTTTAGTAATGGCTCGCACCAAGCAGACCGCCCGCAAGTCCACTGGCGGCAAGGCCCCGCGCAAGCAGTTGGCCACCAAGGCTGCCCGCAAGAGCGCCCCGGCCACCGGCGGCGTGAAGAAGCCCCACCGCTACCGGCCCGGCACCGTGGCGCTGCGCGAGATCCGGCGCTACCAGAAGTCCACCGAGCTGCTGATCCGCAAGCTGCCGTTCCAGCGCCTGGTGCGCGAGATCGCGCAGGACTTCAAGACCGACCTGCGCTTCCAGAGCTCGGCGGTCATGGCTCTGCAGGAGGCCTGTGAGGCCTACCTTGTGGGATTGTTTGAGGACACCAACCTGTGCGCCATCCACGCCAAGCGGGTCACCATCATGCCCAAGGACATCCAGCTGGCCCGCCGCATCCGCGGGGAAAGAGCTTAAGTTCGTCTCCTTAAGTGTTGGTTTTTCCAAAGGCTCTTTTCAGAGCCACCCACGTTTGCATGAAGAGAGCTGTTTCCTCTTAAGCCTCGGCGATTTTGGAACCCTCCCCTTGGACACTAGGTTTTAGGGGGCTTTTTCTTAACCCACTTAATTTTTCTGAGCCTGTGTCCATTCAGAGAGCCTACTAAGTATACAGTCGCATTTGGTTCACTTTGCATTAACTTACCTTTTAGCAAGCTGTTCCAGATATTTGTGTTGAACACTGAAGCAGAGGTTTGGGTCTAGTCTAGCTGCATTTATTAGCCAACTTACTCCTTGTATAATTGTTTTCTGCTCGCTTAGGGAGCCATTGAAGGTACCTTCCTTCTAGGTAAGGACAAAGCTAAAGTCTTCTCTGATTATAAATCCATAATCTCCACTTTTAGATCCTAGAAATTATCAAGCAGTGATCTGCTTAAAAACTGGATGCAGTCCTTATGTACCTGATGCTCTGAGAGGCTAGAACAGAGCATTAGGTCTCCAGCCATTGCAGTTCTAGAGGGTTATGAGCCACCAAGTGGGTGCTTGCTGCAAGCCTCTTAACTGCTGAGCCATCTCTCCAACCCATAAACCCATAAATTGTGTTAGTTTGTACACTCCTGGTAATGTGTTCAGAAATCCCTAGATTGAATTGCAATAGTAAGAAAACTATAAGATAAAACCAGCTTCCTGTGGCCTGTGAAGGCTATCCTTCACCTCAAGTGTCCACAAATGTAAGATCCCTTTAAATTTCCATTGAAGCATTCAACTTTTTCTGACCCAGTGACCTTTGTAACTTTCCTTTCTCAACTTGTCAGTGGGCTGACTGAAAAACAAAAACAAAATGTGTACAAGAGTGAAAGTAACCCCTAGCAATCATGTGCCTTCCTGTGACGCTAACACCATGGAGGCCCAGACAGATCGCAGAAACAAGCTTGCTAGCTTAGCTACTGAGTCCATTGACTCAGGGGTGGTATCAGAGACTTCAGCTTAGCTACTGAAGTCCATTGACTCAGGGGTGGTATCAGAGACTTCAACTGAGGTTATAAGGCATAGAGTGATCAGGCCAGTCAACCTCTAGCCACACACACTCCATGCCCATACATTACCACACTCACCACAGACAGATACAAAATAAAAAAATTTAGGTATAATAACATCATAGTCCTTCCCTTTTGACTTAATCTCTAAGACAAAATAAAGTCCCTCTCCGAGGAAGTGACCTTCTCGAAAGGAAGGTGAATGAATATTTTGGAAGGAAGACTTATGGGGCCAGTGCAGATGGGGAGTTGGTCTTTGAATCCCCACTAAGACCATCTGGTGACAGACTATAAGCAATACATTGTTTTCTTTTACAGAAAGGCTCTCACCGGTTTTTGTTTATTTTGATTTGATTTGTTTGTTTTCAGGTTTGCACTGACCAATATTTAGTATAGGTCTCACAATTTTAGTCTTTTAGTTAGAATTACATGAAACACTTTGTAAGGACAGTGATCAGGTATGGCTACATTGTTCATGAATGTTTTGTTTCTGACACTATTCCAAGTGATGGGATTATCACAATAGTGTGGTCATCTTCTAAATAAACTTTACAAATGTCAGCATACCACA